>JARWMC010000001.1:1825000-2230000 GCA_029959065.1 Colias behrii | reverse complement strand
TGCCCTTCCGTCAATTCCTTTAAGTTTCAGCTTTGCAACCATACTCCCCCCGGAGTCCAAAATCTTTGGTTTCCCGGAAGCTGCCCGCCGAGCCATTGTAGTAACGTCGGCGGATCGCTAGATGACATATTTACGGTTAGAACTAGGGCGGTATCTAATCGCCTTCGAACCTCTAACTTTCGTTCTTGATTGATGAAAACACCTTTGGCAAATGCTTTCGATGTTCGTCTTGCGACGATCCAAGAATTTCACCTCTAACGTCGCAATACGAATGCCCCCAGTTATCCCTATTAATCATTACCTCGGAGTTCTGAAAACCAACAAAATAGAACCGAGATCATATTCTATTATTCCATGCACGAAATATTCAAGCGGCATTTTGAGCCCGCTTTGAGCACTCTAATTTGTTCAAAGTAAAATTGTCGGCCCACCTCGACACTCACTGAAGAGCACCGCGATAGGATTTTGATATTGAACCGGCTTTTAACGACCGGCTCACCGACGATATGCTCCGCAAACGTGTCAGTATCACCGCGGATGCGGTGCACCGACAGCGCGGCGCACAAATGCAACTACGAGCTTTTTAACCGCAACAATTTTAGTATACGCTATTGGAGCTGGAATTACCGCGGCTGCTGGCACCAGACTTGCCCTCCAATTGTTCCTCGTTAAAATATTTAAAGTGTACTCATTCCGATTACGAGGCCTCGTAAGAGTCCCGTATCGTTATTTTTCGTCACTACCTCCCCGTGCCGGGAGTGGGTAATTTGCGCGCCTGCTGCCTTCCTTGGATGTGGTAGCCGTTTCTCAGGCTCCCTCTCCGGAATCGAACCCTGATTCCCCGTTACCCGTGACAACCATGGTAGTCGCAGAAACTACCATCGAAAGTTGATAAGGCAGACATTTGAAAGATGCGTCGCCGGTACTGGACCATGCGATCGGCAAAAGTTATCCAGATTCATCAAAATTAACGACTTCAGACGCCAGGCCCTCCGTCGATTGGTTTTGATCTAATAAAAGCACTCATTCCATCACTGGTCAGAGTTCTGATTGCATGTATTAGCTCTAGAATTACCACAGTTATCCAAGTAACCGAGTAAGATCTAAGGAACCAAAACTGATATATTGAGCCATTCGCGGTATCGCCTTAATACGGCTTGCACTGAGACATGCATGGCTTAATCTTTGAGACAAGCATATAACTACTGGCAGGATCAACCAGGGAGCTAACTAAAGCTTCCGCTAGAGCCTCAAACGTAACACGACGATGCCGCCGCGACGTTTGCTTCTCTATATAATTATATATGCGCGAGGCGTGTTTAAATAACATGATATGTGACGGCGGCGACCGTCACACGCACACTATTCACACACACACACGGGCGCGCACACGTGGATAAATCTGAACACAGTCAGTTTAACCGTTGAAAGTATCATCTTAACGAGACACCCCTTAACAATTCCCATTCGCATCAAGCGAAGGAAAAATTTTAATATCGGTCAACTTTTTATGACGCAAACGATCAATCTACGCACGGAGAGTGGAAGGATCGAAAATTGCGACCAAGTTTTGGAATATACGTGTTTCACACACACACATATATAAACATCTGATAAAAGCCCATTGGTACATCACAAACGTGTGCGATGTGAGCATTAAAATTTTTTATACTGCCGTTCAATAGTCGTAGTATATTTTTCACGGTCTGCGCTCCGAGAGTGTATCAAGATGCGTAATATTTATTACACTACACATATAAAATACAATCTACGAAACTGACAATCTATCAAACCGTCGGCAGACGCAATGTTACTACAGCTACTACTACTTCTTCTACTACTACTACTACTACTACCACTACTAAACACTGATCTTCTGATTTGAAGAGTTTTTGTTGTTCCATAAAATACTAAAGATTAAAAACTGTATCGCGCCGTTTGCACAACGCTTTTACAATACAATATCATCTTTGGTCTTTTATTATTTTATAGGACTAACACTACACTCTACAACTCTGTCAGACTCACCACCAAACACCAACCCCACATCAACGCCACACCGACACGCGAACTGCGGCAACGAGGAGAGCGCAGAGCACACGGGCGACGCGGTACAACAGCGACGAAATAATAATACATACAAATACGTACAATCTCTCGCTGCTGCTGCGCACGCGCATCGCCCCCCCGTCTTCGCTAGCCTCGCACACCGATTGTCTCGCATCCCCGAAGGAGTTTCTACATGTTTAATTTTTGCCGTTACCATTCACGTATCACGCACGGCATATGTACATACATACATACATACATACATACATACATACATGTGTTTTCAAGGTCAAGTCAAAAAACTTTGCACGCGTGCAGTTACGGCGTGCAGTCGTCAAAAATAATTCATGATTATAAATTTCGTGGTCCATATTAAATAAATTATAAACAACAACAACAACAACAACAACGACAAAAGAGGGCGTTAATTTTTGATAGACATAAATTTGAACCTCAATGTAATAATAGTTAGGTTTGTGTGTAGGTTAGGTTAGGTTAGGTTAGCTTTTTAAAACTAAATTATTTCCGGCCACGAAATTTATAATCATAATATTAGCTGTTTCGTTTCTCTTTTCTCAGAAAATTCGAAAATTTTAAAATTCGAAAAAATTCGGCTATTCAACAACAACAACAACAACAACAACAAAAGAGGGCGTTCATTTTTGATAGACATAAATTTGAACCTCAATGTAATAATAGTTACGTTTCTGTGTGACGATTTAATAGTTAGGTTTGTGTTTAGGTTAGGTTAGGTTAAGTTAGGTTAGGTTAGGTTAGGTTAGGTTGGGTTAGCCTTTTAAAACTAAATTATTTCTGGCCACGAAATTTATAATCATAATATTAGCTGTTTCGTTTCTCTTTTCTCAGAAAATTCGAAAATTTAAAATTCGAAAAAATTCGGCTATTCAAAACAACAACAACAAAAGAGGGCGTTAATTTTTGATAGACATAAATGTTTGAACCTCAATGTAATAATAGTTAGGTTTGTGTTTAGGTTAGGTTAGGTTAGGTTAGCTTTTTAAAACTAAATTATATCTGGCCACGAAATTTATAATCATAATATTAGCTGTTTCGTTTCTCTTTTCTCAGAAAATTCGAAAATTTTAAAATTCGAAAAAATTCGGCAATTCAACAACAACAACAACAACAACAACAACGACGACGACAAAAGAGGGCGTTAATTTTTGATAGACATAAATTTGAACCTCAATGTAATAATAGTTAGGTTTCTGTGTGACGATTTAATAGTTAGGTTTGTGCTAAGGTTAGGTTAGGTTAGGTTGGGTTAGGTTAGCTTTTTAAAACTAGCTTGCGTGCAGTCGTCAAAAATAATTCATGATTATAAATTTTGATAGACATAAATTTGAACCTCAATGTAATAATAGTTAGGTTTCTGTGTGATGATTTAATAGTTAGGTATGTGCTTAGGTTAGGTTAGGTTAGGTTGGGTTAAGTTAGCTTATAAATTTAAATTTATAAAGAATAGAAAAAAAATTCGATCACGAGGCGGGACTCGAACCCGCATCCTTCGCGCCATTCCGGGGCGGATGCCTCACCAACTCAGCCACTCGTGACCCGCCCGAGTGATCGAATTTATTCTATTCTTTCAGTTTTATGTGTCTGAAGGGACACACCGCGCGATATGCTAGATAATGTTTTGGAACCGAAGCCGTACTTAGTCAAATGACCCCCTGGAGTGGGGAAAAAGAGGGGATTACAATTCTCGATTTTTTCCCCTTGTCCCCATGATTTTTGTACGGCGTTGCGGAATAATGGATTAAAAGCAGATAAAAGCAGATTAAAAGTATGACACAGATGCCGTACATGGTCAAATGACCAAATTTACCCCCGGTAACTCTCGGAAATTAAATAAAAATTCCGACTTGGTGGACCACCATTTTTGTACGGCACTGAGCGGTTTCTTATTATTTTTAATGGATCTATCGATGGTTAAGAATGCCGTACAAAAATATATGACCAAAATTTACCGGGTCTACCTGTACTTTTCAATTCTCATCTGCACTCAGTTGGACAGCTTACAAGTGACGGCATAGTGATGAATCTTATTATTTTTTGCTCTTCTATCGTTCTAGATATGTCCCCCGAGGGCCTAGTCAAGTGGCATACGCTTCATAGCGTTTCTCTTTCTACAAACGTTGACGTCTTAGCGAATACGCTATACGACAGGTAGCCAAGTGGATTACAACTTTGCGAACGCTCATTCTATTGGATCGTACGCTAATGTCTATGGCTTCGAATTCTAACGTCAGTCAGGGTACGTCAAACTGTGAACTGTCATTCAGTTTGACATTAGTAATGTTGAAAATTAATCAATAAATTCAATAATTATACTGCCGAAAAAGTAGAAAGTCAATAAATTTACTTAATTGAAGTGAACTAAAAAATTCAGGTTTTGCTTTAGATTATAAAAATACATATAGAGGTAAGTTCATTTTGCATTTGCAATGATGCATAAAAATATATTAGTTATGTCTTCAAGGTTTAAATTTAATTTATTAAAATGTGTACTTATTTTTCAGCGCCAGCCCGGAGCAATTTTCTGCTCTAATAGAATTCATGGAAAGGTACTATAAAAAAAATACAGTTTTGATTCCAAACTTACTTCAATATTCTTATAATAAACAATGGAATCATATCAATACCAAGTGCTTCGTTGGTGTGTGTTACCTATAGGTAGTGACCTCAGCGGGGACTTCAGGGTCGAGTAAAAGCCGACGAAATATGGGCAAGGCTGACAGTCTTACTAAATTCAATTGGTGGTGGGGTACATAAATCACAAGATAAGTGGAAGAAAGTAAGTTTGAACTTGCACCTTGTTAACCTAGCTGTATATTTCAGACTCTCAATTGTTTGTTAACCTAGCTGTATATTTCAGACTCTCAATTGTTTGTTAACCTAGCTGTATATTTCAGACTCTCAATTGTTTGTTAACCTAGCTGTATATTTCAGACTCTCAATTGTTTGTTAACCTAGCTGTATATTTCAGACTCTCAATTGTTTGTTAACCTAGCTGTATATTTCAGACTCTCAATTGTTTGTTAACCTAGCTGTATATTTCAGAATTTGTGGCAGTTGAACAGAGACTCCTTGCACTGGAGGAGACGCAAGAGAAGCTCTTCCATGAGCGGGAAAGGGAAAAGCTCCTCCATGAACGTGAGAGGGAGCGTGAGGAACTACTCCATAAAAGAGAAATGGAGCGACTGCGACTGGATTTGCGACCATTTTATTTTTTTTATAGAGCTGATGTAAAATATTTACTGTGTTATATGTTAAAATGTTTTTGAGCATTTATTTTAGATTAATATCTTTAAATTTTATAGGATTTATAATTATGTACTTAATTTATTTTAAGAGTTTGTTTTAGTTTTAAGAATATTAAATAAAACATGTATGATAATAGTATATTTTATTCCTTAATTAGTTTATACCACCATTAATTCAGTACACACCTTTTTAAATACAAACAAAAAATACAATAACAAAAATTACAAACTTAAAAATATAAAAAACAGGTTGAGGCTGCAACGATGATCAATTTTTTCACCTATGGACCTGCACTAAAATATAAGCAGTATTCAGAAACTTTAAAAGGATTAATATATACTGTAACTAATCACAGTAACTATGTAATGCAGTTTCATTATTTAAATCTGTTTAGGTAAACAAAATAATGTTTTAGGAGCGAAAAAATATTATACAAAACTACTTGGTCAGGCACACTGAATAGGTTTAAAAGTAATACACTTAAAAACTACACACAACACACTTTAAAAGTAATACACTGTAGGTTTAAAAGTAAGGGTATCATTTAAGCTATCACCAATTTAATTAGTTTTGTGTTTCTTAAATAATAGGGTTTGTCCTCAAAATAGTAGATCTGTCACCAAAATGTAGTCACCAAACAATGCAAAATCAGTTCCACAATAAATCACCTAAAATCCTGAGATATAAGGTCTAGTACCAAATAAATGTTTTTGTATGTATTATAATAGGTGTGTCCTAATAAGTATTTAAGCAAACTAATTTAAAGAGATCACCAATAAATCATATTATGTTACTAGAAAATTGCAATAAGTTCAAATAAAAAATTAGGGTTGTCATCATCGTTTCAACCAAAACATTCTGCTACTTAACTAGACTCCCAAGGTTCTAAATTTCCACTGGTAGTATAAATTATGTTTAAATAAATTTTTTAGCAGAGCAGTAAATAAAACAATTAAAGTCAAAATAATCAATATTTATTGTTTAAAATAATTACCACTGAACAATCAGCGCTGGTTTAAAATAGCTGGCTTATGGCTAGCAGAATAGTAGATAAAACACTTAATTAAAGTTAAAATAATCAATATTTATTCTTAAAAATAATAACCACTGAATAATCAGCTTGTCGCGCCAATTTGTCTCCGCCCCTTTGATCATTTTTTCATTAAAATTATAAATTGATGTATTAAATTGGTAACAAATACTATTAATTTATTATCTGAACGAAATAGAATGTTACTACTGTATTGGTGACAAATATCAAATAAAAAGGGGTTGCAGTCAGGGATCGATAATCGATTTATTTGGTGACAGATCTACCATTCTGAGCACAGAGCTATTATTTAAGTAACAAAACTGTTATTATAAGAACGAGAATGTTACTACTGTATTGGTGACAAAATATCAAATAAAAAGGAGTCGCAGTCAGGGATCGATAATCGATTTATTTGGTGACAGATCTACCATTCTGAGCACAGAGCTATTATTTAAGTAACAAAACTGTTATTATAAGAACGAAGTTTATATTCATGTAATGCAATATAATATTATTGGTTATCGATCTCTTATTTTACACATATATTAACATTAATTTGATAATTCATACCTGGGAACAATTTTTGTTTATCTGAGAACGAAAATATTTTGTGGTGATAGATCTATTTATTAGGTGATACAACTTAATGACAAATATAAATTTTGGTGATAGAAAATATAGTTCCCTAAAGGTAATACTGCACTTATGTACTTAATTTTAATTAGTCTTTATTTAGTAAGTAATTCACTCTTCTAGCTTTTATAATAATATACATACTTAATTCAACAATTAACTAAATGACTACTTCAGTCTTTATAACCAAAATTACATACTTTTGTTTTAAAACACTAAACAATGGTTAATTCCAGTTAGTCGGACCAGGGAACCACTAGTTCACACTACATACTACACGCCATTACCATAGAGACAAACAAAAATAACCTATTAAAATAATCTATTAACTAAATTATTTAGCATTATTCTGCCACTCATTAGCTCGTCTTGGTTGCTGGAAATGGGTCCAACCGCCACACTCGGTTCATCACCATCCTCTTGTTGCTCAGCCATATTACTAGGGGGAGGTAATTGAACATCCAGTGCAATATTGTGCAGAACACAATGTCAATTCACCATTTTTGTGAAGTCCACACATGTATGGTTCCACTTCACTGGATGACTATATGAAGGAATCATGCATGGCTCCACCATATTTCGCATTGACATTAATAATCTTTAAACTACCATCACATAATATCTGAAAACAATAATTTTAAGTTATAAAAAATATTCTATTTGCACTTGCTTTATTATTTTGTTTTAATGTAACATGATTAAAAACAATGCTTACTAACTAATAATATGTATACAAAGAAATATAGCTTACCATTTGCACATTTAAGGAATGGTATCCTTTCCTGTTAAAATAATTCTGTTCATCTATGTGGGGTTTTACAATAGATATGTGAGTGCAATCTATGCATCCTATTACCACTGGCAATTGAAATTTCCTTTGAAATCTGTAATTATATTTACATTTTATCACATTTTATAATCAATGACAATTATATTAAAAAATATAATACTATTGTCAAAAGACTTTCAAATGGATTTGTTTCATAATACTTTGTAAACCTTTAAAACATTTAGAATTGAACAGAAACAAACATTTTGTATTTAAATGTCTATTAATACGTATATGGACTATAGAGTATACTTAATTGTTGAGTAATCAATATGTGGTATAATAGAATTGTTTGTGACTACAATAGCAGTGACCTTCTTCAATGCAAAGGATTAAGTTATTTATTAAAATTGTTCAAAACATTGAAAGTAAGTAAATAAATTTATAAAAACACTTACTCTTGTCGAATTCTTGCTCTTATTTGGCGTGTTTGAGGGAAAACTATCCATTTTTTCACTATTAGAGGACTGTTGAGTGCCTCCACAACTTGCCTAATGCATCTACTTGTAGTGTGTTGTGGCAAATGTTGTATGATACCCACAATTCTCTGATAGGATCCCGTTGCGAAGAAACTCAGAGCGCAAAGAACCTACGATAATAAGTAGAATTAGGATACGCATTTATAATAGATATGCACAACACATGCCTTCTAGTGGGCATTTTAAATATCGGACATCACTTATAAACAATCGCAGTGAAGCAACTGTGGATTACCTTTACTTCCAAAGGAATTTCTTTAGTCCCCCGTATTTTTGTTTCATTACGTAGGCTGCAGCAAAGCTCGCTAAAAGTTTTTTGAACCTAAAACGCTCCTGAAATAATTGTTCCGGCATTTCATCTTGTCTCCAAATTCCGTCTGGACACATTTCTTTTTTGGCGCCTAAGCCAAACTTCTTCACTGTGGGCAGCTTTTAAAAGTCTTAAAGCGTGCATTTTAAGAAAACATTTTAAAATTTAAAAATCACCAAGAAACACAACACGGAACTTCAACAGCTGATTATAAAATCGCCATTTTGTTTCGATTTCTACAAGATGTTTGCGTACGCTAGTTAACGAACGCTCACAAAGCGTTTCTCCTGTCAAAAGTGCCACTTGGCTAAGCATTTGTATGGCGCCTGTCGTATGACTTTACGTTTCGTTTAATGGAATAGAAAAACAATGCCACTTGTCTACCAATTTTCGTTTCGTTACGCTCGGTCACGTGACGTATCTCCAGCTTATGTCAATCTCATACATTCGTTTATCGATTCTATTGAACTTTACGCTAATAGAAAGCCACTTGTCTAGGGGGGCTGGTGGTTCATTTGACCCATACTTTTTTCCTATGCGGGCTTGTAGTCTATATGTCGTGTCTTTCCATTAAAAAATTATATCAGTATACAACAAAAATATTTCACAAGCGCGATTCAACTCGACTCAATAGCGTATAGCGACATCTATTTTCACTGAACTAAGTTACTTGTTCATAATTCATATAGCATTTTTCTCTACGTTATTTAATTATTATTGACACAGACTAATAATAATATACTACGTATACTTTATTGAGATGATTTCTGGAACAAAATGTTTTAACTATGTTCCTAAATTTTAATATGATAGAATAAGGCCAGGTAAGGCAACCTCAACTTATAACTTAGAGCATATTTGAAGTGAAACTTCTTTATCGGGGTTGGAAAAAAATTTAGTGTAACATTTTTTCGTTACGCGTGATATTTTTCCGTTACGCGCCATCTTTTTCTTATCCCTACCACGCGTGATTCGACGTATTTCTGTAAAGTTGCATATAGTATGTAAATTATTTTTTGAAAAATAAGGTCATAAGAAGTTTCACTTCTTACGTGTGTACACTAGTACACGCACACATTTTTTTTTTGGGAATAGGGAAGCGCTTGACCACAATCTCGCCTGATGTTAAGCTGAGATGTGGTCTAAGATGGAACGCGCTTCCCTAGAAGGTACCTGAGGGCCTAGTCAAGTGGCTTACGCTTCATAGCGTTTCTCTTTCTACAAACATTGACGTCTTATCGAATACGCTATACGACAGGTAGCCAAGTGGATTACAACTTTGCGAACGCTCATTCTATTGGATCGTACGCTAATGTCTATGGCTTCGAATTCTAACGTCAGTCAGGGTACGTCAAACTGTGAACTGTCATTCAGTTTGACATTAGTAATTCAATAATTAAACTGCCGAAAAAGTAGAAAGTCAATAAATTTACTTAATTGAAGTGAACTAAAAAATTCAGGTTTTGCTTTAGATTATAAAAATACATATAGAGGTAAGTTCATTTTGCATTTGCAATGATGCATAAAAATATATTATGTCTTCAAGGTTTAAATTTAATTTATTAAAATGTGTACTTATTTTTCAGCGCCAGCCCGGAGCAATTTTCTGCTCTAATAGAATTCATGGAAAGGTACTATAAAAAAAATACAGTTTTGTTTCCAAACTTACTTCAATATTCTTATAATAAACAATGAAATCATATCAATACCAAGTGCTTCGTTGGTGTGTGTTACCTATAGGTATGGTGACCTCAGCGGGGACTTCAGGGTCGAGTAAAAGCCGACGAAATATGGGCAAGGCTGACAGTCTTACTAAATTCAATTGGTGGTGGGGTACATAAATCACAAGATAAGTGGAAGAAAGTAAGTTTGAACTTGCACCTTGTTAACCTAGCTGTATATTTCAGACTCTCAATTGTTTGTTAACCTAGCTGTATATTTCAGACTCTCAATTGTTTGTTAACCCAGCTGTATATTTCAGAATTTGTGGCAGTTGAACAGAGACTCCTTGCACTGGAGGAGACGCAAGAGAAGCTCTTCCATGAGCGAGAAAGGGAAAGGGAAAAGCTCCTCCATGAATGTGAGAGGGAGCGTGAGGAACTACTCCATAAAAGAGAAATGGAGCGACTGCGACTGGATTTGCGACCATTTTATTTTTTTTATAGAGCTGATGTAAAATATTTACTGTGTTAAATGTTAAAATGTTTTTGAGCGTTTATTTTAGATTAATATCTTTAAATTTTATAGGATTTATAATTATGTACTTAATTTATTTTAAGAGTTTGTTTTAGTTTTAAGAATATTGAATTTGTTTTTGATTTTAATATTATTTTAATTTAATAGTTTAAGTACAGTATTTTCTGTCCTCTGTCTTTAGTTGTTTTACTTTTTAATCTTTAAATTTTATAGGATTTATATGTTCTAATTTATTTTAAGTGTTTGTTTTAGTTTTAAGAATATTGAATTTGTTTTTGATTTTAATATTATTTAATTTAATAGTTTAAGTACAGTATTTTCTGTCCTCTTTCTTTAGTTGTTTTACATTTTAATCTTTAAATTGTATAGTAGATCAAGAGCCCACGACAGCCAGACATTCCTTTCTTTAATAAACTTGAAAGTTTCTCTGTATATGTCTCCGATACAGATAAGAACGACTAGCGATTATCAAGTCTGGGTTGTGGTTACTTTGGCAGGAAACATGTAGTAAGGGTGTATAAAATTGTACCTAACTTTCATTATAGTTTCAAAGCTAAATTTTATATATGTTAGTTGGGGACCTATTAAAAGATGTTACCTTAAGAGCCAGACAGTTTTCATGGTTCTTACATCTAGCCAGACACATTTAAAAATTAACTAACATATCATCAAATTCACATAACTACCTAAAAGCGTAACAAATATGAAATAACCCACTAAAAACATTAGTTAACTGTAATTATTAAAAAAATAAAAGTATAATATATGAGTAATAAAGTTATTACTTATCTTTTACGAGGACTTATGATGATGGAATTTCACATATCCCGATGACTTTTTTATTGTGTCATCGAGAAATTGTTTTTGATTTTAATATTATTTGAATTTAATAGTTTAAGTACAGTATTTTCTGTCCTCTGTCTTTAGTTGTTTTACTTTTTAATCTTTAAATTTTATAGGATTTATATGTACTTAATTTATTTTAAGTGTTTGTTTTAGTTTTAAGAAGATTGAATAAAACATGTATACATAATAATAGTATATTTTATTCCTTAATTAGTTAAGTAGTTTATACCACCATTAATTCAGTACACACTTTTATAAATACTAACAAAAAATACAATTAAAATTACAAACTTAAAAATATAAAAAAATAGGTTGAGGCTGTAACGATGATCAATTTTTTCACCTATGACCTGCACTAAAATATGAGCAGTTATCAGAAACTTTAAAAGGATTAATATATACTGTAACTAATGCAGTTGCATTATTTAAATCTGTGAAGTAAACAAAATAATGTTTTAGGAGCGAAAAAATATTATACAAAACTACTTGGTCAGGCACACTGCATTAGGTTTAAAAGTAATACACTTTAAAACTACACACAACACACTTTAAAAAATACACTGTAGGTTTAAAAGTAATACCTACTGCACTTATGTACTTAATTTTAATTTGTCTTTATTTAGTAAGTAATTCACTCTTCTAGCTTTTATAATAATATACTTAATTCAACAATTAACTAAATGACTACTTCAGTCTTTATAACCAAAATTACATACTTTTGTTTTAAAAAATTAAACAATGGTTAATTATCAAACTTATTTGTAAAAAAAATAATGCTCCCGTGAATCAGGAGTGTGCAGTGCTGCCAGTGCCAGGTGCTGTTCCAGTTAGTTGGACCAGGGAACCACTAGTTCACGCTACATACTACACGCCATTACCATAGAGAGACAAAAATAACCTATTAAATTAACCTATTAACTAAATTATTAAGCATTATTCTGCCACTCATCAGCTCTTCTTGGTTGCTGGAAATGGGTCCAACCACAACACTCGGTTCATCACCATCCTCTTGTTGCTCAGCCATATTATTAGGGAGAGGTAATTGAGCATCCTGTGCAATATTGTGCAGAACACAACATGCAATAGTTACCTTACTGGCAACACGAGGATGGTAATGGAGTGTACGATGCTTCAGCAAGCATCTCCAACGAGCCTTCAGTATACCAAAACATCGTTCAATACAATTGCGTGCCTGTAAATGGCGTGTAGTGTACACCGCTGCCCGAGAACCTGGTTCGGCATTTAAAATTGGTATCATCAGCCACGCTCTCTGCGGGTATCCAGAATCACCTTAAACAAATAATGTAGTTAAAGAGCTTTATAACTCCAATATTTTTATGATAAATATATAGAAGTAGGTAGGAATTA
Source organism: Colias behrii (assembly GCA_029959065.1). NCBI lineage: Eukaryota > Metazoa > Arthropoda > Insecta > Lepidoptera > Pieridae > Colias > Colias behrii. The sequence goes on along the minus strand of JARWMC010000001.1, from coordinate 2,216,972 downwards.
TTTGATTTACCTAATAGCCACGTCAATTCACCATTTTCGTGAAGTCCACGCATGTATGGTTCCACTTCACTGGATGACCATATGAAGGAATCATGCGTGGCTCCACCATATTTTGCATTGACATTGGTAATCTTTAAATTATCATCACATATCTGAAAAAAAAATTTAAGTTATAAAAAATATTCTATTTGCAGTTGCTTTGTTATTTTGTTTTAATGTAACATGTTAAAAACAATGCTTACTAACTAATAGGCATGACGACAGTATCCATAAATGATCGTATTAGTGTTTTTAAGGGAAAATGTATAATAGATAAATTACATATAGTGACTTAGAAATCTTAAAAACATTAAGATTAATGAGATTATCAATAAAATAAAACATTGAAATACTGCAGTTGGCCATTTTGACTAAAACACGCGTGACGTCACGCTTAAGTAAACAACTCACGTCAGATGTTTTTTGTTGTTATGAATATGTTGAGAATACGCATTTTTATTTATTTTCTATTGTTTCACGTATGCTTTATCGACTCAGAACAGAAATATAATTGCGAATTCACGAATACATGGTTCGGGGTTCTCCGCGCCAACTTTATACAATCATTTCTTATTATTTTCTCGCTTAAAATAATTACTAACACATTTTTGAGCATTATTTTTATGTGGATTCACACTGCAATACTGCACACCACTTATAAACTTTGAAATTCGTTTCTATAACACATATTAAATAAATATTTTTTTAATTTTCTTCGCAATGCGTACAAATAATTACGTATTTACCAAAGTGTGACGTCACGCCTACGCCATGACACCTGCGAGCTGTTTTGGCACAGTTAATAAATATTTTTTGGAAAATGGCTTTTATCTTCGTTAAATTTAAGTATATTACCGAAATATAGGGTTTTTCTTGTATAGTAAACGTATACACACATTATGGAAGAGGATTTCAAAATCTTTCGTCATGCCTATTATACATATGCAAAGAAATATAGCTTACCATTTGCACATTCAAGGAATGGTATCCTTTTCTGTTAAAATAATTCTGTTCATCAATGTGAGGTTTTATAATAGATATGTGAGTGCAATCTATGCATCCTATTACCCCTGGTAATTGAAATTTCCTTTGAAATCTGTAATTAGGTATATTTACATTTTATAATTAAAGACAATAATTACCTACATATATTATAAAATATAATACAATTATTAAAAAGACTTTCAAATGGATTTGTCATAATATTTTGTAAACCTTTAAAACATTTAGAATTGAACAGAAACAAACATTTTGTGGTATAATAGACAATCAATATGTGGAATAATAGAATTGTTTGTGACTACAATAGCAGCGACCTTCTTCAATGTAAAGGATTAAGTTATTTATTAAAATTGTACAAAACATTGAAAGTTATAAATAAATTAATAAAAACACTTACTCTTGTCGAATTCTTGCTCTTTCTTGGCTTGTTTGAGGGAAAACTATCCATTTTTTAACTATCAGAGGACTGTTGAGTGCCTCCACAACTTGCCTAATGCATCTACTTGTAGTGCATTGTGGCAAATGTTGGGTGACACCCACAATTCTCTGATACGATCCCGTTGCCAAGAAACTCAGAGCGCAAAGAACCTACGATAATAAGTAAAATTAGGATATGTAATATAGATATGCACAACACATGCCTTTCATTGGGCATTTAAAATATCGGACATCACTTATAAACAATCGCAGTGAAGAAACTGTGGATTACCTTTACTTCCAAAGGAATTTCTTTAGTACCCCGTATTTTTGTTTGGGTACGTAGGCTGCAGCAAAGCTCGCTAAAAGTTTTTTTACTTAACCTAAAACGCTCTTGAAACAATTGTTCGGGCATTTCTTCGATTGTCTCCAAACTCCGTCTGGACGCATTTCTTTTTTGGCGCCTGAGCCAAACTTCTTCATCGTGCGCAGCTTTTAAAAGTCTCAAAGCGTGCATTTTATTAAAATTTTTATAATCACTAAGAAACACAACACGGAACTTCAACAGCTGATTATAAAATCGCCATTTTGTTTCGATTTCTACAAGATGTTAGCGTACGCTAGATGCCGAACGCCCACAAAGCGTTTCTCCTGTCAAAAGTGCCACTTGGCTAGCCATTTGTATGGCGCCTGTCGTATGACTTTACGTTCCGTTTAATGGAATAGAAAAACAATGCCACTTGTCTACCAATTTTCGTTTCGTTACGCTCGGTCACGTGACGTATCTCCAGCTTATGTCAATCTCATACATTCGTTTATCGATTCTATTGAACTTTACGCTAATAGAAAGCCACTTGCATAGGGGGGCTGTTCACTCTACGCTTGAAGACCCCCACTCGTCGTTTGTAGTGTTTTAGTTGGTCAGTAGTGTTATTTGTGAGTGTAGTTTGTTTTATTTAGTCTTGAATAGTTTTTTAATGACTTGCTAAATAGCGTCATCACGCTGGATAGTCAATGAAACAATTATTATTGTAAGCACTTGAAATATTCCTCCTAATGGTAGTGGTAATGGTACTTTAGTCGTAATAAAGACAGAGAATAGAGCAATAACAATGTTTAACAGTTAAAGAAATACTTTTTCCATAGTTGTAATATACAGGATGTCCCACTGTTGGTATACTAAGCTCAAAGGAGGTTATAGTTTTGCATACGCTGAGTACGTAAAAATAGACGAGTTCTTAAAACTCTATGTGTACACCCATAACAAGCAACCCGCCCAGCTTTGCTACCAGCTTAAGATTATGTTTTCATAGACAAAATGCTCACATTAGCGAAGCGGTATATGCCGGCTGCGCGAAACTAGAGAAAAAAACATGGATTTTCAGGAAAAATTTAGCAAAATTTTTTTTTTTACGTGATCAGTGTATGCAAGACTACAAGTCCCTTCGCGCTCAGTATACCAATACTGGGACACTCTGTATAATGGACAAATTCAAAAACTACGTTGATTTTGAAAAATGTAATATAAATATTCCTGATGACTGTAAAATATTTTCTTATTAACTATTTTATTTTAAATTTGGTGTTTGCTTTTTCACTTTGGCAATGGGAGCAGGATGATACACCTTATAAAATGAATAAAACACAATTGTTTGAGAAAAAAATATTTTATTTTCTATATAATATACAAGAACACGCTGGCAGTGTCTGTAATAAATACTACAAAAGTCAATAATTGCACTTCGCTGGACGGACAGGACGATCACAAACATACCACTATTATAATTATTATACTAAATCACTTAATTTTAACAATTTTCATCACATACAAGAATTTAATTTAAAAATGATAGTATAATTTCATCGAAGAACGAAGCGATATCATATAATTTAGGTGCGAACTACAGGTAAATTAGCTTGGAGAAATTTTTGCGTTTGTAGTAGTGTATGGTCAGCAAATAAAATAAAACAACATTTTATTTTTAGTTTTTATTTTATACAGGGTTACTTGTAAAACACCAGCAACCTCGCAGGACAAGATAGCTAACATCATAAGTAACAACATTTGTTCTACGACTTTTGGCATAACGCAATAAATTATTTTTAAATGATTTTTTAAACTTTTATTGTACTCTCCTTACATTTGTAAGTCTATGTTCTATTAATTATCGGATGGACGACGCGACGCCCCCTTCCCCCTCTCGTTCGCTTTTTGTTTACGTAATTTTTGGGAGGCGTAGAGTTTATAATATTCAGACGGAAAATTAAATGAATATTTATTTTTGTATGAAAATAAAATCTAACAAATTATCAAAAGTCGAAATGTTGTTACTTATGATTTTAGCTATCTTGTCCTGCGAGGTTGCCGGTGTTTTACAAGTAACCCTGTATATATAAGGGATTTTAAATTAAACTATATGTGTTTCTCCTCTGAAAAAGATGAGACTTTATTTTAATATTTGCACATTTAACATACATATAACTTTTACATTAACAATGTTACTAAAATGAAAAATTTACTAACCTGAAAAAGAAACGACATTTAAAGTTTAATTCTTTAGTTTGAGAAGTCAAAGGCTTGCCTCGACCATGTTTTAACACTGGAGCCATATTGAATTAATTATTAACAATATAAAGTTACAACACTTACACACAAATTAAACACTAGTTATGGCCCTGCCTTCATACAAAACTGCTGAATACGCCGTTCGCACGGGAATAGAATGTGGATGCGATTTCCCTTAGTTAGCATCCAAGCTTACGTCTTTATAATTATTAAACTGTATAAATTCATTCTTTAACTCCGGTCTGCATCGTGCAGACATGGGTGTAAAAGTCTCATTTTAGCTATTAAATGTAGTTTTTAAGTACATCTGAGTTTTCATTTGGGGCCTCCGGCTGCGGGACATGTAATTCACTTCAACAAATATTATAACAATAATAACAAATAATAACAACAATCAACAAATACAAAATTTATCAATTAAACTACGTACATAATAATTATAATTTTTGAATGAAATGTGCTTTATGTTCTAACAGTACCAAACGACTGCACGTGGCACCTGCGGACAGCGTAAACTGGTTTATTCTGGTTTTGTGCGTGTTTCCACTTTCCACTATCAAGTGACGATTTATTTATTTGTTTTGTTTCGTAATTATTATGGTCAAATATTAATTATGAAACAAATTATTATGGACACGATATTTTATTGTTTCACGGTAGTCGCCTTGTCGTTTGCTCAAGGACGTAAAATTGAATGATATATTTTTTTTTATAAAGTCAAAACCATTTTCTTTCAAATAAAAACTTGTTTTTATTGAAAACAAAAGTGTTGCTAGGAATAAGTATAAAATTAAATAGTAATGTTAGGATATCGAAACATTTTTGTATAGGCCAGAACGATATAGTGGAAACGCGCTCTAAGATCTGAGTAATATACACAAATACATATGCAAAAATTTCTCCAAGCTAATTTACCTGTACATCTTTTGAAAACTAAAGAAAATCTAATATTTATCACTTTTTATTACATATTTCTATTTTGTGTAATAATTGTGTAAAAATCAAGTTGATAAAATAACCTAATACAATAAAAGCTATAACTGTAATAGAAAAACATTGAAGTAAATATATCGAAAAAATTAAATCATGCACGTTTTTAAAGCATAAAAATATAACATAAAAAAAGAAAAAAAAATGAAATAGCACATTTCATATGAATCGTACCTTTAAGGTAACAATTAAAAACGCTAAAAATAAAAATATATCTCGTTGGAAGATCTAAAATAAAAATGGTAATGGCATTACATTTGTTCAATGAACATTTGGACCCGGAGTTAATAAATAATTCACATAAAAAAAAATTACACGTAATTACAGTATTCCAAAAGTAATAATGCGCATTGAAATCTTCGTCGCTGTTCGGCAACTGTCATATTCCCGGAGCGTCCGAAGATGATATCTATATAGAGTGGTTAAATGCATTTTCTTCATGCATAATTTAGTCAAATTATATATTTTGTGCTAAAAGAAATTAATAATAATAAATAAATAAATAATAAATATTATAGGACATTATTACACAAATCGACCTAGTCCCACAGCAAGCTCAATTAAGGCTTGTGTTGTGGGTACTAGGCGACGATAAATATAATATTTAATAAATACATATATAGATAATAACACCCAGACCCAAGAACAAATAATTGAGTTCATCACACAAATATTTGCCCTGACCGGGGATCGAACCCGGGACCGTCGGCTCAGTAGGCAGTTACTTACCACTGCGCCAACCGCGTCGTCAAATTAATATGTATTTGTAAGTAACGATTTTGTTTCGATAATTCCTTGTAAGTAAATAGCGAGTATAAACCCACGATTGCGAATATATCTTTGTTGGATTGATTTACTTGGAAAATTTTATAGTTCTTTTAAAGTGTCTTACTGAAGCTGGTGTAATGATGGAAGAAAAGAAGGTTAAAATAACACAAAATTTATCACTACATAGTATAAAACAAAGTCGCTTTCACTGTCCCTATTTCCCTATGTCCCTTTGTATGCTTAAATCTTTAAAACTACGCAACGGATTTTGATGCGGTTTTTTTTAATAGATAGAGTGATTCAAGAGAAAGGTTTTAGTATATAATTTATTAGGTTTTAGACAAAGCGGGCCAAGCCGCGGGTGGCAAGCTAGTATTGTATAAAATATGGTTTTCAAACACAGGTTTATATTTAAACCATATATCTAATCATTAAAATCTCAGTTCAAAAGTATTTACAGTACTGATCATTCTTCAATATTGTGACAATTATAAAAAAATAAAAATAAAAACAATCAAAATCAGGGATTATCTTTATTTCTGACATTTTAGATACATCAGAACTTTCATTATGCTCTTCTTCATTTTCACTTTCCCTACTGCCATCACCTGTGTAAATCATTTCATCGATTAATTTAATTCACCTTTAAAAACAAAACCAAGAAGGGTATGTAATAGCAGCTCTATATAATTCCACACAGAGAGAACACGTGCAGTCACCACCAATATTTAAAGACGACTGACGGATTTTTGAGTTTTTTGACTGACAGGCTACCGTCACCTACCGCCCGATTTGTTTTTGATTGTGTATGACCGTGAATTGACTTCTATTTCTTTTGAACAAGGTGTAAAATGCAAGTGCATTGTTTAGGGTTCTTACGATTCAATGATTCGAGTGTCTTCGGAAATACGACAATTAGCGAAGATTTGCATGCGCATTATTAAGTTTGGAGTACTGTACTCCAAATTTTAACGAGACAAATGCGCTAAAACTTTGAGAAGTAGAGACTTAATAATTATTTCTAGTTTTTTTGATTGTGTTCATAAATAATAATATGAATTTTAACTCCGGATCTTATACTGCTTACAAGAGATCTAATTTTATAAGAATACGGTGGTAATTAATAAACTTAACACTAAATTATTTTATAATTCGCCAATAACGAACAGCTGCCAAATGCAAAAATCTAAAATTCATTTATGAATAAAAAAAAAATCCTAATAAAAATGACGGAATAAAATAGCAATAAGATTAAACAATCAAAATTAGAAAAATAATTATTTAATATGTGCATTTTGTTTATTCAACATAGACAGACAGACATATTTAAAAACTAATGGTCACAATAATTTTTAATTATAATGGAATAAATAAAAATGTTAAACTTCCAATAAGATTTGGCTAGGGAAAAAGTTAAAATATATTCATGTGTTCACGAACAATTTAAAAATAAAAATAAAATTGCAATCTTTTTTCTGAAACACTAAATTTACACATTTTTTTTAAACAGTGGTCTAAGGCACTCCATCAACGTTTTTAGTCCTGGTTATGGTCGAAAACCTCTACATTTTTAGATGAAAAACTTTGTTTTCAAAGAGGTTTATATCATTTTTTTCTGAAAAAATCCACTCCAAGTAGGTTTTACTATATATTTTTTCTAAACCACTATTAAACAGTGGTTTGTGGCACTCCATCGACGAGTTTAGTCCTCGACCGTGCTCTGGGCACGGGGGAGATGCCTCTTGGATCTGGCTTTCTGGAAACTTCCTTGAGCGATATCGCAGACTCTGTGGACGCTTCTGACGGCGCGCGGGACGATTGGATTGTGGCTGGTTGGCTTATCTGGAAGAATAATTTTTCATTTAGGAAAAAGATAGTGTTTGCCGAGCACACGTGTCAAAAGTGGACCTTCTTTGGCAAGATTCAAAGATACCAAAATCGTCTTACTCCATGATATTGCCATGACGCGACAATGAAATTTTACTATCAAAGAAGTTTCACTTCAAAAAATTAATTTGTGTGGGTTTCGCATTCGAGTGATCTATATATCGACTTTCGGCGATTTATACTATTGAAATATGTTTATCTTAACTAATATTGAAGTTTTTTGTTTTAGCATTGAACTCACAAACTAATCGACCTATTTTTTACATAACGAAGCGTCATCTTTACCAAGTAACAGGAGATATTTTTTATTAAGGACGTATTTACAAATTGACGCGCATCAATTTTAAGTTCTGAGTCTTACTACTACACGTGCAAGGCTCACACACACAGCGAAATGCGAGAAACGACGAAATTATGACTAAACTGACACGACTTGATAATTGAACTTATTTTTATTGCAATATTTTTTTTTTATAATTTACTTTGATTTGTTTGTAACGTTGAATGGTCACAAAAGTAGATACCATTTACCTAATTTCATGGGACAGTGATTGATTGGTAAACAAGTACATGCCAAAGTGTACTTCGGAACTATTATTCTTTTGGAACTATTCTGGAACTATTATACGAGTAGAACTAGATGTGTCGAGTTTAGGCTCGTTTTGTTAGTTATGTCGAGACCTTACCTCCGGACTTGATGGAGTGACCTGAAGGTGTACTTCGAAGACTGCTACTGGAACTAATAGACGATTAGAGCTAGGTATGCCGAGTTTGGGCTCGTTTTGTTAGTTATGTTGAGACCTTACCTCCGGACTTGATGGAGTGACCTGAAGGTGTACTTCGAAGACTGCAACTGGAACTAATAAACGATTAGAGCTAGATATGCCGAGTTTGGGCTCGTTTTGTTAGTTACGTTGAGACCTTACCTCCGGACTTGATGGAGTGACCTGAAGGTGTACTTCGAAGACTGCAACTGGAACTAATAGACGATTAGAGCTAGGTATGCCGAGTTTGGGCTCGTTTTGTTAGTTATGTTGAGACCTTACCTCCGGACTTGATGGAGTGACCTGAAGGTGTACTTCGAAGACTGCTACTGGAACTACTAGACGATTAGAGCTAGGTATGCCGAGTTTGGGCTCGTTTTGTTAGTTATGTTGAGACCTTACCTCCGGACCTGATGGAGTGACCTGAAGGTGTACTTCGAAGACTGCAACTGGAACTAATAGACGATTAGAGCTAGGTATGCCGAGTTTGGGCTCGTTTTGTTAGTTATGTTGAGACCTTAGCTCCGGACTTGATGGAGTGACCTGAAGGTGTACTTCGAAGACTGCTACTGGAACTAATAGACGATTAGAGCTAGGTATGCCGAGTTTGGGCTCGTTTTGTTAGTTACGTTGAGACCTTACCTCCGGACTTGATGGAGTGACCTGAAGGTGTACTTCGAAGACTGCAACTGGAACTAATAAACGATTAGAGCTAGGTATGCCGAGTTTGGGCTCGTTTTGTTAGTTACGTTGAGACCTTACCTCCGGACTTGATGGAGTGACCTGAAGGTGTACTTCGAAGACTGCAACTGGAACTGATAGACGATTAGAGCTAGGTATGCCGAGTTTGGGCTCGTTTTGTTAGTTATGTTGAGACCTTACCTCCGGACTTGATGGAGTGACCTGAAGGTGTACTTCGAAGACTGCTACTGGAACTACTAGACGATTAGAGCTAGGTATGCCGAGTTTGGGCTCGTTTTGTTAGTTATGTTGAGACCTTACCTCCGGACTTGATAGAGTGACCTGAAGGTGTACTTCGAAGACTGCTACTGGAACTACTAGACGATTAGAGCTAGGTATGCCGAGTTTGGGCTCGTTTTGTTAGTTATGTTGAGACCTTACCTCCGGACTTGATAGAGTGACCTGAAGGTGTACTTCGAAGACTGCTACTGGAACTACTAGACGATTTGAGCTAGGTATGCCGAGTTTGGGCTCGTTTTGTTAGTTATGTTGAGACCTTACCTCCGGACTTGATGGAGTGACCTGAAGGTGTACTTCGAAGACTGCTACTGGAACTACTAGACGATTAGAGCTAGGTATGCCGAGTTTGGGCTCGTTTTGTTAGTTATGTCAAGTCCGGAGGTAAGGTCTCAACGTAACTAACAAAACGAGCCCAAACTCGGCATACCTAGCTCTAATCATTTATTAGTTCCAGTTGCAGTCTTCGAAGTACACCTTCAGGTCACTCCATCAAGTCCGGAGGTAAGGTCTCAACGTAACTAACAAAACGAGCCCAAACTCGGCATACCTAGCTCTAATCGTCTATTAGTTCCAGTAGCAGTCTTCGAAGTACACCTTCAGGTCACTCCATCAAGTCCGGAGCTAAGGTCTCAACATAACTAACAAAACGAGCCCAAACTCGGCATACCTAGCTCTAATCGTCTATTAGTTCCAGTTGCAGTCTTCGAAGTACACCTTCAGGTCACTCCATCAAGTCCGGAGGTAAGGTCTCAACATAACTAACAAAACGAGCCCAAACTCGGCATACCTAGCTCTAATCGTCTAGTAGTTCCAGTAGCAGTCTTCGAAGTACACCTTCAGGTCACTCCATCAAGTCTGGAGGTAAGGTCTCAACATAACTAACAAAACGAGCCCAAACTCGGCATACCTAGCTCTAATCGTCTATCAGTTCCAGTTGCAGTCTTCGAAGTACACCTTCAGGTCACTCCATCAAGTCCGGAGGTAAGGTCTCAACGTAACTAACAAAACGAGCCCAAACTCGGCATACCTAGCTCTAATCGTTTATTAGTTCCAGTTGCAGTCTTCGAAGTACACCTTCAGGTCACTCCATCAAGTCCGGAGGTAAGGTCTCAACGTAACTAACAAAACGAGCCCAAACTCGGCATACCTAGCTCTAATCGTCTATTAGTTCCAGTAGCAGTCTTCGAAGTACACCTTCAGGTCACTCCATCAAGTCCGGAGCTAAGGTCTCAACATAACTAACAAAACGAGCCCAAACTCGGCATACCTAGCTCTAATCGTCTATTAGTTCCAGTTGCAGTCTTCGAAGTACACCTTCAGGTCACTCCATCAGGTCCGGAGGTAAGGTCTCAACATAACTAACAAAACGAGCCCAAACTCGGCATACCTAGCTCTAATCGTCTAGTAGTTCCAGTAGCAGTCTTCGAAGTACACCTTCAGGTCACTCCATCAAGTCCGGAGGTAAGGTCTCAACATAACTAACAAAACGAGCCCAAACTCGGCATACCTAGCTCTAATCGTCTATTAGTTCCAGTTGCAGTCTTCGAAGTACACCTTCAGGTCACTCCATCAAGTCCGGAGGTAAGGTCTCAACGTAACTAACAAAACGAGCCCAAACTCGGCATATCTAGCTCTAATCGTTTATTAGTTCCAGTTGCAGTCTTCGAAGTACACCTTCAGGTCACTCCATCAAGTCCGGAGGTAAGGTCTCAACATAACTAACAAAACGAGCCCAAACTCGGCATACCTAGCTCTAATCGTCTATTAGTTCCAGTTGCAGTCTTCGAAGTACACCTTCAGGTCACTCCATCAAGTCCGGAGGTAAGGTCTCAACGTAACTAACAAAACGAGCCCAAACTCGGCATACCTAGCTCTAATCGTTTATTAGTTCCAGTTGCAGTCTTCGAAGTACACCTTCAGGTCACTCCATCAAGTCCGGAGGTAAGGTCTCAACATAAATAACAAAACGAGCCCAAACTCGGCATACCTAGCACTAATCGTCTATTAGTTCCAGTAGCAGTCTTCGAAGTACACCTTCAGGTCACTCCATCAAGTCCGGAGGTAAGGTCTCAACATAACTAACAAAACGAGCCCAAACTCGGCATACCTAGCTCTAATCGTCTAGTAGTTCCAGTAGCAGTCTTCGAAGTACACCTTCAGGTCACTCCATCAAGTCCGGAGGTAAGGTCTCAACATAACTAACAAAACGAGCCCAAACTCGGCATACCTTGCTCCAATCGTCTAGTAGTTCCAGTAGCAGTCTTCGAAGTACACCTTCAGGTCACTCCGTCAAGTCAGAAACTAAATATGAAATTTATAATCCCATAAGTATAAAATACTATAAATAAAATCTTACCTTGTTGTGCCTTGGTTCTCGGTGCAGAATGCGTGAAGTATCAAGTTTGACCTTGTCAACTATTTTGTATACGTACAGCGATCTTTTCGTAAACGAGGAGCTGCTTACAAGCGTCACAGTGTCTACTCACAACGGCGGCCGAGCGCAGACTAAATTACTAAAATATTTCATTACAAATTTTTGTGCAATAAATCAAGATAGTGACAAATAAAATAACCCTTATTTCCATGCAATAAGTATCACGCGTTACAGCTAAATATGTGAAAAAATAGGATTTGATTTTAATTTTTTTCTCAGCTTATTTGTAACATTTTGATAGTTTTAGTTCCTACCTTTTTGAGTTGGACATGTCTGCTTACTTAAAATATTTTTAAATAAATAAATTTAGTTTATTAAATAATAGAAAAATGCTTTTATATTCAGCACGATATTGTCAATTTTGTGTGAAGAGGCAACGGAAATTATTTTTTACAATATTATAAACCAAAATTTTCGACTAAAAAATTCCTACCATTTAAAGATTAAGGAGTAATCTATCTATGGTAATTATTAGTCAAATTTGGTTTTGTATTATTTTGCCGCAAAATGCATCGAAAAACTGCTTATTTTTGTCAGATTCGTAAACGCGTCCTTAATATCAAAAATGCATATAAGGAAAGAAAAACAAAATATTTATTAAGAAAATACAGAATTAAAAGATCTCTATCTCTTGGTTTTATGTATTGACGCAAATTAACACTTCATAAAGAGTGTAAATTTCAATTTTAACGTTACTACATTTATTATTATTTATACATAAAAATAATAAACACACCGTTCTAGTCATAGTTTGTGGTGTCTGCGGTGTTTTCACGGGCACATCTCTATACTCGTATATATTGTCTCTGGATCGCGTCGTGTTGTCTATGCCGCTGTCTAGTTCGGGCACGATAAATATGTCGCCGTTGTAGAATCGGTCCGTTTCTCTGTTAATATATAGATAATATGATTAAATAATATTATGTTAATATATATTAAGTTGCATGGTGCCTTCGTACGAAAAGTTAGAAAAGTGAAGTTTTTTATTTTTTCCTATTGAGATAAAAAAGAAATATATATATGTATATCGAAATTTTAATTTATAATAAAAAAAAATAACCATAAGCACTAATAAGGCATTATTTTATTTATCGTGAATTGTTAATAACTATAATAAAAAGCGTATGTGTTATAAAATAAAACTTAAAATAATAAGTGTGTGTTGGATACATGCGGGTGCACAACAAGCGTTAGTATATTAGTTTACATACATGGCCGGTAATAGTTTCCATTTTGGAGGTATAGCCCTGTTAATAACATATTCAATAATAATACATACATACATAATATAAACAGTTAGTTCGTAATGATAATTAAATATTTAAAAATGTTAGTTATACAGTATACACGATTTCGGACTGCTTCTTTGACATACTGAAATTACAGAACTGCAATAATAAACTGTAAGATACATTTATTATGGAGTATTTAGATAGACACATGTTCAAAGTACATACTTTAAAATAACTATGTTATTGAAATTCGTGCTTCGCCTATCCTAACTAATTTGGATCTTTTTTTTTATTATTTAGCTAGATTAACTAATTTTATGATTAATGGATAAGGGTTTTCTGGCCACGTCAATATAAAATACATAAAAACCTACCTCTTAGCATTCCTCCAAAGCATACAGCACACAACTAATAATACGATCAGCAGAAGACAAGCGCTGGATACAGTCCAGAAGGCTATTTGTAGAGGCTGCTTCGGCTCCCACCAGTACTGGAATTTGGGAATAATATAAAATTTATATTATAAATTAATAACCTATATAATTAAAGAATCGCCAAATGTTTTGCTAAGCGTTATTCTCTAGAAAAGTCAGTCTTTCTCGGGTTCTTATTCGGATAATATTTTTTAACGTTTTTATTAAAATAGAGCAGAAAAACGTCTGCTGGCGCAGCTATTATATGTTTTTATAATTTAAAAAATGATTTCAATAGATACGTTGCAAGTATTGATTTAGTTTGGTGACAGTACCGTTTTAGATTTCATTATGAACAATAATCCTTACCGACGTAGGTACTATTTGTTGAAATCGGTTTGGTCCTTTCATATTTTATCGTATTCATTTTTAATAAGGATTATGACTATTCAAAACTAGTTGAATAAATAGATGTTTAATTAACATTCGTTATCGTTATGTATCACGATACCGGTGTTAATGTTATCTATCACATCACAATAAGCATAAGCAGTACAATTCTGTAACAATTCTAGAAGGCTAGTTGTATCTGTCGGTAATTCAGTTATCCGTCGTGTTCAAAAGTGAACCCAAGGTTTTTTATCTATGTTACCGGTACCAATACCGTTTCAGATACCAATACCAATACCGCTACCGATACCGATACCGGTATCAACACCGGTATCTCACCTCAGTGCTCGGCGGGTACGTGGGCACGAACCGGCCCACCACATGGGGCAGGTACACGGTCCAGAAGGCCAGCTCCGTCTGCCGGTAGTTCAGTTGTCTGTCGTGTTCAGAAGTGAACCCAAGTTTTTTTAGCTACGTTACCGGTACCATTACCGTTTCAGATAACGATACCAATACCGCTACCGACATCGGTATCGATACCGGTATCTCACCTCAGTGCTCGGCGGGTACGTGGGCACGAACCGGCCCACCACATGGGGCAGGTACACGGTCCAGAAGGCCAGCTCCGTCTGCCGGTAGTTCAGCTGGATGCTCGAGTTGTATGTGGTGTTCAGGTTCAAGTAGCGCAGTTGACCAGCTTCAGCCACTTCGAAGTGCATGCCGAGGATGCGGGAACGGGTTGGATTGCTGCAATGAAAATTGTTTATTAGGAATAGATGTCCGTGTTATCATCTTATAAAATATCTTTGGTAACAGCATAAATAAAAAAAGACTGGCACTCGGGGACTGCCGCGGTAAAGCTATTGCATGCTATGCCTTCAAGCCACACCTCCGCGCCCGTCGGAGTGGGGAGCGTGAGGTTTTTCGTTACTAAATTTCTGGATTCGGTCCCCGCGCTCAAGGCCCGCGATAGAAGCTATGCAATAGCTTAAAAAGAGCGTGTGTGCCAAGCACACGTGCCAGAAGTGAAACTTCTTTGGCACGATTCAAAGATACGTAAATCGTCGCCTTACTCCACGACGTGACGGTATTGCCATGACGCGACCTTGAAATTTTACTCTCAAAGCGCCTAAAGAAGTTTCACTTCAATAAATATCATAAGTTGATGAATCGCTATGCTAATTAATCATAGACCTTGTACAATTTACAAGTATAGTTCCTGTGATACTTAATAAATGATTTATGACATATTATTTAATTTAAAATTTTAAGTACATTTGAATTTGTTTATTAATTGCTTAAGCATGCAAGTTTTATTATTATTTCTTTTTAATTTACTTAAGTACAGGTTCTAAAAACATTAAAATCCATCTACAATTTATACTATTATTAACTTTACACTTTCAAACTTACCCATATCTTGCAAAATCCGCGTACGCCTTCATAAAAAAGTGACTCATGTTCCTATCATTCGGCGTCCAAGCTTGCCGTTCGATTCTGTGCCTTGTGGGGAAGAACTCAGGGTCCATGAACGGTGCACCAGCTAGGAGGTGATGTTCCACATTATGTGAGTATTGTCTCCATTGCGGCCATCGGAACGCTTCCACGGTCGTGTTCATAACATACATGTAGACTGGGACCTTTTGTTCCAGGAGGAGTTTCACCATTTTGTCTGTCGGTGCTCGGTATAGGAAGTCTGAAAGGAGCTGGGGAGAAATTTACATGTTAGTTGTTTATTTAGAAGCCATACTTGTTTTATACAACTTACTAGCTGCTCCGCGCGGTTTCACCCCCGTGCCTTCTCTCCCGTTGATCGTAGCGTGATGATATATATCCTATAGCCTTCCTCGATAAATGAGCTATCTAACACCGAAAGAATTTTTCAAATCGGACCAGTAGTTCCCGAGATTATCGCCTTCAAACAAACAAACAAACAAACTCTTCAGCTTTATAATATTAGTATAGATTAGAGTTATTATGTACAAGCGGAAACAAATCAAATATCTTGTTACTAGCCTTTGTTAAAGTGAAACTTTTATTACATCGTCTCAAACTTTTTGGTCTGTGTAGCGCATGTCGCGTGTATCGCGGCTGCCGAGTAGGTATACCTACTCGGCAGCCGACCGACACGCGACATGCGCTACACAAAGCAGTGTTCGGAACCGTTCGAACAGTTTCACTTTTACCGTGGTTTCATAAAACCACACAACATTTTTTTTTATACAGACTTAAAATACATATTACTGTAGGTCACATATCTTCCATGTACCTATGTTATAAAAAACGATTGCGTATTGAGAGTCCACTTTAAAATATTGTTCTAGAAATCAAGACTCATTAGATTTACATTATAATTAATGAATTTAAAGAGCGCCAATTTGTGTTACATCTTGAACCCGCTAATTAATATAAGTACATAATGCAGTGGTATCTTGATACAAATTTATGAAGTATGAAGATATAATAAAGTTAATATTGAAAAAATATACCTATAACAGCAAATGTTGTTAGAAAGAAAGGTAGACTATTTATTGACTAACATAAGTCAAATTTTTGCCTGAGCAATATAATTAATATTATAACAAAAGGCCTTTTCAAAGATTTTTAGTGAAAATAGTACTGATCTAATTACGTAAAAATCCATACTAATATTATAAATGCGAAAGTAACTCTGTCTGTCTGTCTGTTACTCAATCACGCCTAAACTACTGAACCAATTTTCATGAAATTTGGTATGGAGATATTTTGATACCCGAGAAAGGACATAGGCTACTTTTTATCCCGGGAAAATGACGCAAACCCGGAAATCCCAAGGGAACGGGAACTATGCGGGTTTTTCTTTGACTGCGCGGGCGAAGCCGCGGGCGGAAAGCTAGTGATGTATAAATGTTTGTTTTATTTGTACTTCCCGACTAATTTATTGCCTAATGACTAGTTATTATAATTCTAAGGAGTCAATAAAAAACACATAAAACTTTGCAGATACCACCAACCATATTTAATACATACTAGCGGTCCGCCCCGGCTTCGCCCGTGGTACATGTTTACGTTTTCTCTACATAAGAACCATTCTCGTACTTCAAGGAATATAATAAAAAAAGAATTAACGAAATCGGTTCAGCCGTTCTCAAGTTATGCGCTTACCAACACATTTTGGGATTCATTTTTATATTATAGAAGATAGATGAAGAGGGTTTGAAAAATAAGTAGTTAACACTGATAATATATTATTTATAATTCTATACTAAGTCAGTAAAGATAAAGTGACGAAAAGTAAAGATAACGATGACTAAGTAGTGGACCTCACTTTATCTCCGGGAACACTGGTACCGCAAGAGTCCGATAGCGCAAAAAATCTGCGGGAACAACGTGCGAGTGCGAGTGATTTGGTGGTTGTGTGTCGGTGTGAACAGGCGCGGTCCCAGCCTGACTTTTTGAGGGGGGTCACGCGGCTAGAAAGGTTTGCCCCTCCCCCCCCCCAATTAGATATTATAATTTACAAAAAAAAATCGGCCAAGTGCTAGTCGGATTCGCGTACCGAGCGCTCCGAACAAACCTACTATTTATTATGTTGTAACTCTAAAATGTATGTTTCAGTTATTTTTGCTTTATCTGTGCTATAACACATTGCTTTAAAAAATTTCAAGACTCTGTATCAACGGGAAGTACAATGTAGGTTTTGATTCCCATGTGAATGTCGAACTTTGCGAAAATTTGCAGCATAAACGGCTGTATATTTGGATTGCGTTGGCTTTTAATTTTATTTTTTCAAAGCTTGAAGAGACCCTAGATTTAAGTATACGATATAAATTTCAGCTTGAATTTCATGCGTTCCTGAGAAAAAGGGTCTTGACAGACAGACAAACTTTAAAATTATTAAGGATATTTTTTTTTATGTAAGTAATAAATTTTACTAACAGTTCTTTTAATTATTTATGGTATGTATATTCAATAAAGGTTAAGAAGTAAGTAGTAACTACTAAGTATGCAGTCACTATTCCACGCGGACGAAGTCGCGGGCACAGCTAGTAATAAAATAAATATGTACCTACTACCTAGTTACAAAAACAGCAGGATTGTTTATTTTCTACCTATGGGCTATGGCGGCCTCTTTTTTCTCTCAGTTTGGCGTGTATAATAATCCCTTCAGCTTCGGAGTCATTATAAACAAATTCCACTACATTATATACAAAATACAAATCTGACTAACTGTCAGATTTTTCAAAAATTACGTAAATGTAAAACAAATTCTTATGTCGTGTCTTTCCATTCAAAAATTATATCAGTATACAACAAAAATATTTCACTAGCGCGATTCAACTCGACTCAATAGCGTATAGCGACATCTATTTTCACTGAACTAAGTTACTTGTTCATAATTCATATAGCATTTTTCTCTACGTTATTTAATTATTATTGAGATGATTTCTGGAACAAAATGTTTTAACTATGTTCCTAAATTTTAATATGATCGAATAAGGCCAGGTAAGGCAACCTCAACTTATAACTTAGAGCATATTTGAAGTGAAACTTCTTTATCGGGGTTGGAAAAAAAATTAGTGTAACATTTTTTCGTTACGCGTGACATTTTTCCGTTACGCGCCATATTTTTCTTATCCCTACCACGCGTTATTCGACGTATTTCTGTAAAGTTGCATATAGTAAATTATTTTTTGAAAAATAAGGTCATAAAGAAGTTTCACTTCTTACGTGTGTACACTAGTACACGCACACATTTTTTTTATTGAAGTGAAACTTCTTTATCGGGGTTGGAAAAAAATTTAGTGTAACATTTTTTCGTTACGCGTGACATTTTTCCGTTACGCGCCATCTTTTTCTTATCCCTACCACGCGTGATTCGACGTATTTCTGTAAAGTTGCATATAGTATGTAAATTATTTTTTGAAAAATAAGGTCATAAAGAAGTTTCACTTCTTACGTGTGTACACTAGTATAGTTATATAAAAACAAAATAATTTGTCGAAGAACAAATTAAGTACTTAGCGTGTAGGATCTCTTTTGACACTTAGTCATTGTGTAATTTTAGTGTTGTCGCTAAATCTAACGACTCCGCCATGAGGCAGCGTGGCCGAGCGGTCTAAGGCGCTGGTTTTAGGCACCAGTCCGAAAGGGCGTGGGTTCGAATCCCACCGCTGTCAGAATGTTTTATATTTTATTTTTTGATTTATTTTTTTTAATTATATACTTACCACAATATGTATTACAACTATATGAGAAACGAGTCTTTTAAATTTTATTCAACATGGTCAGAATTTTACATTTACAGGTAGACTTTTATGTTAAAGTGATTGATTGAAATTTTCGAAAATGTATATTTACATGCCATATAATCGGAGGAGTTCACAGTCTTCGCTAAAATTTATTTTTCATCATACTTACAAATTTAATGATAAACGAACAAAATACTCTATATACAAGTTATGATCGCGTATAGTCGTATAGAGCTAATATTCTACGGAGTCATGTTAGTTACTATGACACATAAATTATTTTAGGAATACGTGAAAAAAAAAAGTTTTTTTCGAAAAAAGCGTACAACACCCGTCACATATTATGTGTACTGACTGTATCGAGTGTAAAATGCGTGCAAAAAGCGCACAACATTTATTAAATGATTAAATTAGCGTTAAGTGCGTTAGCGTAAACAAAAAGCGTGTATTTTTTCTCAAAATACGTGTTAACACGTGTCATAAACGTATGTATATAACGTAGCGCACCGTACACGCCGTACACGCGTCGTACACGCCGCGCGGGTTCAGCGTGTACATGTAGCGAGTCCCATAACGTGTTATACGTGTACATGTAGCGAGTCCCATAACGTGTTATACGTGTACATGTAGCGAGTCCCATAACGTGTTATACGTGTACAAGTAGCGAGTCCCATAACGTGTTATACGTGTTACAACGTGTCAGATACTCACGTGCACGTACTGGTCGCGTATCGCGCTCGCGTTGTGCGGGTCGGGGTGGTAGGTGTACATGTATCGCACCGCGTCGTACACGCCGCGCGGGTTCAGCGTGTAGTTGTAGCGGAGAACTAGTTCTCGGACCTTCTGGTCGAACCACTGTTCCGTTATCTCGTAGTCCGGGGACAGGGAGTGGTTATTGACTGGAATATGAATGAATCAATAAATACGTTTATTGCCACAAGTTTTATACATAAATTTAAAACTACTTAACCTAAAGAACACAATAAAATAAAAAAAAAGACGGGTTGCACTCCGGGAGTGCCGGCAGAAGTGAAAACTTGATTATTAACGTTGAGCATGTTTGATATTTTGGAATGGTATCCGTCTTACGCTTTTTCGATCAGGTCACGTGTCCTGACGCGAGTTTAAGATTTTATACCCATTACAGAAAAAGTGCTCAACGCCGCCAAAGAAGTTTTCACTTCAAAAATAAAAAAAAAACAAATGAGAATAGATATTTGTGGCATAAGAATGCTATGCTGATTGACTCGAAAGAGTGCAACGGCGCTGATTTTCAGACTGGCCTTCAGGATTGAAGTTCGCCGCCAAAAAATCTTACGGTTTGTTATTGAAATGAGTGTATAAAATAGTTAGAAAGTCATTGTCTTTTATGATACTGTTCTAAAAGTGTTGATCGACTGTCCATACTGTAAATTTTGAATAAAATTTTGATTGTAAATTTGTTCAAATTCATGCGCGATTGTGTTTAAGAGAAAGTGGGTAATCTATTAACTTCTTATTATTGAATACTTTTAAAGTTGCAACACACATTATTACACGCTCTATTTATGATTTCGATCCGGCTCGAAGGACCAGAATGTACGGGCTATCCGTACATGTGTATGATAAATTAATATTATATGAAATAAATGAATTATTTAACTGTGAAAAACTTGTAATAAACGGAAACTATTATAACTATATAATGAGTGAGTCATGCGAGGTGCTCTTAGTGACCGAATGAACTGATCTTAATACTATTATAAAGGCGAAAGTTTGTAAGTATGGATGTATGGATGTATGGATGTTTGTTACTCTTTCACGTAAAAACTACTGAACCGATTACAATGAAATTTAGCACACATATAGAGGGTAACTTGGATTAACACATAGGATAGTTTTTATCCCGGAAATCCCACGGGAACGGGAACTATGCGGGTTTTCCTTAGAAAACGCGGGCGAAGCCGCGGGCGGAAATCTAGTTTAATATAATTGTAAAGTTGTTGTTGTTAAATAAAAATTTCTTTCTTTCTAAAGTATAAAATGTTGGAAATAATTTGGGTCATATCGATTGCAAGCTCAGCGTCTTGATGCACTTTGTACGTGCTTGCTTGTACAGTGCATTATAATATATGATGTTACATATGTATTTTGTAAAATTGTAAAACTGACATGATTTAAAAGAGCAATTATGGAGTTTCTTGCCGGTTCTTCTCCGTAGATACTGCTTTCCGAATCGGTGGTAAATTTTAAAAAATGTAATGACGTTTCAAAAGTGCTTCTATAAGAAGTCTAATTGAATAAATAAATGTTTGAGTTTGAGTGGCCTTTTTTATATCTTTTCCTCTACTCACACAAATAATACGCCGCCTCTTGGGTGGTGACGCCGGTCATATACCGTAGTGCCGGGTTGAACAGCCGCCTGGAGATCAGCTCCTCGGGGGTGTTCCGCAGCAGGTGCCAGTCCCTCTCGCGCCAGCCCTCGTACCAGCCGTCGCCGGGGAACGTAAAGTTGTTCTCCAGGACGGGACCCCAGGGTATGAAGCCCACTTGCGGCTGGAATTCGGATTATTTTTTGTTGTGTCACTTGAAAGGTCTTATTGTTAGTTAGTGAATTATAAATATTATTTTTAGTGGGAATACAAAAAAAATCGATATAATAGGGCTATGAATATATCCATCGAAATAATTAGATAAGTATTGTTAAAAAATTTAATCAATATTCATTTTATGAATTTTCAACAACCCTAGAAGATAAGCTACCTGAAACTCCGCATTCCCCAGCTCATGGAAGCTCCTGCCTTGACGGAGACAATTGACCAGCTTCCACGAGGAGTCTATCGGACAACCCAGCAGCCTGCCGAAGACGAGCGACGTGTTCTGCACTCGGAACTTGTCTTCTATTAACGCCCAGTCTGCTAGCGCTGATCCACTCTGTAAAGGTAAAAGGTTTGGAGGACTGTTTGGTTTAAAACAGTCATATAGAACATGTGATATTGTTGTAATACAATTATGGCATGATACCTTTTTTTACAAAACTAGCTATTATAATTAGCTTTATACAAATACAACTTATGGCGGCCAGTATGGCGCGGCAATACCCATTCACAGCGAGGTTGCCGCGCCGCTCGGCAGCACAGCGCTGAACACGCTGTTGCCGCACCGCATGCGCACATTACTCTACAATAAAACGTCTTTGCGCCAACCCGCGTGATAAATACTTCCCAAACGACAGAACCGTCTCCTAGCTCCTACCAACCTGCCACAACCAGCAGTACCACTGACATAGTTCCAGCCCTGCTCGCTATCACTATTGAACCTTAGGGCGGCCGTACACGGACCGCTCCAAGCAGTTGAAACCGACGGCTTGAAGCCGCGACCGCGCGGTAAACTATAGACATTCATTCACTGCCGTACATGGACTGATCGAGCAGCCGTCAGCTGCGCGGTTTGTAGCGACGCAGCTGCTCGAGCGTCCACGGACTGCTCGAGCAGTCAACGACCGACTGCTCGAGCTGCCCATGTACGGCCGCTCTTACATAAGCAACACTCCGCAAACCACAGAGTAGCAGTCTCCTTGCCCATACACACCTGTGCAATGATCTTGGTAACAATATCTCTAGTCTGCGGTGCAACAGCCAGCAGTCCCGCGGACGCAGCCCCGGCCCCTGGTCCAAACAGTGTGATAGACTCGCTGTCTCCATTGAAGGGTGCTATGTTGTCTCTGACCCAGCGGAGGGCCATCGCTTGGTCCAGGATACCGTAGTTGCCGGGCGAGTTCTCGTCCGCTGTTGATAGGAAACCTGGAAGTAGGAATTAATATAAAATGTAAAAGATAAGACACTTAAAAATCAATAAAAACAAACAGAGAAATGAAATTAAATTAAATATAGATTTTATTTAAAAAATAGAGTTGTATCGTAACATAACTGAAATAAATAAATTACTAAACTAATACTTCAATGAAAGATTTGTTTGTTTGTCCATTACCCAACACTTGACTAATTTTTAAAATAATTAACACATTAGAACTTAGAAGGATAAATCACTACTTATTA
Source organism: Colias behrii (assembly GCA_029959065.1). Lineage (NCBI taxonomy): Eukaryota > Metazoa > Arthropoda > Insecta > Lepidoptera > Pieridae > Colias > Colias behrii. The sequence continues at coordinate 2,193,821 of JARWMC010000001.1, read as the reverse complement.
ACATCACTATCACTATCACTATATAGTATAAAACAAAGTCGCTTTCGCTGTCCCTATGTCCCTATGTCCCTTTGTACGCTTAAATCTTTGAAACTACGCGACGGATTTTGATACGGTTTTTTTTAATAGATAGAGTGATTCAAGAGGAAGGTTTATATGTATAATAACATCTAATAAATAGTGGAGAAGTACTGTTATTTTTGAGGTTTCTAATGTGATGTCGTAAGTAATTACATTTTTTCCGCTTACATTGCAAACGCAGCGTGAACCCTACGAGTTTTATCAAAATAATGTACTAAGTATTGTACACATTGAAAAGGTCTACAGAAAAGTCCGCGATGGTATATGTCTATCTCTTATGGATAACCCACAATAACTTTTTTTTGTCATTTACTTTTTACGACAAATAATGGCTAAATTTCGAAGCGATTTTAACCAATACAGCATTAATCCTTAACCAATTAAATACCTTGAATACATTGTTCATTTAATTTAGATCTATATGGCCCTTTACACCGTATAATTTAAGTGAATATTTTCGAAGATATTACAGATTTAAAAATTGCGGGACGTAGCGTTTGCGGCGGTACCGGCCGGCCGCCATTGCACCCGTGCGAAGCCGGGGCGGGTCGCTAGTTGATTATATTTCAATTTTTTTGTTCAAATTCCAAATTCAAATTGTCTTTATTTGCTGAATGTAGTTACAAGCTGTTAGGTACAAATTATATAGATTCTTAAACATTTTGCTCGTAGTTGAGCGTGCAAATGTATTTTATCACTTGTAACTAAACATATAACAAAAACTTATAGTCTAAGATCCCACCGCAGGATCAGTGCGTTCATCGGTTTTTTGCTGAAAACCGAATTTTTATGTATATTTATAATTAGGAGAATATATATCGACTAGGTTGCCAGTCAAAATTTGGCCGCAAGCATGTTTAATTAAAAATTTTCTAATCGATTTTTGGGAAAAAAATTCGTTCACTTGTTTTTTGAATAAAATGTAGTCTACATCACGTCAAATGATATAAAAATTCTAAAAAATTACGGTTGCCGCTTTTCACCTGGCCGCAACATCTTGGCAGCCTGGTGCAAACAGGTATGATTTCGATTCATTTTTACGTTCATAACGCACATTTATGAATCATATATCAAATTAAAGCTAATTTTTTTCTATTTATTATCATATATGGTTGCCTAATTAAATCCGGCCGCAAATAAGGGTTGCTGGCTTTTAAAAATTATAAATATAGGATTAGTGCGTTCATCGGTTTTTGGCTGAAATCGAATTTTTATGTATATTTATAATTAGGAGAATATATATCGACTAGATTGCCAGTCAAAATTTGGCCGCAAGCATGTTTAATTAAAATTTTTCTAATCGTATTTTGGGAAAAAAATTCGTTCACTTGTTTTTTGAATAACATGTAGTCTACATCACGTCAAATGATATAAAAATTCTAAAAAATCACGGTTGCCGCTTTTCACCTGGCCGCAACATCTTGGCAGCCTGGTGCAAACAGGTATGATTTCGATTCATTTTTACGTTCATAACGCACATTTATGAATCATATATCAAATTAAAGCTAATTTTTTTTCTATTTATTATCATATATGGTTGCCTAATTAAATCCGGCCGCAAATAAGGGTTGCCGGCTGTTAAAGATGTTGAATATTTAAAGTTGAGTGTAAACATGCTTGCGGCCAAATTTTGACTGGCAACCTAGTCGATATATATTCTCCTAATTATAAATATACATAAAAATTCGGTTTTCAGCAAAAAGCCGATGAACGCACTAATCCTATATTTATAATTTTTATAAGCCAGCAACCCTTATTTGCGGCCGGATTTAATTAGGCAACCATATATGATAATAAATAGAAAAAAAATAGCTTTAATTTGATATATGATTCATAAATGTGCGTTATGAACGTAAAAATGAATCGAAATCATACCTGTTTGCACCAGGCTGCCAAGATGTTGCGGCCAGGTGAAAAGCGGCAACCGTGATTTTTTTGAATTTTTATATCATTTGACGTGATGTAGACTACATTTTATTCAAAAAACAAGTGAAAGAATTTTTTTCCCAAAAATCGATTAGAAAAATTTTAATTAAACATGCTTGCGGCCAAATTTTGACTGGCAACCTAGTCGATATATATTCTCCTAATTATAAATATACATAAAAATTCGGTTTTCAGCAAAAAACCGATGAGCGCACTGATCCTGCAGCCGGATCTCGTACTATTACAACAGAATACAAAATAACTTACCCAAAGCCCCAAGACGATAATTAAAAGAAACAACAACAACATTATAAAACGCAGCTAGCATATGCGCTGGGAACAAGTTGGACGCTCCCGAGGTAAACTGGCCGCCATGAATGTACACCATTACTGGGTACTTTTGAGCTGTCGCACCCGCTTCCGTCTGCGAAAACAAATAATGAATTAAAATTATGAATATCGTTTTGAAGTGAAACTTCTTTACGCGCGTTGAGAGTAAAACTTCAAGGTCGCGTCAGCGTAATACCGTCACGTCATTGATTAAAAAAACAGAGTATAAACCTAAAACTTATTAAGGGTTTATAGTAATGGGCCACAAATTATTTTGAATACAATAAAAAACTAAGCTGTACTTAGTTTCTTAAGGAATTTTGAATTTTAATTATTAGTATCGTGTTTATAGTGCGCTTAATTTTTTGCCTGACTATAATATTTTAATGTGCGAAAGGTGCGAAACAATATCCCATATCAATTCCATATTCGTAAGCAATACATTGTTATAGCTATTCATATAAGTATTTGTTTCTGAATGAAGCCAACATGCTATAATAATATATATAATAATTATATAATAATTGATATAATAATTCAAGGTTCGATAAATATATATTTGAAACAACCTACAGGTGCATGCATTTGTTTCTAAACGAAGTCAACATATTATTGATATAATTCCTGAGCATAAAAAAATTAAAAGACTGTCGCTATTTTATACTAGCTGTTCTGCACGGTTTCACCCGCATTGCTCCGCTCCTGTTGGTCTTAGCGTGATGATAATATATAGCCTATAGCCTTCCTCGATAAATTGGCTATCTAACACCGAAAGAATTTTTCAAATCGGACCAGTAGATCCTGAGATTAGCGCGTTAAAACAAACAAACAAACTCTTCAGCTTTATAATATTAGTATAGACTAGCGGTCCGCCCCGGCTTCGCCCGTGGTACATATTTACGTTTTCTCTACATAAGAACCATCCTCGTACTTCAATGAATATAATAGAAAAGAATTATCGAAATCGGTTCAGCCGTTCACACGTGATGCCGTGACAACGCGAAACGGGTGCAGACCCGCCGCCTTTTTATAGCTCCCGCCGCGAAGCGCGTCGAACGCGGCAACTGATACACAAAAATAATCCTTATGGCATGATTCTGTATTCTCGCACGATGACTTATAGCGTATTTCATGTATAACTTTGGTGTTTCTACACCGATTTACATGATTCTTTTACTATAACCTGCCCAGGAGTATGAAGAATAATTGTGCCAAATTTGGTTAAAATCCGTCGTGTAGTTTTTGTTTCTATAACGAATATACAGACAGACAGACAGACAGACAGACAGACAGACAGACAGACAGACAAAAATTTTACTGATTGCATTTTTGGCATCAGTAGTGATCCCTTATCACCCCTTCATAGTTTTTTTTTAAATATATTTCATGTACAGAATTGGCCTCTCTACAGATTTATTATAAGTATAGATTATGATACAGACAATTTTTTAATATCATTTGACAAGTTACTAATTTCTTCTACCATTTACCGCATTGCTTTAATAAACCTCAAGTTCCCGAATAAATAAGCAATTAAAATCCTTTGACGTTCAAATTGCCGCACATAATTGCAAGATCACGTTAGTTTAAGGCCTACAATAACGAACAATGAAGTAATTATGAATCATTTAACTCATTCAGTGAAATAATCGTGCAATGAGTGAGGTTAATGACCCGTAATTGTAATTAACTTTGCGATTTCGTTTGTCTCAATTGTTCGGGATTTGTTGAAATGTGTCCCCAATTAATTATAGTGATTTAAATATTGCCGCATAATGATAGACAATATATTTATTGTCTGTGGTGATCAACATCCCTTTTGAATACATTAATTAATAAAATATATTCGTGGATTTGTAAAATACGTAAAAATTTCTAAATAATATATCATTAGGCGGGAATGCATCATCATCATCAGCCAATAAATGTTCCCATGTTCGTCCATATAGCGCTACCTTTTAATAGTCCTTGTGAACCTTTTTTTTTTTTATAAAAGAGCAGGTAACTGAGCAGGTGGATCACCTAACGAAGTGATGACCACCGCCCATGAGCACTCACAAAGTTTTGTGACCTTTGTGAGGCTGTTACAGACTGTCGAAGATGGACGTAGGTTCTCTTTTTAAAGCTATTCAAGTGATACACGGGCGGGAATACAGAAGGGGGTAAGACTGTTCCACAAGGTGGTAGTGCGGGGTAAAAAGTGTCGCGAGAAGCGTACGGTAGTGCTCGTTCGTTTCTCTATGAAAATATAAGAATTCTAGCCAAAATTCATTAAAATTTAAATATACACTTGAACATTACTCAACCATTTGTATCCCAATCACAATTTCACCACAAAAAATGTCAAAAAAACTCACATTAGGCGAGAACACATTCAAGTACAGACAGTCTTCGTCCATATCCCGCACTCCCTTGGTAGCGCCTGTGAACCTGACTGGCTGCGGGCAAGCCGGCCCCCAGTCCACCGCTTGAATTAGTTGCCAGCCGGGGTGTTGACGGGGAGGCTGTAATGTTTCATATGCATTAAGTATCAAATGGAGATCGAAAAAAGATGTCTTAATTATAAAATTCACGTGTGAGTTGCCATACTCCTTAGAATCGGCTTATACATTTACAAATATAAGTGCTTTTAAAGTTTTACACTCCTAAATTTTTTGTAAATTTGTGCTTTAACTTTTAACTGAATAATCAAAACTCACTCTTTAGTGATACGGCCACCTTCTGTGCTAGTCTAGCTATAAGTTTTAGTTTTAAGTAATAATAGAAATATTCATACTAGCATAGTAAAGTGTAATAAATAAATAAATAAAATAAAAACTCAGATTGACATTTTTATGACATCATTAAATAAAATAAAGTTCAGCAAACACTTAATATTATTATTTTTATATTTCCAATTTAACTACCTTAAACCTGCCTTCCAACACAGGTGGTCGAGCGTAGGGTATCCCCAGGAACACAGACACTTCCCCCTGTATTCTCTCCACAGGTGTCAACCATGGTCGATACCCTGAATCTGGGTCTGGATTGTCGTAAATGTACACCTAAAACAATGAATAATATGAAACTATTACAGATTTTAAAATCTAATCAATCTATCAATCAATTTTAATTACAAAATTAATTTTTATTTTTCACAGAACAGCTTGAATCGAAGCACTTTTCTCAGAATAAATGTATGAATTTAGGTATAGCATTATCATTTCTTTATATATCTTAACATTATTTTCTTAACAAGACGTAAACAAGTTTAGAGAGGTGAGTGAAACAATCTAAAATACTTTAAATATGTAACCTATATACATATAGTGAAGTCCCATGTCCCCTAGTGGGGTAAGGGGCAGACACCTGTTTCACTGATCAATTTTCTTTAGGGACAAGTAGGTGATCAGCCTTCTGTGTCCTGCCAGACCGAGACATTTTTTTTTCTTCGTCTCCACCGGGAATCGAACCCAGGACCCCTCGGCTCACGCGTCAACCACTGTACCAAGAAGGCGGCCATACACATAACATGGAAATATTAAAATATTTGAAATTTACAAAATACAGGTAAAATATTAAAAAAAAGAAAAGTTTTTTGCATTTGCATTTTCTGAATTATTTAATTTAAAATACACTTACCTTAAACCCCTGCACCTGTCCATAATTAGTGTTAACGAAGATGTCTCTCTTCAACTGTCTCGAATCCCGCCTCTCCCTGCCTTGCAGATCCTCTCTCCAGCCTCCAAGAACTCCGGGGAATAATGCATCTGGGTTATTGGGGTCTCGATTCTAGAAAAGTGACAATTTTACAATTTAGTTCTATAGCATTGAAATGGTATTATTAATGAGTTTATTCTTTTATGAATATTGCCTCAAAATCAAGCTTCACTACATAGTATAAAACAAAGTCGCTTTCCCTGTCCCTATGTCCCTATGTCCCTTTGTACGCTTAAATCTTTGAAACTACGCGACGGATTTTGATGCGGTTTTATTTAATAGATAAGAGTGATTCAAGAGGAAGGTTTATATGTATAATAACATCCATTAAATAGTGGAGAAGTACTGTTATTTTTGAGGTTTCTAATGTGATGTCGTAAAAAATTACATTTTTTCCGCTTACATTGCAAACGCAGGCTGAACCCTACGAGTTTTAGCAAAATAATGTACTAAGTATTATACACATTGAAAAGGTCTACAGAAAAGTCCGCGATGGTATATGTCTATCTATTATGGATAACACACAATAACTTTTTTTTGTCATTTACTTTTTACGACAAATAATGGCTAATTTTCGAAGCGATTTTAACCAATACAGCATTAATCCTTAACCAATTAAATACCTTGAATACATTGTTCATTTAATATAGATCTATATGGCTCTTTACACCGTATGATTTAAGTGAATATTTTCGAAGATATTACAGATTTAAAAATTGCGGGACGTAGCGTTTGCGGCGGTACCGGCCGGCCGCCCGGCTGTCTATTTTATACCCGTGCGAAGCCGGAGCGGGCCGCTATGTTTTTATATACAACGTTCACAGTTTTTCTGTAGTGTATTTAATATCAGCATTGCAACCGTGCGAAGCCGGGGCGGGTCGCTAGTATAATATAATATAGCCTTTTATTCCTAAACATAGGGTTACAAGAGGTCCCTAAGTTCGGTGTGCCTCTTGGCATAGGCCTCCTCCAATTCTTTAAAATATATATAATAATTAAAATCAAGCATAAAGAAAACAAATTCTCATAGTGCATATTTGTTATTGATATTGTTTGACGACGCGGTTGGCGCAGTGGTAAAGTAACTGCCTACTGAGCCGACGGTCCCGGGTTCGATCCCCGGTCAGGGCAAATATTTGTGTGATGAACTCAATTATTTGTTCTTGGGTCTGGGTGTTATCTATATAATATATGTATTTATTAAATTAAATATTATATTTATCGTCGCCTAGTACCCACAATACAAGCCTTAATTGAGCTTACTGTGGGACTAGGTCGATTTGTGTAATAATGTCCTATAATATTTATTTATTTATTTATTATTTATATGAGTGTTTGTTATTGCATTTATTTTTTATTATATATTTTTATGAACATACATTATATGAATATAATAAATCTATGTTTTATGATTATAATATTTACTGTTTTTGAAATTTAAATACTGTTTCTTAAAATGCCCTCCTATTAAATAATTTGATTCTTAGCTTGAAATGTATGTAGCTATAATAAGGTATTACACAGCATAAAATTACTAGTTATTTATAAAATAATTTATTTATAACAGTATTTTTTTTTATTTTAAAAAATCACTCGGTGAGAATCAATAAGTCACAAAAAAAATGTTGAACTGTGTAATGCAGGAACATTTTAAGGCACAAAGATTTATTAATAATCAAATCGCTTACATGGCCCAAGTAGTAATTACACAACAATTTACATTAAAGACACAAGTAACAATTCATTTATTCCATGAAAACTTCCATTATGTTTATTTAAGGGATAAACATAATGAAAAATAATGGAACTTTATTTCTAGTTTTTCAAATACTTTTGGTGCATACATACCGAATTGAATTTAAACTGCTCATCCAATGGATTTGTCACAATAGGATTGTAGGGAAAGCCTCCAGGCCGGTTTATATTAGGGTTATACGGGTTATATCTCGAAGGATCTGCTCCATATCTTCGGTTATTGTACACATACGTTCTGTAGTCTGAGTCACCAGGGTTTGGTTTTCTTTGGTCCCTTGATGCCTCCTGCGGCCTTACATTGTAATAATCATTTTTAAATTGTCCATTGTATAAGTCTTTATTAGACTGACACTTTACAGTTGCACACAATAATAATGTTATCAATGTTTTTCTATGCATTTTCACACACCACAAACTTTACGGTCCAATAAGAAACTTCGATGAATCATGTTCAAAATAATTTATTTCGCAAAATACAACATTATTATGAATTAAAATATAATCATATGCATGTAATCGTTAATTTTGCCGCAAGTTTTATTGGATAATACTTCGTCTTAAACCCAAATTCGTAAAAAACATGAGTCGAAACAAGTGATTCACCAACACGTCGGATGAAGTTTTGTATGTAGTTTTTATCAATTTAGTTCCAATTTTATCTAGTACAATGTCGCGAAACAACGAGACCGCTTTATCAGATTTTTAATCTATGAATTATCAGTAAAATAATGTGTGACAACGCCCAATATCACAGTTTTGTTTATCATTTCGTGAAGCTCTTTCGAAACTTTGTTAAACGTCAACGGAACGAAGAACGCTTACGTTCAGAAATTAAATTTGTTTTGAAACTAGGTACTTCTCCAAGAATTTCAGAACGGTGGCAAAATTCTAATTATTTTATTCAGTTGAATAAAAAAAAAGAAACAGTATGGAGATATGTAGATAGGAAATTATATTTAATAAAAATTATTTCTCTTTAGCTGTGAAATATTTCTAAACGCAAAACATTGATACAGTGTTGCTAGTCCAGCGCTATTTGAGTTCAATGTGGCCAGTTGAAAATAAATTACGCGGGTTAATTATTATTCATTTATTTTAATAATTTGCACACCTGCCTATTTTTTTTTGATAACATTTCTTATTAAAAAATATCCATTTTCAGTTCATAATATTCCTTCAATGATGGGCAAATTAAGTTTTGGGCTATGATTGGTACCAGCTAATACAAATACATATTAAACAAAATAAAAATCTAAATGTGTTTAAATTTAACGAATTTAAAAAGAACCTTAATAATTCAAACACGCAAAATTCCATTTAGATTATGAGTTATGACCTATGTTAGGGTAAACTTGCCTAATTCGTACCACTTAAGGAGAACCTCAAAAATTTTGGAAATGAACAATGATACACAGTTATTTATATTAAGTAATTATAATTTCACTAATGTTCTATTAGTATTTCAACAAAAAATAACTTAAATCTTATAAACTTCTGAGAAATAAACAATTTTCAAAAACTTAAAAAAAGTACGATTTAAGACCATTCATCTTAAATCGTACTAGTATATTCTTAAATCGTACTTTGAGATCCTATCATTGGTTTACAGTCTTAAAAATCACAATCTTAATAATCTTCTCCTCTTTTTCTTAATCTTAATGTACCTAGATTAATTCTTATTAATACAGCGGATGGTCTTTGCCAAATCCTGACAGTCATCGCAGTAATAACATTTTGTTTTTTTAGTTGTTCCTGCACATAGCTCATGTACCCATACTTCACAATTACTGCATTTAATCATGTTTTCTTTTACGTCTTTTTGACATATTTTGCAATACCAATTGTCATTTTCATCTTGTTCTTGTTTCTTTTTCTTGTTTCCTTTTTGAGGTGTTTTCGTTCGTTCGTACCGGTACGTTTTAAGAAGTTGCTGCGAGTACGAAATAGGCACAAGTATCAAATGAATTTCAAATTTGCCGCAAAAAAAAACTGTCAACGAACAAGCCGGCTATACTATGTGAAATATATTCACAAATATACGCATAAATATATAATAAACAGTTAAACAACTTATGAACGGTACACTTGGAAGACAGTTCTTGTGAAGTATGCGAAAAAATTACTCAAAAAGTAAGAAAAAACTTACCTGTTCAATATTTTAGTCGGGAGCAACGTAATAGGTGTTTATTTGTCACATGGCAATATGGCCGACTATTATTGACATTTTATGCCACCAAAGGCGCTGGTAACTTTTACCCAAGCCGAGATATAGACGAGGTACGATTTAGGCGCAGGTACGAATTAAGCAAGTTTACCCTATGTAGCCGCTCAATCTCCTGATTATTCCCATGTGATCCTGAAATATTGTAATAATAATATAATAGCCGCTGTATAACATTTACATAATTAAATTATACTACATATTAGGTAGGTACCTATGTTAACAGCTGCTGGTATAAAGTTTAATGGAGGTATATTGTAACCACTTACCCATATTATGATGTGTGACTAAGTAAATGATATTACATAAGTTACTTTTATATGAGTACAGAATTACATAAAAAACTATATTCGTATTAAAATTCCAATTGCACTGTAAGAATATCGCACGCAACAATGTTTATTATACCTACAAAAGATAAATAATTATAAAACCTAAAAACATAGCTGAAATAGAAGCCATTTCGCTAAATAAAACTTTATGACTCGCCATAAAGGTACAAAGTCTAATTAATCCTGTGAATTAATCTAAAAAGAGTTTTATGGCGGGAGAAGTCCATTACGTAGAGATCTTCGAGGTTGCATCAAATGTTACCCCTCAAGAGGCCTCCTTTAATTGGATGGCATCGCTTTGTTACTGGCTCCTTTGTCGAATAATTAAGTAAAATTTTAGCGTTTATACGCCTCGTCAAAATCAGTGTTGTTTGCAAGAATAGGCTTGCAAACCTAGGCTGTATTTCCGAGGAGAAAAGACGATACATAGTTGCATGCATGTTTTTTGCGGTGACATCGTAATCTTTTTACCATTTTATCACAAATGATTAATAAAATGAGGTACTTATACAATTAAGTAATGCAAATAAATCTACTTATTTATATCCTTTTTGTATCACTGATTTTATGCATCGAACTAATACCCTAATTATTTATCAATCCCTAGCTTTTCGCCCATAAAATAAAAGGTACCTAATAAGTACCGAAACACAGTGTACCGAAATAAGAAACCGAAAGAAAATTAGATATATAGACACGGCAGAGGGCAGAAAGTGCCCAGAGAAAAAAAATGGTTGCCTGTAAAGTCGGTTTTACGGGCGAAGATTTTACGTGACAACGTCTTTTTCTCGGTAGAATATTTATGTGCTGCGCGCGCGGCAGACCGCGGGCCTCTCTCTCGTTCGGTGACTCATCGTAACGTTACCGAGCGTTACACTTTTTCATAAGTGACTCCCAGTCGCAACCTAATTTAAGACGTTGTCACGTCAAAAAATGGTTGCCTGTAAAGTCGGTTTTACGGGCGAAGATTTTACGTGACAACGTCTTTTTCTCGGTAGAATATTAATTATGTGCTGCGCGCGCGGCAGACCGCGGGCCTCTCTCTCGTTCGGTGACTCATCGTAACGTTACCGAGCGTTACACTTTTTCATAAGTGACTCCCAGTCGCAACCTAATTTAAGACGTTGTCACGTCAAAAGCACATGAAGATTGGATGGCTAACGCCTGAAATCCTTTACTTGCATATTTTAGGACATAAGTACATCTCAAAGTAATAAAGAAATTAAAATAATACAACTAACTTAACGGTCTCCGCGTTTTTCTAACGTAACGTAGGTAACTTGTAAAGTTAATTGTTATCCTTATTCTCTAAATAAGGCCTTCATTTCCATAGCCCTCTATCTTGACTTATAATATTTTAATATACTGCAAAAGGCATAGCTATATTGCCAGCTCAAACTCAATTGAAGTCTAAATTCATGGACTGGGAGGTATGGTCAAATCGATAGAAATGTTTGCTATCAGTTTGACAGACTGGGTTTGATCTGTGCGCGAATCTAGAATTCCACACGGATCCGCGAAAATGTGATGCGGTAATTTAAGGAGCATATTTTTGTAGGTGTTCAGTTATAAGTATGTAATTATTTGTTAAAAATTTTCCTTCGCATTTTACTGCATAGACAGTATATAGCTTCTCTGCAAAAAAAGTTCTAACCAGCAATAAAGGGCTTTTTTATTACTTACATTTAGCGTTATATTATAAATCAGGCGTTAAGCAACAAAATCGCTTCACCAAAGTACTTAACCCGAAGCAAATTTCCAATTCCCTCGTACATTACGTACACAAAGAGTTTCCCAACCAGTACATTTCTTTCATTCGATCCGCGGCAGAATTAGTTCATTTTGTACAATACAAATGTCTCCACAAAGTGAAATACCCAACGTAGTTTAAGTTAAATCTTTCTAAGTGCATCGAAAGTTCCTCTTTAAAGATAGCTTTGATCCCGATTCTCGAGGGAAATTTTAACGTGTCTTTTAACCACTGAATTTAATCAAGGAAACGAAGCTATAGATCGTCGGTAAACGGGTAGCATGGGGATTGAGTTTTTATATACCTACGTTACTTTGTCATATAATTTGTTTTGCATGGGATAAGTTTGCTGTGGGGAAATTGAAGAGCCACTCAATTTCCTTTGAAGGATATAAGTGTATCTAATGTAATAAAAGTCTGTGTAACGGACTGACATGGCACATACGGATACCACAGGTTAATGTTTTTTGTAAATTTTCTTCATGAATGTTATTGAGTTTATTGAACATTACTTTTAATTCACAATAAAATTATCCTAGGAAATGTAGGCACCTACAAAAAGAGCTTCATCGTTCTCATATGGGTCATTGTCAAATTTTGCGCAGGTAAACTTGTCCCTCAAAACTTTTTTACTTCTATACCATTAAAAAGTTAACTGTCACTCAAAACTTTCAGCAAATACAAACTTAATCGCATTACTAATAATATATTAATAAAAGAAAGGTCTATTTTTAATTTTTAATTTTATTTTTTAAAGTAACATTGTGGTTTTTTCTGGTAACAGAAGGGTTTTCCATACAAATTTGACCTGTCCCAAGTAGCACTTCGTTACAGAAAATATAAAATAACTACAATTTCCAATATACCAACCCACATCAATTAAAATATTACTATAAACAGAATATTGTAAATATTTCTAAGAGTAGATTTTAAAACCGATCAGTGCTAAAATTTATTTTATAAATTTTTTTTTAACTTTGTCCCACGTAGTGTTTAGAATCGTGTGCTCTACTATGTTAGGTACTAAATAAATAATTACTCAAAATAGAGGTGGCGCTGTTTTCGACTTTCTATTAGCTTGAGCAAGGTTTCTGCAGCCATTGTGGTCGTTCGTTAGGTCGTGGGGAGGGGTACATTGAATTTCAGTCGACCGCATGGCGTTGAACGTGCCGCGTGTTTTTATTCCGCATCAACATTGTTACCTCCTTATTAACGTAAGTAAAACCGTTTTTTTCTATTATTTTACGTCCAATTTGTTGTTTAAGGGGTAATTATGCTCAATTTGAAATAAAAAAATAAATAAATGCATTATTCTATGATTTATGTCTTTTAGAATGTAAAATTTACAACTCTGTTATCATCATTCTGTTACTTAGCTCATGGTAACAGAGTTGAGTAAGCATGTATTCTTTAACTTTTGTTTGAAATTTTATATTTGTAATATTTTTTTTTCTTAATAATCGGTTTCCTAAAGTAATTTTGAGTTGTTATATGTAAATAAATCATATATAATTAAATGTTACCTTGAAGATATTGTTACAGGATATTCTGCCGTTATTAACGCCCTTAAAATGCTTCTCACGCTAGCTGAGCAGCAAGCAAGTTAAGAGAAACATATCGCAGTTATTTACAGATTATATAAAATTGAAGTTACAATTACAAACAGTTAACAAGAGATACGAGACGTATTAAAAACAATGCAACAGAGAAAAACGAAAAAAGTCTAAAAATAAGGACGGCAATCCAGTAAATCCAGTAAAAACTATTAAAAAACGCCATGAAAAAGTTAAGAATCGGAAGGAAAAGTATGCTATTGCACGCCTCATAAGCGAAGCGTTGAGGTGGGTACTACTGTCACTTCGCGCAAAACATCTGATTTTTCAAACTTAAAATGTCTTTATGTATCATACATTGCACTTGTAAGATAATACATACACACACATATTAAGAAAAAACACTATTTTTAACGTTCATGATATTTTTGATGTCATTTTTGTTATTTAAACTAGTTAAAAAACAGTTTAAAAAAGTTCTGTCTTGGACGTCCGTGTGTCTGTATGTGCGGATCCTTTTTCTTGTTAACACGATAGCGACCGAAATACTTTACTAATCGAGTCTTTTTTTTTCTCTTACGCTTGAGTATGCTCAGGAATAGAACCCTATCATTTTTCAGGGTCTGATTCGATGTGGTTTAATTGTTATTAAATAAACAAAAAAAAACTCGCGTCAGGACACGTGGCTGATCGAAAAAGCGTAAGACGGATGTTTTTTTTTTTTTTTTTTGAAGTGAATTTTTATATTTTTATTGAAATTGATTCCAGAAGATTACTGGGAACTTTAAAAATTCATTTAGTTACTTTTATTAGTAGGTACGATCCTTATAAGTATTTTAGTGTATTCAACCAACTTAAAAAAGTGTGACTATTTTACAACAATTTGAATATGAATTGTATTATTGTATACAATATCGAAGCTTTTTAAGAAATGTATAAAATACTTTTTTAAGAATTATTATCATACATAATATTATGTTACCGGCAATATATTAAAACCGGCATTGTATGCAATTCTTAGTAAATGTATGTTATTCCGAGAAACAGTCGGAATGAAATAAATTAAATTCGTCACATTACCTACTTATATCTTTAAATCTGAACTTTTCCTAAGTAGCAAACACATTTGCAAATGTGGGTGGTTTTTGGGGTAGCTATTAACCAATATGAGGTCAAAACTAAAATCCAAGATGGCGCCGACGAAAATTTGAAATCTTTTCGTCATGGGTGTCATTTTCATGGTTTTTGGGGTAGCTATTAACGAATATGAGGTCAAAACTATAATCCAAGATGGCGCTGATGAAAATTTGACTTTTTTTCGTGATGGGTGTCATTTTCATGGTTTTTGGGGTAGCTATTAACGAATATGAGGTCAAAACTAAAATCCAAGATGGCGCCGACAAAAAATTTACATCTTTTCGTCATGGGTGTCATTTTCATGGTTTTTAGGGTAGCTATTAAACAATATGAGGTCAAAATTAAAATTCAAGATGGCGCCGACGAAAATTTTACACATTTTCGTCATGGGTGTCATTTTCATGGTTATTGGGGTAGCTATTAACCAATATGAGGTCAAAACTAAAATCCAAGATGGCGCCGACGAAAATTTTACATATTTTCGTCATGGGTGTCATTTTCATGGTTATTGGGGTATCTATTAACCAATATGAGGTCAAAACTAAAATTCAATATGGCGCCGACGAAAATTTTACATCTTTTCGACACGGGTGTCATTTTCATGGTTTTTCGGGTAGCTATTAACGAATATGAGGTCAAAACTAAAATCCAAGCTGGCGCCGACAAAAAATTTACATCTTTTCGTCATGGGTGTCATTTTCATGGTTTTTGGGGTAGCTATTAAACAATATGAGGTCAAAATTAAAATTCAAGATGGCGCCGACGAAAATTTTACACATTTTCGTCATGGGTGTCATTTTCATGGTTATTGGGGTAGCTATTAACCAATATGAGGTCAAAACTAAAATCCAAGATGGCGCCGACGAAAATTTTACATATTTTCGTCATGGGTGTCATTTTCATGGTTATTGGGGTATCTATTAACCAATATGAGGTCAAAACTAAAATTCAATATGGCGCCGACGAAAATTTTACATCTTTTCGACACGGGTGTCATTTTCATGGTTTTTGGGGTAGCTATTAACCAATATGAGGTCAAAACTAAAATCGAAGATGGCGCCGACGAAAATTTTACATCTTTTCATCATGGGTGTCATTTTCAAGGTTTTTGAGACAGCTATTACCAAATCCCCAATGTAACCGTCGATAATTAGGTATATTTTTCTTACTCCTTTAAAGTTAACTTAAATAAAATAACAAAAACGTTAACAACTACAGTTTTGTAGAAAGTCTTAAAAAAAACAATTTTAAAGAACACTATTTTAAAGAACATTGAAATACATAATTATTTAGAAATGTAATATAAAACGCAACTCTGTGGCAATCATGTTAATATTCTGACAGATATTATTAACTTTGAATATATTCGCTAAACTTTATTTAAAATAAAATTTATCTAAAACATTTAAACGAAGAGAATAAAATAAAAAAGAACGTGTGTGCCGAGAAAACGTGTCAGGAGTGAAACTTCTTTGGCGAGATTCATAGATACCAAAATCGCCGCCTTGCTCCATAACGCGACAGTATTACCATGACGCGATCTTGAAATTCGACGACAATCTTGGATTTTAGTTTTGACCTCATATTCGTTAATAGCTACCTCAAAAACCATGAAAATGACACCCATCACGAAAAAAGTCAAATTTTCGTCAGCGCCATCTTGGATTATAGTTTTGGCCTCATATTCGTTAATAGCTACCCCAAAAACCATGAAAATATTTTTCTCTTACGCTTGAGTATGCTCAGGAATAGAACCCTTTCATTTTTCAGGGTCTGATTCGATGTGGTTTAATTGTTATTAAATAAACAAAAATAATAATTAATAAATAATTATTAAAAAAAATTATGAGGCGTGCACTTTTGGATTTTCCAAACTATTTTTCTCTTACGCTTGAGTATGCTCAGGAATAGAACCCTTTCATTTTTCAGGGTCTGATTCGATGTGGTTTAATTGTTATTAAATAAACAAAAATAATAATTAATAAATAATTATTAAAAAAAATTATGAGGCGTGCACTTTTGGATTTTCCAAACTATTGATAAAATATTTGACAAGAAGGCCGTTAAATTCTCTAGGCAGGAAATACAAATTATAAAAGAGTGTCTTGCTGTGGATCAAAGTTTCATATGAAAAAAATCAGCCCACATGTAAGAAAAGTGTTTTAAAAACCAAAATCAATCTTTTCGAACGTGAAAACATGTCAAGAGTATGCAATTTATTCACTTATAGTACAAAAAGAACAACTAAGTTACTGTGTTACAACTCTGTTATTTTCGTGTCCCGAAGATTAAAGAACATATTTACGAAATTTAGAAAAAGCTATTCAATATAATACCTACTGCTATATTACAATAGGTTAATTTGCCAGTTAATGAAACGGTTATATGTTGTAATTAGCTGTTAATTTATAGATATTTCATGGAGTTGTGTAGAATTTAAGGTTTGTTATTATTCATAAAGTAACAGAGTTGACTAAAACTTTAAATGAATTACTGTAAAACTTAAAAAAAGCTTGTACTTCTAATGGTGATTATAAGATATAAGACTGTAATTAATATAAAAGCCAAAATATGTGCGACTGGCTTATTTAATTTTATGATAAAAGGTAAAGTATAATGATAACAGAGTTGTATTTTTTCACCACCCTGACGCACTAAATCTGAAATAAATCTTAAATTATTAGCTAAACATCGCGGCCAACTTAAATAAACCCTACTTCAGTTGTTTTAACAGGCACAGGCATAAAGAAAAGTTCAATTTTAAAATATTTTCTTTTTCACATTTTTGAAATCTGCAGTTACGTTTACCTGCGCAAAATTTGACAATGACCCATATTCGATATTCAAAAGAAAAAAACGAAAACAATACCTATAGTCCGTTATTCTTACTTCACGTTGTTCATACATAATGCCGGTATAGCTAGCTCCCAGTCGTAATCTCTGATTTGTATAGTACAGAAAGACAAGTGCACTACCTACATCATAATATAGGGTATATAAGTCATTGATTGTGTTTCAATACAAGGGAATTGGGTGAGCATTCAAATTCTAACCTTTGAGGTTATGCGATTTTAATTGGATCTTAAATAAGGGTTGCCAACTTTAAAATAAATCAGCTTGAAAATTACAGAAAATATTATAGAATTGAATGATTAATTACGAATTACAGTGATATTACCTTATCTCGTAGTTATATATTTTTATAACAATTTACAAAAACTCGAAAATATTATAATTCAACAATTTTAGCTGTCCCGCGTTTAAAAGTTTTGTAAAATAAAACATCATTATACTATGACTGAAAACTTAACATATCAAATTATTTCAACAAAATATCACTTCACAATTCAAATGTGAAAATTATTGTAATAGAATTATGTATAGGGTAGTGGACGAAAAATTCCCGGAAAGGAAGGTTAAAAGAATATAAGCGAGAAATTGTTGGAAATAGACATATTTGTTTTATGTAGACCTTCGTAACGCAGGAATCCGAGAACGCGTCGACTTGAGTTCAAAGGCTCGGGTTAGATTCAATGAAATATCCTTAGCTCTATATTTTACTTTTGTGAAATCCTTTATTATTGCCATTCGTATAATTTGTGATTGATTATTGTTTGTGAAAACTTTATTTGTTTATGAAGTTATCTTTAAGATCGCGCCGACTAAACCTACAACTATACCTAGATTAGAGTTGTGTGGTGCGTTGTTAGGTGCACGATTATATTATAAGCTTATTGGATCACTGCGTTCAAACTTTGATAAAATAGTATTTTGGACAGATTCAACTATCGTGTTAGGTTGGTTAGGTATGCTTACTAATTTATTAAAACCTTATGTTCAAAATAGGACGGCAGAGATTCACGAGCTGACCAAGGAACATCCATGGCGTCACGTCGCAGGCAAGGATAATCCAGCCGATTTAGTC
This sequence comes from Colias behrii, assembly GCA_029959065.1. Lineage (NCBI taxonomy): Eukaryota > Metazoa > Arthropoda > Insecta > Lepidoptera > Pieridae > Colias > Colias behrii. The sequence continues at coordinate 2,175,112 of JARWMC010000001.1, read as the reverse complement.
TCACGCGGGCAAAGTCTAGAAGCGCTTAGCTCCTCATCTTTATGGTGGGAGGGTCCGGTATTTTTACATAATATACATTTTGAATTGCCCGACTTAAAACATTCCAAATTAATTAATTCAGATTTACCGGAAATTAAATCTACAAATATTTTTTGTCACATAAGTAATAATTTAAACGATAATTTAATTATTTTTTCTCGATTTTCACAATATAATAGACTTAAACGCGCAGCTGCTTATGTATTACGTTTTATTAATAACGCGCGAAATAAAACTAATAAGTGGACAGGTTTATTATCAGTCGAGGAATTAAATCGTGCTGAATTAACGTTAGCAAAGTTGAGTCAACAGGAATCGTTTCCAGATATTTATTATGCGCTTAAAAACAATAAAAATATAACGAATATATCAGGCTATAATCAAATTTCCAAATTAAATGTATTCTTTGACGCAAATAATAATTTAATTCGTGTAGGTGGGCGTATTCAAAATTCGCCAAATTTTAGTTTTAATAAAAAATTTCCTATTTTAATCGCAGCTAATCATCATTTTTCACTTTTGCTTTTTCGGTTCGAGCATGAACGTTTACTCCACGCCGGGCCACAGCTTCTACTGTTTACGCTCAGAGAGATGTGGTGGCCGGTCGGCGGCAGAAACCTCGCTAGGAAGGTGGTACATTCGTGCATGCGCTGCGCACGACTGCAACCGACTACGGTCGCGCCTATTATGGGGAATCTACCGCAGGAGCGTCTGGACCCAGGTTATCCGTTTATACGTTGTGGTGTCGACTACGCTGGCCCAGTGTTCACGTTGAATCGTAAAGGCAGAGGTGCTAAGTTACAAAAATCGTACATATGCTTATTTATATGTTTTGTTACACGCGCGGTTCACTTGGAACTTGTTAGCAATCTATCGTCGGAATCATATCTCTTAGCTTTGAAACGTTTTATATCGCGGCGAGGTAAACCCGTGACTATCTTTTCTGACAATGGGAAGAATTTTGTCGGTCTCATGAATGAGTTTAAAAAAATTTTTAGCTAGCTGTTCTGATGAAATTAAAGCATATGCAACTTCGCAAAATATTAATTTTAAAATGATACCTTTTTACGCTAGTCATTTCGGGGGATTGTGGGAAGCTGGAGTAAAAAGCTGCAAGCACCATCTCAAACGTGTAGTAGGTAACGCACATCTAACGTTCGAGGAGTTTAGCACAGTATTGACCCAGGTTGAAGCTGTCCTGAACTCCCGTCCTTTGACCCATCTTTCCACAGATCCCAATGATTTCCTTCCACTTAGCCCTGCACATTTCCTGGTTGGTCGTCCGCTGACTGCACCTGTAACGGCTGAGCATCTATACGACGTGCCTGAGCTTCTTCTCCCGAGGTTCCAGAGGGTGGAACAGATACGCCAGCACTTTTGGAATCGTTGGTCCAAAGAGTATGTCTCCGAGATGCAAACGCGAACCAGATGGCACCAGCACAAGGGGGATCTCAAGGAGAACACGCTCGTTCTCATTAAGGACGACCGATTGCCGCCGTTGAAGTGGAGCTTGGGGCGCATCCACGCGACATATCCGGGGAAGGATGGAGTAGCACGAGTGGCCGACATTCGTACTGCAGACGGCATCGTGCGTCGGGCGTTCACTAAAATTTGTCCGCTTCCTTCACCAGATAGCTGATTCTTCGCTTCGTGGTCGACAGTTCGTTGGAACCAGCACGTTCCAAGGCCGGGAGCATGTTGCCGCAACAAAATCGTGCGGAACGGAGCGTTGGTACTGCGTCATCGCGGCGTCACGTCGCCGCGCCGTGCGATTGGCCGCGGATGACCCTACCACTGTCCTCTACGACTTCGACTTGCCACGCAACCGCCGAGCAGGACACTCCCTCGCTAAAATCAATTCTACCAAACGCACTCTGTAATTTTGATTATTAAACGCTACACCTACCTTTCATATCTTGTTTGCTATCAATTTCGTGATAAGAATCAAATTAATGAAGACGGACAGAATTTTAGAATGAATGAGGCAAAACACTATTGGACTGTAGTGTTAATTTAGACCTTACCAATTTTTTCATTGGATAGTTATTATATACTAGCTTTCCACCCGCAGCTTCGCCCGCGCAGTCAAAGAAAAACCCGCATAGTTCCCGTTCCCGTGGGATTTCCGGGATAAAACCTATCCTATTTCCCGGGATAAAAAGTAGCCTATGTCCTTTCTCGGATATCAAAATATCTCTATACCAAATTTCATGCAAATTGGTTCAGTAGTTAAGGCGTGATTGAGTAACAGACAGACAGACAGAGTTACTTTCGCATTTATAATATTAGTATGGATATATATAACATGATAACATACTTGCCTTGTTTCTAGAATCAGAAAAATTTTGCATGCCTCTAGAAAGGTCTTATTTACTTTAATAATTTTCTTGTTTAAAATTCTAATATAATTATGTGTTCTGCTTTAAAGGGCAAAGTAATGTAACCCCAGGTTTATCGTAATGGATATGACTTTTTACGTGGACGGTGACGTGGGCAAAAATTTGTTGGCGGGCGAGAGGTCCTTTTGTTAGCAATTCACTTTTAGTGGCTTCACTTTGACGCAGCTTTAGATGTTTTATACTTTATGCTTATATTTATTGAATAGATATATTTTATGTCTCGCGGACCTTTTCGAAGGTTCGAAGTAACCTAGCTTGCCTATAATACTTTAGGTGCTATACAAATTATTCATAATTCCGTTTATGTCGTCACATTGTGGCAAAACGCTTCAGTCGTTAAAATACATTGTTGTCCTACCAACAACGAATGTACAAAATGGATAAACCGACACGAACTCCGCATGAACACGGTTCGATTTGATAGATAATAAATCTGCAAAAACCAATCACGGAGCCTACATTTGATAGGTTTCTCTCAGCATTGATCAATGATTCTACTCCGCTGGGACAGCATTATTCAAACAATAGTTAACCTGCGTGAATCAATTAGTTTCTGTCAATATTGTAGTTTGCTTAACTGGGTTAGAGGTTTTTAAGATTGTAGTACATCTGGATGTGTTCGATTTTAGGGTATTGTATTCTTATTCAAGAATGGATTGTGTGCTGGAATGTGGTATTTATCATAATATCATTCTAGTTTTTATTAATTTGAACTCGTTTTAAATGTCATCAAAAGTAAGATATATCAACTGTATACGTGTTCGATTTTAGGATATTGTGTCAATTTATTGGTTTCATTCTATTAGTGCGGGATTGTGATTACTTATTATAAATTCTTCTTCAATCTATTCATTCGAACTAGTCTTAAATCTTAATTAATAGATAGATTAATAATTGTCTGTCACTTTTTAGTATACAAAGCAGCAGAAAATTAAGTATTTGAGGAAAAGGGTATAGCAACGGATTTAATGAATTGCTAACAAAAATTGTAACATCATTTATACATCTATGAGGTAGTTTTAAAATATTTACATTGTTAAGTCGCATATAATTCTTATTCTTCAATACATTTCGAAACCCAAACCAAATTTCAGAGATCACTCCAATATTCCAACCCAATAACCCTACGACTGAAAGCTGCATATTTTTGAGGCATTTTTTCATGCCATTTCATAGATCTGGCCAAGTCTTTGACAAAGGCCTGTCCATTGTCGCCATTCCTTTACAAACCACAATATTTTAAATGACACTCGTAAACATTCGTGAAATCCAAAGCGTTGGAGCTTTCCTTTGTGACAGGATTATACGAGTCGCGGTTTATAGTGAAGCCTTAATAATTCGTCCTAGAGTTGAATTTATTCATGATTTATATGCGTGCCATCGATTGGAAAATACGGAGATTTGTTACACAAAGGGAGAAGGTGTGGGAGAGGGAAATACAAAGAGATTACAGGTGCGTTATCGAGGAGTATAAGCTATTTATCGTGGCTTCATATTAACATCTTAAGATCAAAGCATTCTAATATCACGTGATCTACATAATACATTTTCGTTTTGCTATTCAAAACTATATAATCTAAATCTAAATCACATATTATTGAGCCCAATTAACAGTTGTAAAACCATATCATAAAACGTCTTATAATCTTATATATACGTCAGCTTCCTGAATTAAAAAAAAATGACGTAGCTTATTGACAGAAAGCCCTGAATTCCCCCGTATGTTTTTTCAGTGCTATCCATTGTTCATCAAGCATTCTTGTAATTTAACACCGAAAGCGAGCAAGCAATTAATACGAAATGAATCGAGTTAAAGTTCGTATGTTTTCATGGATAATCTGAGGCCGACCCTTTGAAGGATTACCGAGGGTGGTTGGTTGGTAGGTACCTGCATGGCCTAGGTTTATATGTATTTCAATTGTATCGCATTCACTGTAAACCGGCATTTATGTAATATGCATTTGTATTTGTTTTAGTTGAGAAGCCGTGGATTTGCGGTTTGGTCAGGCTAGTATGTTAGTTGTGTGAAGGTTATACATTATACAGTGTGTTCGGACATGACATACCGATATTTGAAGGGGCTATTCTCCAGGTATTTTTATCGACAATTCAACCCCTCTACAGTCCCCTACCTCACCCCCCTCAAAATGGCAAACCTATCAATTCGGATAGTGAATTTATGAAAATTGTAATAACTTCGAAAGTGAGTGTCACAAAATACTAAATTTGGTTTTATTTGAACAATAACAAGTTATTCTAGGGACCACTAAACAAATTTAATTGATAAGAGTGATGAAACATACTTTAAAAAATTCGAAAACCATTTTGAGGGGGGTGAGGTAGGGTCGATAAAAATACCTGGAGAATAGCCCCTTCAAATATCGGTATGTCATGTCCGGACACACTGTATATTAGGTCATGTATGTTGAATGAAGTGTCTGTTTATCTATACTAATATTATAAAGCTGAAGAATTTGTTTGTTTGTTTGAACGCGCTAATCTCAAGAACTACTGGTCCAATTTGAAAAATTCTTTCGGTGTTAGATAGCCCATTTATCGAGGAAGGCTTATAGGCTATATAATATCATCTCGCTAAGACCAACAAAAGCGGAGCCACGCGGGTGGAACAGCGGAGCGCAGCTAGTAAGATATAAAATGAACTATAAAATCAACATTTTCTGGTTACCTAATATCCCTTTCTTATTTAAGGGAAGGTTTAATAAAAAAGTAATTTGTAAGAATTTACTATAAAGGTTTCTCCATATAAAATTCACATTCAACATTTTATACAGTCCTATTCTCAAAGGCTGTAAATAACCGTAAAAGCAAATAGCAATGAGGATATTCTACGAATAAGAAAATCAAGGAAAACTTTCCCAACTTTTATTGCAGCTCAAATCTAAAAATCCTTTGAGGCAGTTGTAACAAAAAAGGCTTATTAAACAAGTTATAAACTGATATAAAAGCTCAATTTTCGAGTTTCAAGATTTTCAGCGGGAAAGTAAAACTTGCCTCGGTTTTAATGAGACTATTGATACTCTTCGCTCAAACTGTGTGCTATTTCATTTTAAAGTTAGTTTGAATTCACGTATTATGGGGATATTGAGCAATAGCTTTCAATACGGTATTACTCTAAGGTATTTCTCTATTACTAGGTAATAAACTATAACATTATATTTTGTACGATAGACTTTTTTAATTTTACGCAACATTGTAATGTAATTGTAATTAATATTTTATAGCAATATATAATAGTGCTCAAATAAATAAAATACATAGGTATTAATTAAATGTGAGGCAAAGATAATGGACTAAAAGAATTTATTTTATATAGAATGAATACGATTTCTGGCTCTTACAAAAATGTGATAATATTATATAATATTAATTCCACTAATTTCCCGTCCGGCTTCAACAATTGTTGTAGATTGTCTTTTCCTAGAACGAAATCAGAGTTTTAATTGTTTTTCTTCTGGGTACTGAAATTCATTCCGAGAAGTTGTACCTTCATTTAGGTGAAGTGTTTTTTGGTGATCAAACGAAATAAAAAATTTTACTTGGCACCTACTGTTCTATAAAAAAAGCAAATCGAAACTACCTTTTTATGCCAAAAGACCTTTTTTTCCAAAAGCAAGTGCATGAGCAAATCGCACATGTTCTTAATTATCAATAAATTATGTATTACGTAGTTAACAAGCCATATAAATCATCTTTACTACTAAAACAACGTAATATACAGTATGATCAAATAGCATTCCGTTCCGAAATACATTGGAATAAAAATCGCGGAAATAGAACGAAACCCGATTCTATGACCTGCCATATGCATGCAATCAAACGGATAGACGCAATAATTCATCGTACCAATGAAATATCTCCTAGAAATGGTAAAAGTGATACATGATGTAGTTTTTCTTCTTTATGTATTTTATGGGTATTGAAATTGAACATTTTGTACCTACAGGTAAAAATATTGAAAGTTTCAGATTGTAAATAATATTTTTAGTTGTAAATTTAATTTGTATACCTCAAATCAATTTAAAAAATTGTATATATTAGGTCAATATTGCTTAATGTAGAATTTTAATCTGATTTCTTTTTAATGAGAAATTGACATAATAACAGTGTTTATTTCTTTATTAATGTCTATAAGTGACATTAACCTATTAAAGCACGAAAGACTGATATATCACGCGCTGTATAATAACCAATTACTTGCACCAAAGGAAAGACGAATTCATTTAAATTAAAGCCTTAATCCGTTGTCCGTTTAAATAAACTGGTAAAACAAATTTGCAAGTCCAATAAGTTGAAATCTGTTTATCGTATGTCACTTGGCAACACCGACTGATTCTATTAGTGTGAAGGATCGCAAAGCGTAACCGAATTATCCGGGAACGTTGGAGATTCGGAACACCCTGTATGTGCACAATATTCGGATATTTTTTGGGACTTTTAACGGCCTGTATATGTTGTATAATATTCGGATATTTTTGGGAACTATAAACGACCTAATATATATGTTGTATAATATTCGAATATTTTTTCGGGAATTTATCTTTTTGCGTATGTAGATTGTAGGTATGTAAAGGGGTGGAGTAATTTATTAACAACTAGCGACCCGCCCCGGCTTCGCACGGGTGCAATGGCGGCCGGCCGGTACCGCCGCAAACGCTACGTCAAGCAATTTTTAAATCTGTAATATCTTCGAAAATATTTACTTAAATCATACGGTGTAAAGGGCCATATAGATCTATATTAAATGAACAATGTATTCAAGGTATTTAATTGGTTAAGGATTAAAGCTGTATTGGTTAAAATCGCTTCGAAAATTAGCCATTATTTGTCGTAAAAAGTAAATGACAAAATAAAGTTATTGAGGGTTATCCATAAGAGATAGACATATACCATCACGGACTTTTCTGTAGACCTTTTCAATGTGTACAATACTTAGTACATTATTTTGATAAAACTCGTAGGGTTCAGCCTGCGTTTGCAATGTAAGCGGAAAAATGTAATTATTTACGGCATCACATTAGAAACCTCAAAAATAATAGTACTTCTCCACTATTTAATGGATGTTATTATACATATATACCTTCCTCTTGAATCACTCTATCTATTAAAAAAAACCGCATCAAAATCCGTTGCGTAGTTTCAAAGATAGCATACAAAGGGACATAGGGACATAAGGACATAGGGACATAGCCCATAGGGACAGAGAAAGCGACTTTGTTTTATACTATGTAGTGATTTGGCCCAGTGAACTATGTAGTGCATGAATTTGCTTTACTATTTCTCTGTTTAGTTTAATAATCCAGAGTGGGCACTAAATTAGTATTTTCATACACGAAACTAGCTGTGCCCCGCGGTTTTACCTGCATAAATATAATAATGCCTTTCTCGTTAAATGGACTATGTTTTTTTTTTTTTTTTTTTATGCTGCGATAGGGGAGCACTTGGCCACGATCTCGCCTGATGGTAAGCTGAGATGTGGCCTAAGATGGAGCGTGCTTCCCTAGAATGTACCTGTTCACTCTCCTCTTGAAGACCCCCATATTGTACTCATCGGGGAACACAGATTCAGGAAGCATGTTCCAGTCCCTAGCGGTTCGAATAAAGAATGTAATGTAACAGTGAAATAATTTTTCAAATCGTTTCTGAGATTAGCGCGTTCCAGCAAACAAACGAAGAAACAAACTCTTCAGCTTTATAATATTAAGTATAGATTGTTATATTATCATGCAATTAAACAATCCATTTGATTTAAAAAGATATATTTGCTCGCTCAAAATACATATTATATTTAAGTAATAAGTAGCTAGAGATAGTAGTAAGAGGTAAGAAAATAATTATATTTTTTTTCCTACACACTAAAAATACAATTATTAAGTCTTAGTTAGTAATTTTCTTCATGTTGCTCATTAATTGAAATCCTAAGTGGTGTAGAGTTAAATCGACATCGATTGGGACTTATGCTTAGTGTCCAATTGATTCAAGTTTCTCTATATTCCTCTCTTTAACTCCCGGTATAAATGAGGGGTGTAATATTTTTTATTTTGTTAATTATTACTTAGCACATACAGACTATAGTAAATATAATGTAAGTAATGTATTTTTTTTTGTGAATAGGGAAGCGCTTGACCACAATCTCGCCTGATGTTAAGTTGAGATGTGGTCTAAGATGGTACGCGCTTCCCTAGAAGGTAACTGTTCACTCTACGCTTGAATTGGTAATAGCAAATTAAGTATACCTACGTATATTTGTCGTTTCCATCTAAGCGGCATCTCGTATTTCGTATTTAGTTAAACTTAAATAAGTAAATAAATCAGAATAGTTTGGTAGCTACAAACCCCTACAGTCTACACAGAGATGTAAAAACCTTTCATCCAAGGACCTCGGGTTAAACATAATTAAACGATTCCAAAGCAGAATACAATGTACCAGGAAATCATCTAATCCTTAGGGTTCAACGTAATTATTCCTATTCCAACAACGCAGAACATTCATTGTCAAACTAGGTATTATCGATATTGTCCAGTGTCCTCATGAAATTAACATTCAAAATAAAATAAAAATAACTGCGTTAAAAACAACCGACTTCAAAAACGGAAAAGTAATAAATAAAAAAGATTTGATATTATTAATTACTACATATTATTTAGATGTGCTATTTATTAAACAGGTTTCATGTCGGTGCACGGGTTTAATACTAAGTGATTAGTGTTTGGCACCGACTTCAAACCTATTTAATAAGGTTAAGAAACCTCGGAGTAATCGGTGCACATACATAAAAAAAAAAATATACCGACCGAATTGATAACCTCCTCCTTTTTTTGAAGTCGGTAAATAACAATTTCTTCCCGAGGAGCACCGAAGCGATCACATGCGATAGCATAGAGAGCGTGCTGCGCTTATGAATATTATTTTAATGAGGACATGGTCGATAATAGTTTGACAATGAAAAATGCTCTGCGCTGCGCTCCGTAATATCTGCGCCAGCCCTAAGGCATAAATCCCAGACCATACGACACTCGAAGCATATATATAGTCTATGCTCGAAGCAGCTACAATTCAATTACAGCACGTTCTCAATTTCGCTGTACAAATACGGTAAGGTTCAGGTGATAGACCAGGAAAGAATGGACTGGGATTGGACAAAGCGGAAAAATTGTCCGATGTTTGCTAGCCGTGTTGATTTTGTACCGTGATTGGTTCATTGTTTGCCTGTGTGACGGTCATTTCGTTTAGAGCTGGTGCTTTAAAATTTTGTTGAGTATTGGAGATGGCATTGCTAGCTACGTTAGAATGTAAGTACGTCAAGACAATAATGGTGAGTGATATCGAAACATCTTCTAAGATTTTTTTGCTCTGATGTTAAAAAATTAAATGAATAAAAATGTGTAGAGATACGGGATTTCGAATAATCAGCTGAGTAGCCTTTGTACTCTATTATTCGAAAACGTTTTGATTGGCGAACAAGATTTACAAGGAAACTAAAGCTCGTATTGAAGTCCAATTACATTTAATTTCATAGTTTTACTTGCTTCCAGATTGTCAGAATCCACTAGATATAAAAAGAGATATTCTCCAGATACAACCAGAATCTCAGACTATCAGTAGCTAAATGCGATTAAATAAAACAATATATCATTTGAAATATAATTCACGTCAGGTTAAATGGAAATAAAATATACCGCCATCGTAAAATATACCGGAGAGATTCCGAGGATTATAAGAAATCCGCGTACTTTATAAGAAGGACGCGATTGGCCTATTTGTACCACTTTTATAGTGACGTTTTCTATTCTGTCTAAACAAACATTTAAGAACAAAGGATTTTTCTTTGTTAGTTTTATTGGGATTTGTTTTTATTTATCACTACCAATTTTTTGTTTTATTATTATATTAGTTAAAACAAGTTTTATTTATCTTTTTATATCGAGTCAACAAGGTGGCATTAGCGGTCAATTTATTGTTAAATAATAAATAAATTTCTTTATTTGCATAATGTGTGTACAAAGATAACAATATTACATTTAAGTTCGAATCTTCGAAAATTTATAAGAAATAAAAATAAGCTCTTAATTAATTATCAATCAAAATAATATTGCTCTTCTTATTTAACACGAGTTTTATTTTTGCAAACTCTAAGCCTTCTATCTATAAAATAATTTATCAGAATTCATTCCAACAATTTAATGTTATTTATAATAATTTATGTACGTTAGTACATGGACATGAAAACAATTAGTATTAACAATATAAGCCATTTTAAATCTAATAAAGCATTTGCACAAAATCGAGTTTAAAATGAGTTATCATTTCCCTACGACGAATTACATCGTAAAATGTTCATTATATCTCACACTATATACCATAATTCATCGCAGAGGCATCAGGCGGGTGATTTAAGCACCATTTATTATTATTATTAAAGGCTCACTAACCCCACCTGTTTTATGTGCTACTATTACGGAGAATCAAGTGAGATTTTTTGGACTATAGTTTGAGTTATGTACACTTGAGAGGTTTAGGAAGGGTTTAGGGCATTCGTGGTCATGTCCTTTGATCTTTACAATTCGAATATAATATACTTATATCCATTTGTAATTGTAAGTATATGATTGGATTGGATACTGTTTATCTGTTTTATATGGTATACAGAGTTTCCAACCCATTATAGTGAACCACGGTACTAAATGTATGGAACCTATACCTTAAAAACTCAATAGGTAGAAATCAAGATTATTACCATACAATCTTTGATTCTACCTAAATTAAACGACATTTCAATGCATATAACCATTTTCCTATACAAATTTCACTTTCTCAATCGTTTACTACTATCGTTTACTCCAAAATTATGCAAATTATTCATATAACAAAAAAGGTCGCATTGACCCCCAAAATAAATTATTCACCTGCCCCATTCTCCGTGAGTGAAATAATCAAATCAAATTTTCTTCTTAATGAACAAAATAAAAACTTCATCAAGACCTTATGAATTCATAAAACGTTCCTCGTGCGCCCGTTTCATTTGCTTCCAGTTTATTTTCTTGGTAATGTACATATTGTTTGACATTTTGACGAAAATAGTAGCGCTACGGGCAACGCTACGAGCTACAAGGCGCTACGAAATTATAAGACGTAGCAGGCAATATTTTAGTGTATGATGGCCACATGATGGCATTGGGTCGATATTTATCGATTTCTATTTTTTTTTTAATACACCTAATGGCACATGTACTTATACTTTACCGTGCAATCTATTGCAATTAATAATAAGTAATCGTAATTTTGTCAATTATATGAAATATAAATAAAATGAAATTCATGAAAGAGACATAAAATAATTCAAAAGTATTATTTTGAATATTCATTACGTATTTACATACGTACATTGTGCACGTACGAAACTTGACATATTTTATTATAAGCGTATAAAAAAAATCGCGTCATCAAAATACATTATTGAATGCCGTATGTTTACGAAATATTTTATACGCGGCGTATTTCTTCACATCTGTCAAATTTTGAAGCGAATTTACCGGTATGGCGCTAACTTAGCATTGTGTTTATGGAACAAGTTTAACTTGATTAACTTATAATTAGTCTATGGATTAGGTATGTATGTAATGTGCTTGTTATCAAATCATTATTAGTTATTACTTTATTGTAGTTTGTTTGTGTAGATATTAGCATCATCATCATCATCATCAGCCCATACAGTTCCCACTATAGGGACATGGGCTTCCTATGAAGGTACAGGCCATGATCAAACACGTTGACCGTCAAGGAACAGTCATAGAAATTAGATCTATGAATAGTAACATGTAATAGGAGTATGTAGTAGAAAAATAAAATAAATAGATAAATTACATAATACTATTTACTGGTGGCTAGTTTATAATTATGAAATAAGATGCCTTTAAATTATAGTGTCTAAGATATAAACAAAATGTAATAAGACTATTGCAACGATCTTAGAAAATGTAAAAGAATAAATAAACCGATCTATTACTTTTTCATAAAGTGCATTAACCGATAATATTCGCCGGGAAGCTCATTTCATTTCACACGCGATACGACATTCATTTTTGATTCTATCGCGAAACGGAAATAAAGAAATAATGTTGGGTTCACTGAAAATGTTATTTGCTAAAATTAGTTGTTTTATATTCTATTATGCTTGTTTTGGTGTTTCTAAAAGTTTATACTGTGGCAAATTTTACCTAAGTATATGAATATTTACTTTTAACACGTTCACTGCGGCATGTCCAGTATCGGGCCATCAGCGACTACACCACAGTGCGGCGCCCAAAATCGCAGTTTTCACCGTGGTGCGGCGAGGTTTTTTATATGTTAATCAATGACTAGAAAAGAGACAAATATATTTTTGTGATCACAGTTTGAAGTAGGACTCAATTTCGTTTAAAAATCGTATGGCAAAATATTGGACACACGCATAGAAAAGAAACCGTTTCTTTTGTGTGCGGCATGTCAAATATTTTGCCATGGACAAGCACCTCATGCCGCACTGTACTGCGAGCGCGCCGCGTGTCAATCTCGCATAGTGATGTACCAGGACCGCACGCGTCGTTATCAAATTTTTAAATGACAATGATACCTTAGAGGCTTTAGTTTTTTTACTTTCTTTTATTTCGTAGCATAAATGCAAAAATGTGATGACAGTTGTGAAAATAATATAAAACATTAAAACAAAAGTTACTGAACAAATTAAAACAAAAGTTACTGAACAAATTAAAACAAAAGTTACTGAACAATTTCCTGATCAAGTACCTTGTTTTATATGTGTTTTTTTTTGTATCGACGATCTCGTTATCTGTTAACAAACAGACTGAAATATACAAAATTGATTTATATCGATATCGATGTTTTATTTTACAGTGTTTCCCATCGCTATTACTGTAAACATGCCGTATCAACGCAGTGCGGGATGGCAAATAATTTTTCACAAAATCAGGGGTTTACATTTTCCCTCATATCTTTTAAACTATTGAGTCAAACTAAAAGCTATTTATGCGGTATATACAAGACTATATATACTATTATCCGAAAAAAAAATTTTTGAAATATCTTGAAATTTCATGAAATTATTAACCTTCAAAGTCAGTAGGTGCGATGTGATAAAAATGGCTCATGACGCACAGTGGTGAACTTGCCGATGTGAAGTATTGAAGACATGCCGCAACAACGGTAAGTTTGGCATTTTAGGTGCCGCAGTGAACGTGTTAATAATTATTTGCTATTTATAAAAAATACATAAAACTTATAAGGACATAAAATATGAACACATTTTTTTAATTTTCAATAAATATAATTTTCAAAACAATAACAACGCGAGTACACAAAATCATAGATCAGATCACTAATTATTATTAGTTCATTTTATAAGTTGTTTCTATTTACTGAAAAGAACATTAAAAGTCAGTTGTTAGAGAAAAATTGTGTTCTTTTTTATTTGTTTCTTTAAGGTGAACGATCTTGGGGTTATCAATGCTTAATAACAGCGGGTCCAACAGAGATTCCCTCTGGCCTTACAATAGCAGGTCCAACAGAGATGGGCTGGTATTGGTCAACGACAGCAGGTCCAACGGAGATTGGCTGGTATTGGTCAATGATGGCGGGTCCTACGGAAATGCCTTCTGGCTTAACAACAGCGGGGCCAACAGAGATGGGCTCGTATTGGTCAACAACAGCGGGGCCAACGGAGATTGGTTGGTATTCGTCAACGATGGCGGGTCCAACGGAGATACCTTCAGGTTTTACAATAGCGGGACCAACGGAGATTGGCTGGTATTGGTCAATGATGGCGGGTCCAACGGAGATGCCTTCTGGCTTAACAACAGCGGGGCCAACAGAGATGGGCTGGTATTGGTCAATGATGGCGGGTCCAACGGAGATGCCTTCTGGCTTAACAACAGCGGGGCCTACAGAGATTGGGTGGTATTGGTCAATGATGGCGGGTCCAACGGAGATGCCTTCTGGCTTAACAACAGCGGGGCCAACAGAGATGGGCTGGTATTGGTCAATGACGGCGGGTCCAACGGAGATACCTTCTGGTTTAACTACAGCGGGGCCAACAGAGATTGGGTGGTATTGGTCAATGATGGCGGGTCCAACGGAGATGCCTTCTGGCTTAACAACAGCGGGGCTAACAGAGATGGGCTGGTATTGGTCAATGACGGCGGGTCCAACGGAGATACCTTCTGGTTCAACTACAGCGGGGCCAACAGAGATTGGCTGGTATTGGTCAATGATAGCCGGTCCAACGGAGATGCCTTCTGGCTTAACAACAGCGGGGCCAACGGAGATTGGCTGGTATTGGTCAATGATGGCTGGTCCAACGGAGATGCCTTCTGGCTTAACAACAGCGGGGCCAACAGAGATTGGCTGGTATTGGTCAATGATGGCGGGTCCAACGGAGATGCCTTCTGGCTTAACAACAGCGGGGCCAACAGAGATGGGCTGGTATTGGTCAATGACGGCGGGTCCAACGGAGATACCTTCTGGTTCAACTACAGCGGGGCCAACAGAGATTGGCTGGTATTGGTCAATGATGGCCGGTCCAACGGAGATGCCTTCTGGCTTAACAACAGCGGGTCCAACGGAGATACCTTCTGGTTTAACTACAGCGGGGCCAACAGAGATTGGCTGGTATTGGTCAATGACGGCCGGTCCAACGGAGATGCCTTCTGGCTTAACAACAGCGGGGCCAACGGAAATTGGCTGGTATTGGTCAATGATGGCTGGTCCAACGGAAATGCCTTCTGGCTTAACAACAGCGGGGCCAACAGAGATTGGCTGGTATTGGTCAATGATGGCGGGGCCAACGGAGATGCCTTCTGGCTTAACAACAGCGGGGCCAACAGAGATTGGGTGGTATTGGTCAATGATGGCGGGTCCAACGGAGATGCCTTCTGGCTTAACAACAGCGGGGCCAACAGAGATAGGCTGGTATTGGTCAATGACGGCGGGTCCAACGGAGATACCTTCTGGTTTAACTACAGCGGGGCCAACAGATATTGGCTGGTATTGGTCAATGATGGCCGGTCCAACGGAGATGCCTTCTGGCTTAACAACAGCGGGGCCAACAGAGATTGGTTGGTATTGATCAACAACAGCGGGTCCAACGGAGATTGGTTGGTATTGGTCAACGATGGCGGGTCCAACAGAGATACCTTCTGGTTTAACAATAGCGGGACCGACGGAGATTGGCTGGTATTGGTCAATGACGGCAGGTCCTACGGAAATGCCTCCTGGATTCACAATAGCGGGACCAACGGAGATTGGTTGGTATTGGTCGATGACGGCAGGTCCTACGAAAATGCCTGGTTTCACGATAGCGGGACCAACGGAGATTGGCTCATATTCTTCAACTAATGCAGGTCCAATCCAAATGAAGCGATTGGCAGGAACCGCAACAGCCACCGCAGCCAAGGCCGCCAAGACAAATAAAGTGTTCATTCTTCTCCTGGAAATAAAAGAAAAAAATTAGTGCATTTGCAACTACGTAAACTTGAACAATTTAGTGACTATTTTAGCAGAGTATAATTCTTTAAAAATATTTAGTCAGGTTACACAATAAAATAGTAAGTTTTATGTCAACAATTCAATTATTGAATTTAATTTATTATGTTTTAATTGGTGACAATATTATATAATATTTTCTTACCTCTCTTTGATTTGTTGTAATGTTTATATCGAATATAAACTGTGCTTTCTCAATGCGAGTTTCATGTTTTATACAAAACTTTATCTTTCGCGAGTATAATTAATAAATTAACAAATACGTTTAGGGCTTATTATCTTTATTGCACCGATAGCCTAAACCAGCCTGTCAATTTACTCTATATCGATTGATTAATACCAGATTATAGTTCAAATTTATTACTTTTTGTCTTAAATAGATGAAAATTGTTGGCAAGTAATCACGAAATAGCATTAATTTGTTAAGATTAGTCTGATGAGGCGCTGACAATTTTTCAATTGAGAATATTCATCTTTCGTGATGATATATTTTCTCAATGTTTGAAGAACTTAAATATAATTTGATCTTATTATTCAATAACTATTGGAAGATAAGTTAGAATGGAATAGTAGCAAGAAGATACTCCAGAAACATGAAACCATACTGTGAAAAGCAGTAGCGTATTGTAGAAATATTCCCGATATGATCGATCGGTATTTTATGAGAGAATAAGGTTTCTCGTAACCTTATTTGTAGATGGATTTGTAGAAAACTCCGAAATAAAATAGCGGGAACTCCCTCATACACAGGATGTTCTAAATTATTAATTTATTTTAAGTAGGTAGTCATTTATTCGACAAAATATTAATTATAAATTTATAAAGAATAGAAAAAATTCGATCACGAGGCGGGACTCGAACCCGCATCCTTCGCGCCATTCCGGGGCGGATGCCTCACCAACTCAGCCACTCGTGACCCGCCCGAGTGATCGAATTTATTCTATTCTTTCAGTTTTATGTGTCTGAAGGGACACACCGCGCGCCATCTATTGAGATGATTAACAACCATTTCAACCAATATGAAGCACTTTTCAGTGAATACAATATTGTAACGATGGAACACGACCTTTTTTGTTGAATTTATATTTTTGGTTTTATGGCATTCAAATGCTTTATAAATATAAATTTATAAAGAATAGAAAAAATTCGATCACGAGGCGGGACTCGAACCCGCATCCTTCGCGCCATTCCGGGGCGGATGCCTCACCAACTCAGCCACTCGTGACCCGCCCGAGTGATCGAATTTATTCTATTCTTTCAGTTTTATGTGTCTGAAGGGACACACCGCGCGCCATCTATTGAGATGATTAACAACCATTTCAACCAATATGAAGCACTTTTCAGTGAATACAATATTGTAACGATGGAACACGACCTTTTTTGTTGAATTTATATTTTTGGTTTTATGGCATTCAAATGCTTTATAAATATAAATTTATAAAGAATAGAAAAAATATTAATTTAAATTTAAATTTATAAAGAATAGAAGAAATATTCTATTCTTTATAAATTTATATTTATAAAGCATTTGAATGCCATAAAACCAAAAATATAAATTCAAAATATTAATTTTTAAATAAATCGACCTATCATTAGGATATTCGTCAATTTTATAGTAGGCTTTAATTTATGATCATAGTCAATAACACGTTTATGTTACTTTGTTAGATTTCAACGATGAAAATTGTTAGCAAACTTTGTTTACTTTTTTTATTCTATTATAGATAATTCATCTTATATTAATCCTAGTGATAATTTTATTTATTTCTCTAAGGATCGAACTGTGCGGCACAGGATCAAATTTAAAAAATATATGCGAAAAGGTATAGGAGCAAACATACATGCAAAGATATGAGTCAAGATAATCAGTAATATCATTGGTACATCCTGTATAACTTCCTGTCAAGAGAATTTGTGACAACGTGATTATTTTGGCATAATCGCATTATCAAGTTTGTCGTAAATATAGTGTGATTAGTGAGATTAATACAAAAATAAACGATATTACGGAAATGAATGGTTAGCCACATTTGTGCAAAATTTACTAGCCACTCCTTCAGGGTTTACTCGGGAAAATACAATAAAAAATCGAGTTCATATTACTCCGAGGAAAAGTTTACAGTTTCGATTTTTTAGTCATACACTTTAGAAACGTGATGTTTTATTTCTAGACTTAGGTATTACATACGCAGTGGAAAATATTATTTACTACATGTCATAATCTATTGTCCTCTAACACTGAAAATTAACAACAAAAAAATGTTAAGTTTAGACGTCAAGTTTTACATTTTAAAGAACAGAATAGTATATCCATTTCTGAAATTTATCAACAAAAACAAATACATAAAAATATAAATATAAGAAGCTATAAAAGATTATCATTTATACGAATCAAGTTTATAGTTTACTTTTTATGGTTGGGAAAATTTTTCAAACGCCGATTAAAAAAACGCCAAACAAAATGTATATTAGTATATTATAATATTTATTGACCATCAATTATTGTCACAGATAAATAAATCTAGTATATAATATTATTATTTATGGGTATTGTCAATGGTAATATATCAAAAGGTCGTGTTTAATACCTGTAATCAATCATTAGTTCAATGATTATTAAAATTTGATATACAAAAATATTTAGTTCAGATAAATTATTTAGTATTGTTTGCGTGGAATAGTAACACACATCCTTTAACACAAGTTAAGGTTTTAAGTTTTATACTACTGTAGAAGTGCAGTGAGTTCTTTTCTATAATTATTCTAATAATTTTATAGGTAAAACCATGTTCCATGTTAATAGAAGGAAGGTAAATTTAAAATATATTTCCATCGCCTCTTCAAAATATTTTATTATTAGTATTTTCGTGAAAGAGTAACAAACATACATCCATCCATCCTCACAAACTCTCGCATTTATTATATTAGTCGGATTCTGTACTAAATAATAATAGTTAAAACAAACTAAAAAACACGCTTTTAGGTCGGTTTTCTTTAAAATGGTTTTTTTTTTATTTTTTTTTAACTATTATTTATTTTATCAAATTAGTGTATTGTCATCGGTCCTCAATAAATCTACAAAGTTTGAACGAAATCTGGCCGTTTAAAGTGGGTCAAAATCGCGCCCAAAGAAGTCGGTTACAAACATACAGGTGAAGCTAATATAAAGCGTGTAAAAAAGATGTACCTAAGTATATTCTTTCATTTTATTTATTTTCTTTTTTATTATGCTGATAACATAACAATAATAATATCTCTCTCTATTGTAGGTCCCTCATGTCTGATGATCGTGGTCAGCACCAGGCTTGCATCTGGAGCGGATGATTTGCCTCCACCGGTCTCTGTCCATGGCGTCTCTTACGACCGTGTTGAAATGAGTGACAGATGAGTTTTTGACTTGGTATATCCATCGTGTTGGTGAACGACCGCACGATCTTTTGCCCTCCGTGTGCACAACCACAATCAATCTCTCCAGATTCTGCATCTGCGAATAATAATATACAAGACATTAAAAATATTGCACAAAAACACACATCGCAGTAGACGGCCTTATTACTAACAATTAATCTCTTCCAGGCAACCAACATATTGTAGGAAAAAATTATTACCTACTAAAGATAATTATTTTCTAAGCTTTTTCTAAGTAACTAAGTACAAACAAATTGAAAAGAAAATATATTAAACTGTCAGGATTCCATGTGTCTGGTAATGAATGTTCGTTTGAAGGCATGGAATATGTAATTTTATGATTATGTTTTTGTAAGTATATTTAATTTATTCTGGTGTTTTGTTGATTTAATTATTTTACTGACTTAAAATATTATTAATCGACGTTAGAACTTGATTTAAAATCATGATACGACTGTTTCAGAGCGCCCAGTTACCTAGGAAATAAAGTAAAGCTGATATTATGTGGTTAAGATGTGGCTTTTTACTGAAGATATAATTTTTAAATTCTGTCGATTAGTTTTTAGTTAAGGCCGTGTACGCGGTCCGTGCGCTGTTTGGCTCAAATATGTGATTTTTCAAACCAGATTGTCCATCAACCACTTATCTTACAAACATATGAATTACTAATAATTTTAGGAAATTTTATTGTCTATGTAGTTAGTTAAGAGTTTTTTTCAATTAATACAGTATTTGTGAATACCATCAAGATAACTGAGCCGATGATTACTTGATTTCACTTTTAGTGTCAATTTCGAAGCTAAAAATATCTGAAATCGCTGACAGATCTAACACACAATTATTTTTAACTAACTGCAAAAATCCTTATTAAAATAGTTAGTTAAAAGATTTTTTTATTTTGGACTCCTAACTTACGAAATTAAAATCCGAACAATGTGAATTTTTTTAGAAATTATAGTCGACAAAATGATTATTTTCACCAAGATATTTGACTTTATTGAATATAATTTATACATATTGCAATAAAAGAATGTCTTACTTATAAGATAAAATTTAAAAAATCAACTAAGGTACCTCTAGTATTTTTCTACAAATTTTTTTAAAGTACTATAAAACACTGCGCGCGACCCGATTAAAATCAGTCGGCAGCGAGCCTTTCCAGAGAGAGGACATGTTGCTCGGCGCTCTCCTGTGGACCTATGCTGTTCATAGTAAAAGGATAGCGCAAGCCGCGATCTATCGTAATAGATCGCGGAGATTTTGACTTGCGTTAAATTGAATATGCGCTCTTAAAACCATTTTTAGTTTAAACACACATTCAATATAACAATTATTTTATAAACAAAATTATTTTATAAATCTTACAACTAAACTGTCTTAAAATTTTCAGAAATAGACCATGAGATGAGATCACTCGGGAAGTAAATTAAAAATTGGTAAAATAGGTAAATTTAAAAAATGTTAGGACGATTCAAAAGTGCTTCTAGAAGAAGTCTAATTGAATAAATAAATGTTTGAGTTTGAAGCAGCTGCCTTCAAATAAAAAATAATCATCAAAATCGGTTCACCCTGTTAAAAGTTCCCACAAACCCGTTAAAATTAGTCGAATAGTAGAGAACTTCCCCCTTTTGTTGAAGTGTTTAAAATCTTATTTTTCTTTCTCATTATAATATTAGTTTAGACAACCACCGATGCCTCATTATTTACTAACCCGACAAAAGTTTTTCAAGATTGTTCACAGTAATTTTGATAAGGTTAAAGCGCTGACTTTGTAAGAGCAGAGTTAATGTTGTTTCGCAGTAAATGCTGGGTAATTGCTGGCCGGAATGAGATTAGTCTGCGGTGGATGGTTTAAAAAATTTCTATAGCTCTTTTGTGTTTATAAGAATTTGGACCGAGTTGGTTATGTTGGACGTTTGCATAACGCTGCAGTTTCATTTCCATTGTCTAAGTTTTAAAAGCGAAATTAGTTAATTTGGAAACTAATTTGTGATCATTTTAACAACTGAGATTTTTTTCTCTGAGGTAAGAATTTAAAAAGGAGGATGTAAAGATTCGTGTTGTTAGAAGAAATAAGGTAAAGGAAGGTAGTCACTATCTGTCTCAGTTATACTAATGTATCAAAAATGTCGGAACATACACACCATCTCTATATGATAGGGATGAAATAAAATAATATATGATTAATGTGAAGGTCAATAACAAAATGTTCTAGTTCTCCTGGTAGACGTAGAAATTGAAAAAATTATCTTCTTTGTCCATTGCTAGAAATCATCAGTGCGACAGATATAAAATGCTCAGTACCAATAAACAAAATTACGATGGAAAAATAATGGAAACAATAATTTAAACATAACCAAGTCACCAGAGACAGAGTAAAACTTTGCCCGAAAAGAAATATAACACTGAACCTAAAGTCTGGTCAGAATAAGAACATGACTTTCGACTTCCACCATGCAACCTGGTAATTTTTGAAGTGAAAGATCTTTAGACCCGTTGCAAGTAAAATTTCAAGGTCGTGTCATGGCAACACCGTCACGTCATGGAGTAAAGTGACGATTTTGGTATCTTTGAATCTTGTCAAAGAAGCTTCACTTCTTTCACGTGTGCTTGGCAAACACGCTCTTTTTTCACATTGTATTACTTCTCTGATTGAAGCAACCAGAGATTCTTTTTAACCAACGATCGAATCTCGTACTGATCTGATAATTGAAACCTACTCAAAAGCACTTAATTATTAACAACAAGTTCGGTAGAAGCGTTAAAAGGAATTTGTTTTCAATTGCTTTCGTTGTTCAAATGGAAGTTGGTTTATTTCTATTAAGAAGTTAGTGGTAAAGTTTCTTTTGTATATCTTGAGATCCTTTCGACCTTTCAGTGTAGGTAATGGCTAACTCTTAAAAGGTTGCGAGTTGATTTCTGAACATTTTAAATTGGAATTACCTGTGCTTGGTGTTGTTGGTTTCTATTTTGTTTTTCAGATGTTTTTTTACAAAGGATGTTGTGTTCGTTCTTTATAACATAATATTACCTACCTTTGTATTTATGAGTAGGTATGGAAAGCATAAGCACTGTTGAATGACTGAAGAAATAAATAAATTATCATTCAACCAGATTTCTTATTAACTCCATTCTTCATACATGTTTTATTTACTTTAAAATATTTACTTTAAATAGGAAAGAAATAATCCGTATAGTTAACTATGGAATTAAAAATATATTGCTCCTGCAGAAAGTAGATCGTCGATGTAATTCAATTACTTATCCTCGTAGTTGGCTTTTAAATTTAACAAGGCGCAAGGGAAAATAAAGTTTATAAAAGGTTGAACGGCTCCACGACCCTTTGTGAAAGTACAGGTGTTCAAGTTTCCTACGAATTATGTATCATGTCTTACGGTGTTAACCTGAATCGGAGTTTGGAATTGTTAAAACTATGTACTTTCTGAAAGAAGAATCGTTTATTCCTGATTCCTTGAGTAAAATTATAGAGTTTATATAATTTTTGGTGAATTACAGAAAGAAAGAATGAATACTAATGCATTTTGAAATGTGTTATCCTTTTATTAATATTTAGTAACATTAAAATGAGATCGTAACAGAATTATAGGATTTTTCTTAAAAACCAAATTCTATAAAACAGTTTAAGAAATTATTGTTTTTATAGAAAAAAAAAAAATAGATTTATATACAATGTTTGAGATTTTTCTCTTTTGAGTTTTATATAATTAGTTCATTACAAATAATTCACTAGAATATAATCGTAAAATCTCTGAAATAAACTTTTATTTATTAGATACGTAGTAATTGTTAGCAGACGCGTCTGTAATGCATTTCTTTCTTAATCATGATATTTCATGATTAAAGAGAATTTAATATATTAATTATCAACAGCTGTATTTTTGTTCTTTAAAATTTAGGATCATATTATTATCTACACTTCATCATCGATAACATTATAACTTTAGGAGCTTAAACGAATGAATGAATCTAAATATAAATTTTCATTTTTTATAGAAACGGTTTTATCAGATAGTGAGTAGTATGAGTAGTATTGAGGAAGCCAATAGGTAACTAAATTGGCAGTAATTTAATAATGAAAAGTGCTTGCCAACAGAAAATGTAATTTTTATCGTATTGCATAATGCCATAATCCTTCAGCTAATTTTAAATACAGTATTGATTAAAATTGTAAAATTCCAAACTATAAATAAAAATCGAAACATAAATAGTCAAGTATTTATTCAAATATGCACCATTCTTTGTATTGGTCCGGGAGCCAGAAGCAGATTTTATGACCAAGTTCCTCTCAAGCGGTAATTAGTAAAATGCATCAAAGTATAGTATTATGAAGCCTCGTGAACGTCAGCTGGAGCTCGGTTGGGGGGGTGAGCGGTTGTAGCCTCTCACGCACGTAAGAAAAAAAAGTATATTCATTCATTTCCTCTCAGCTAAAAATTTGTCAAATTGTAGCTAACCCAATATCTCAACGAAAAATAATAATCAGCTGGTTACAGCATGGTGTATTATACGTCAGCTGGTGTCTCGAATATAATGAGACATTAACAAAATCATCGAGATACGTGGAATTCCATCAACATAAGTCCCCGTAAAAGATAAGTAATAACTTTATTAATTATATATTATACTATTATTTTTTTAATAATTATAGTTAACTAATGTTTTTAGTGGGTTATTTCATATTTGTTACACTTTTAGGTAGTTATGTGAATTTGATGATATGATAGTTATTTTTAAATGCAGTTTATAATACATATTTGTAAAAACATGTTTACCGATGTGGCTGAATGTACGTAGTACCCCGATCATGCGCACAACTAACCACCTCCAAGTACCTTATTACTGTCTATATTATGCTAGCGTGTGTTGCTTGAATTTTTAAAAATAACGATAATAATTAAAGATACGTCATTTCATCTCAGATGAAAATTTGTGAGCTGATTGTTAATATACTGATGCGATAAATAAAAAAAATCAGCTAGCAATAATTCGAGGAAAACCTAGTCAGTTGATGCATATAAATTGGCAATAGATGCTTCTGTCTAACTCCTATGTAATAACTTTCAAAGTATCAGCTGACGGTTTTTCCACCAAGATACAGCCAGCTGACCTATATATATATCCACAGTTACATATAAGCTATCATCAGGTAAATTTTTGTTTGAGAGGAAATCACGGAAAATAATTTTATTTTTTTCATGTTCGAGACACCAGCTGACGTATAATACACCATGTTGTAACCAGCTGATTATTTTTTTTCGTTGAGATATTGGGTTAGCTACAATTTGACAAATTTTTAGCTGAGAGGAAATGAATGAATGTATTTTTTTTTCCTACGTGCGTGGGAGGCTACAACCGCTCACCCCCCCAACCGAGCGCCAGCTGACGTTCACGAGGCTTTGTAATACTATACTCTGATGCGTCTGACGAATTATCTCTTGAGAGGAAATAATTAACCAAATTTGCACCTGGCTCCCTAACCATATTGATCGAAATACCACAATGGGAATTGTCACAGCGTCTCAAAACGGATGATTTAAAGTAGGAACTAGATGTTTTAAAAGTTTAATACAAAAATGTACTTATGTTACTTAACAAACCATCTAATATTTGAGTTTTCTCAGTTCCTACAGCTAAATACTGGTATTTAGTTGAGTTGTTCAGGGAGGATTTGAGCGGGGTCGACGACGATGGGAGCGGGTGCGGGAAGGGTGGGGGTTCCGATTTCTGCGGGGGCGACTTCAACAACGTCAACGGGCTTGACGTCGATGACATCAACGGGCTGAACGTCGATCACATCAACGGGCTCAACGTCAATCACGTCCACGGGTTCGGGGATGAGCTCAGGGACGATTGCGGGGCCAGCTTCAGGAGCGTCAACGGGGATCTCGATGACGTGGGTCTTGGAGTTGATGTTGATGATGACTTGAACAAGGGGGCTCTGTTCTTGAGCGGCAACTTCGGGGTCAATGATGGCGGGGCCAACGGAGATAGGCTCGTTGTCAATGACAGCAGGGCCTACGGAGATGGGCTCATGGTCGATGACAGCGGGGCCTACGGAGATGGGCTCATGGTCGATGACAGCGGGGCCTACGGAGATAGGCTCGTAGTCAATGATAGCGGGTCCAGGGACGATGACTTCGGGCTTGACGATGCCGGGTCCGACGGCGATCTCTTCAGGCTCGATGACCACGGGGCCAGCGCTCTCGGGGATGAGGCGGGCGGGGCCGGCGAGGGCCACGGTGAAGCAAGCTGCGAGCACTAGGAATTTCATTTTGATCTGTAACGTAAAAGGATTGCTATTGCGATGTCTAATTTAAGGGCATGTAGGAAAGAACGAACCAAAAAGGATGGCTCCTTATCTAGTTTGATTATATAATACATTAAAGCTGTAGGCACTTAATGTTAATAAAATAGGTATGAATGAAAAAATTAAAAACCACGAATTGGAGTTATAGGAAATAATTAATTTGCTATTGAAATTAGAAACACCGTAATTTGTATAAAACAGGGACGTAAGAAAACATTGCAAATATTTCACTTACCACTGTTGTTTTCAAATTATGTTATTCCTAATGAAAAATTACATTATATACGAAAAAATTATCGTTTACAAGGGATTTACTGATGTTTAGATTAAGAGATAAAGGCTGATATCAATTTATTGCTCTTAATAACTTTAGAAAGATAAAAATGATCGATCCGTTTTTAAGTAGGGATATCTTTATAACTCTTTCTATTCGAAGAATAGATGCTGATATTTCCTCATAAAAGCGACTTGGCGGCAAACAGTAATAACGATGCGACAAATGTTTTATTAATATAATCTCCTTCAATATGTATTTTCGTTAACGTTATTTAGACAGACAATACTTTCGACATATCTTTATTGTTATTATTATTTATAATGCAATATATGACTGACAATTGATAAAGAAAAGTCAGAGTCACTTTCCTCAGACCTGGCTTGCTTCATATTTTATTTAAATCCATCCTTTTAAATTAATATTAAACTCTTTCTTTTTTGTATCACGTTAATTTTTCTATACAAAAATCTTATAATAGCTGTCATGCTTCTAGAAGTGGAAGTTACGACTATTCTAAGAATTATTAAGTCAAAAAATCTTATACTGTAACTATTTCAAAATAATCACTTCGATAGGTAGTACCTAGCTTACAAAGAATAGCAATAGTTAAGAGAAATTTCCAAAAAATGCACAAAATGCAATGTCTTTTCTCAATCTGTAAAAAAAAAGTTTTTCAGTTACCTGCCTGCTTTTGTAACAGTTACTTGCATTATTTTTTTGGGACTCCATCT
The DNA here is from genome assembly GCA_029959065.1 of Colias behrii. Classification (NCBI taxonomy): domain Eukaryota; kingdom Metazoa; phylum Arthropoda; class Insecta; order Lepidoptera; family Pieridae; genus Colias; species Colias behrii. Next base: position 2,148,375 of record JARWMC010000001.1, on the reverse strand, counting down.
TATTATTATCTTAGACAAATAATGTAAATGTGTTTCTTATTACTTATATCTATTCCATAGTGGTGTATGAAACCTCTTTATTTCTCATAGCAAGTATTTTCTAAATGAAGGCTTAAGGCAATTGACCTTCTATACAAAATAAATATTACGTTAATTGCGTCATAAAATATTTCTTTGAAGTTCGCGATTGTTAGTAATGTTTTTTTATAATTCTTTGTTTCAGGAAATTAAATATCTATATTATATCTATTATAATACCGATAATGTCCACGTAATAAATCCGAAGATTAAATGATACTATACCCGGCGCGGCGAATGATGATCCCTATGACAGTTCGTCATAGTGATTGCTCGTATGATGGGTCGTGTCGATACTTTACTATTTTATAGGCAAAGGCGTGGTTTGCATTCAGCCACGTCGGTAAACATGTTTTTAAAAATATTATAAAATTAATTTTTAACGTCTATTATGTTGTTGTTGTATTAATTTAAGTTTTTTAGCATAGATTAAGTAGGTAAGTAAAACGAAAGTTTTCCAAAACATAAAAATGTGCCTTATCATTTTCACGTAATTTTTAACCCGTTTAACACAGTGTATATTATTTTATCATGAAAATGGAATCCCCCATTTAATTTGTCTAAAAAAACTTTAAAAAACTTTAAAACTTATATTATCATAGGAAGGTAAATTAACGCGAACGGTAATTAATTAATTAATTATGCTGCGATCTTCTGTTCCATTCAATAGTGAATGAACTAAAGCTTAAACATGGAAAAAATGTGAACTCGTTTCCATTATCGAAATTTGTTTGTCGATACTTCCGCACTAGTCGATAAATGCCAACGATGTACGTTTTGTAGGACGTAAACGTAAAGTCAGATTGATATAATTTCTCGTAAATGTTAAGAATTGTTATAATTCCAACGGAATATCATTGTTAAGGCATAAAGCTACGTAAAAATTAATAAATGCCATTTTTAGACGCCTCCAATACGTTTCTAATTTAATGGTGACGCCATTACAAGTTTGTCTCTTGAGAATAACTGTCAGTGTCATAGGAATCATCATTCGCCGCGCCGGGTATAACATATGATTAAGAACGATTCTTCGACGGTAGCGCTCTTACAGGTAGTATTTTTACATTACATAATAATGTATTGTAAAAATATATTTAAAGAATACGGTGCCCTATTGTACTTTAGTGCATTCAAATAGGCTGTGGGTAGTGTAATTTCTGGAACACCTAATATAACAAAATGTAAACTTCAATGCATATAAATGTGGGGTGATATTTTCAGTGAATGCTATGATTGACTGTCATTGATGAGCGACTGTTGTGATAACAGACGATCCCACTATCCCAATTTTAATCCCAGTGTGTTTTATCTGCTTGTGTGTGTGTGTGAGTGAGTGTGCGTTTTTGTATATGTGTGAGATTCTGTAAAGTAACATTTTATTATGTGTATGCTTTGTCAGCTATATCAAGATACAATTTGAATTATAACAATACCAAATATATTTGAGATACTATACTATATAAAAATTAAGAAAATTAACGAAAATACCTACGGAATGGTAAGCGATACATTATTAAATAGAAAATCAATTGCTATGCGAAATTTCGCCAGCTGTCCTATATTTTAACTAAGAAGATTCACCAAATGATGTTGACTTAGAAATATCTGATTCAATCATAGTAGTAGTAGTGGCGAATAGATAATAATATATTAATACAATTATAATCCATTGATAGGTATCTACCTACACGTAGCAAATACGTGATATATCTATATCACGTATTTGCTATGACCGCAGAATGTTGCCATATCTGGTATTCAGGTAATTGGTATGCAGTGGAAATGTACAATTATATCGAAGGTCAGGGACGTTGTTTAATTGGAATAGTTCACACCCCAAACCTTCCTTCGTATCATTTAATTAAAAATGTATTATAATTATTGATACTGACAGTACTGAGGAGATGACAATTTTTATTATTATAACTGATAGGAAGCTTCTACAGGGATGAGAATGATACGATAAATGCATGCAATCACAAACGACATCACAAAGTTTTAATTTTTAAGGTTAAGTGATTTTATAAGTGGCATGTTTTGTTTATATTATGTCAATTGCATGTCAAGCAGGTAAAAATGGAGCGAAAGGTTAGTTTAGATTCTCAATACTTCCGTAATTATTAAGGGTATGCGAATCTTAGGTATTTAGTTTAGTTTAGTTAGTTTAGTTTTAGTTGTAGTTACTAGGATATTTTATATGGTTCAATATTAAACTGTCTTTTACAATAATTGCACCTACAATCTACATATTTTCATAACAAACATCCATACAAACTTCCACATTAATATCACTGTAGTCAATAGACACAATGCTTAATATAAAAATTTCACCACTCCATCATTAAAGTGGACAGAACATTATTCATAACGAGGTTTAATTAATTCTAACGCAATAAAAACACAATTGTAACATTTAAAAGTTTTATTAAATACAATTTCGCTATCAGAGCGTTGTGGTGGTTATATTGCATTTTCAATTTCAAAGGAAAATCGAGTTATTGAAAATAACAGTTTAATTAATGGCCTTAATAATATTCAGGGATATACGAGTGGTTTCACTCGCAGGTGTAGATGATATCGGTGTATCTGCAGTTAGCCCTCGACCTGATCGTATCTGCATCGATATATTATAATTTAGTCCGAGAGCCGGTGGACTTTTTGTAAATAGCTAAAAAGGCGTTAATTTCACCTCTTTATTACTTAGTATTATTTATTTTAGTCAAGTCTTGCTTAACACAAAAAGTTTTAAAAAGTTGAAAAGTATAATAATTTTAAAAGAAAATGCAATTGCGTTAAGGGTACACCTAAGTGAGGCTCTACAACGCTAGAGCGGCTGCTACGAAGTAAGCAAGGGGACTTTCAACATGTAAATTATGTATATGTGTAAAGAAAATAAAATTTGTTAATTAATATGATACTTTTAAAGTAAAAGTGGAGTTATTGCTATTTATTTATTTTTATTTAATATTCTCAATTGCAGTACCATCAAGATATAGATAACAATACAAATTATATAAGCTTAACTTGACCTGAATCTCTAGTGTCATATAAATTTAAGAAGCGCTGCTTCTACGCAAAAAAACTACGCCAATATGATTTCTTTATATTTAATAAAGAAATTATATTGGCACAAGACTAAGAACATTTCTTAATCAGCTCTCGGACTACGTTTATATAAAATGACTTAACAGACCCAGGCTCTGTATTCCAAGGGAAGTGGAGTTTGCATTCGATTTGCGAAATCCAATCGTTGCGTCCAATCTTTAACAGCTCCATTTAAATAGATAACGTTGTATTGTTTCATTAGATTATGGTAAGAATGAAGTTATAGAAATAATATTTCATAAGATGTAAAGGGTATTAAGTATTGACCGCCTCCTTGGTACAGTGGTTGAGGCGTGAGCGTAGAACCGAGGAGTCCTGGTATCGATTCCCGGTGGAGATGAAGAAAAAAAATGTCTCGGTCTGGCAGGATATAGAAGGCTGATCACCTACTTGTCCCTAAACAAAGTCGATCAGTGAAGTGAGTTACCTCACTAGGGGACATGGGACTTCACTTTTTAAAGGGTATTAAGAATGTAGTTATAGAAAGGATAGACTAATGTTTGAGATTATTGTAGAAAGTTGAGATTATTACATGAATCGCAATGGAAAGTAATAAAGGCAATGAAATAATGAAGTATAGATAGTAAAATTTAGAAAGTAGGTAGTTTTTGTAAATCAATGAAGATAATATGGAGCAAAAAAATAATATAATAATAACACTTTATATTTTTGTTTTACAGTTTTTCAGATTTGCTACGTAGCCATAAGGCCGCCAAGTTTATGTTTATTGTTTAATTCTGACATAACTTACGGTGCATTTACATTAAACGAACATAGAGCTAGAGCTAGAGCAAGAGCATTCTTACGTGATCTTTTAGTGTAAACGAAAACGCGTATTCAGTGTTGTTCAGTATAAGAACATTGCATAGAATCTTTTCGAACGCACTAAGAACAACGAAATAATGCTCTACGCCGCGTCTTTTCAATCTATACATAGCCAGAACGCACCCATAGGAAACTGCTCGTGTATATATTGTAATGCTGTTTTTAAGTCTGTGATTACAATATATACACGAATTGTGCGTACTGATCGCGTATACTTTGTAACGCGGATGCTTGCGTCTTCGTTCCAAACTATACACGATCAGTACGCAAAATATAACAAAATATACTACACCACTTACGATTGAACGAATAATAAATATGTATATAGGTAATCAAAGACTCACACTACACAGCTTAACTATCTACTTTTATTCTTCTTGATTATTATTGATTAAGTAAAATATGGAATAAAAATATTATTAGGTAAGCTTAGGCAAATAAATTGGTAACAGATAAGGGTGTGGGTTAGGTTAGGTTCGTGTGTTTTTTTTAACTATACACAAAAATAGGAGCCCCGCGAAGCGGGGCTCCGTCGCCTCGCAACCGTCTTCTTCTGGAATTATTAGATTTTTACTTTTTAGTACTATTGTCAATTGTAAGGAAGTCGTGTAGTTATAGTTGGGAACGAAGACGCAACATTCGTGTATGCATTGTAATAATAGATTTAAAAACAGCAATACAATAATATAAACGCGAGCAATGGGAACACGCCGCTCTTACTCCGAAACATACACGATTAGTCCGCATGCGTACTGGCGCTGTATGTTTTGGAGCGCTATTCTTACTTAGTTCACTACAAAATATACGCGAGTATTTGCGTACTACTGATGTATAGATTGGAAGAACTTTGTAAAAAAGTTATTTCCAAACTATACGTGATTAGTTTCACACCGTTGCGTGCTGGCCTTGTATAGTTTGGAAATACGCCTCTACGCCTGATTATACTAAAATAATTTGACATAGTGGAGTTAGAATGAGCATTCGCTCGTTTGATGTAAATGCACCGTTATTGTAAAATATACTTATTTTATTTTAGCACAAACAACGAACATGATGCGTTATAAATAAATAAATAAATAAGTTACTGCATAATTATGATGGCGGAGTTGGCAGATGGCAGTCATTTTAAGTTATAAATTATTGTAGAGCTTTATCAAAGAAGCAGTCCATTTTTATAATTCAACAAATATATAATTTTGATCTCATTAATTTTATAGTCGACAGGGTCGCGTGTCAAACTAGTATACGAATATAATATGACAAGCCGATACCAATGTGAAATGTGAATTTTCAATTCTGTTAATAAACTATGATAACATAGCTTCCGGCCAGTGTTCAATGTTATTTGCGAACATCGATAACGAAATAATGTTGTTTACTGTACTAAAGTAAATAATACGTTAAGGGTAATATACTAGCGACCCTTCCCGGCTTCGCTCGTAGCAATTAGCTTATGTTAGTCAAGGTAAATTTATTGAGCGGGGTTGTGAAATGTCTTTATTAATTACGATATTATATTATACGAAATATATTGCTATGGGAATTGATAATTAATGCTTTTGATGACACTAATTATTGTCCTTATCGATTTTAACTGAAACTTTGAACTTTTTTAGACGGTAATAAAAATATATAAATAAATACATATAGGTAAGTCATAATATCAGGATAGCCTATGAATGTGGATTTAAAAAGGAAACAAGTATATTATAATATTATGCCAGTCGGGCTTTAGCTCAATTCACACTTTTAATGTTGATAAATATAAAATTTGTTTTGTTATTCATACAGCCCATTCATTTTGTTTTAAACAAGCTCACTATATAACTAACATATACATTTTTGCTGTCCATTTAAATAAATCTGCCTTACAACCCTGATATACAGCCTTAGTATCTAAAGCTAGAGTCCAACTGAAGATTCAAATTAAAACACCTTCCAAGATATAAAAATGCCCATAAACTTCGCACCCAATATGAGTAGCAATACCGTTTCATAATGAAAGCGTTCCGATGGTCTAGATTCAACTGTTTGACATCTGCACAGTTCAGCTAAAATTTTTGATCAAAGCAATTTGGCGTGTGATTGAATCGGTAATGGCCGGCAGTTGATTAGAGTTGGCACATTGGAACTTGGTTGACAATTTCGGCTGAACATTTCTTTAGGTTTTATAATGACCTCTTTACTTACTCAGCTTAGTTTATGATTAAAACCTTGCTTTTAGAATGTGTTTATGGTGAACCCAAGGACGGCGTGCTCAACAAATGCTATGCTTTTCAATGGAAAGTTAATAAATTTTATGGTCACTCGATTAAATTAGAAAGTGGTTTATCAGATCAATGCGTCTGAAACAACAGAAGCTCAAATTCTGCTACACTTTACGTAGTTTTATATATTGTTTATTAGTTGCAAATAAGGAAAATAACATACACCGAGATAAGAACTTCTCAGACTTTAAAAAGTTAACATAATTTTTGAACAATATTCTTTACTATGAGAACAGCGGTAGACCAAACTGTTAAAGCCATGCCTTTTATCTGCATTGTTATCTTAATAAATAATTACATTAATAAAAAAATATAGGTAAAATCAGTAAGTATAAATTCTCCTTTATGAATAGTTCAGCTATTAATATAAAAAGTTACGCCAATCGACTGTCACTTAGCACAACGTTGCGATAGGAAAATCATCCCAGTGGGATCGAGCCGCGTTGATGTTAATAAATTCTTTTAATACTGTGCCAGGAACAACATTTACAAAGTTTCTATTATTTTTATCTACCTATAACTTTAATATAATATTTAATCATGAAATAGAAAAACTATAAAAACCATTTAAAAATTCTTAATAAGAAATGTATTAATTAAACACAATGTATGTAATTTTAATTTTACCATACACATATCATTCTACATTAAGTCATTTAAATTGAACAATTCAAGAGTTTTCTGTATAAAACAAAGCTTAGAAAATAATGTATTATTAATATTAATAACACAATCACAATAGACTATCGTAAAAGTGTCGACACCGTATTGTATTTAAAGCTTTTGAATATACATTACAAACCATAGATACATAATTATATATATTTCTCTGTTATTAAACACTAGATTTCCGCCCGCGGCTTCGCCCGTGTTTTCAAAGAAAAACCCGCATAGTTCCTGATCCCGTGGGATTTCCGGGATAAAACCCTATCCTATGTGTAAATCTAAGTTACCCTCTATATGTGTGCCAAATTTCATTGTAATCGGTTCAGTAGAATTTGCGTGAAAGAGTAACAAACACACGCACACACACACACACACACATCTTCACAAACTTTCGCATTTATAATATTAGTAAGATTTCATTGCATTATAATTAAATGCAAACAATAGTAGTGGTTATAACTCTGATCCTTTTTCGATTAGTAAGATAAGGAAAACGTAAGTATAACTCAGATCTCGAAAATTTAACTTTTTATTAAAACAATTTTTAGGACAAAGTCTTATTGCGTTCACAGCTGTCGATAAGGGTCGAAATTGATGATTTTAAAATGCGACGATAATATTATTAAAGATTTATTATACTTCATATTGACTGATAAGTTTAAAATGAAGAAATAATCCAATTAAGTTTTAAATTTATGATTATATGAGGTAGCATAAATGCATTATCTCATAAAACCATAATAAAGAAATTAAATTTTCGTCGATACAACTCCACAAACATGAGTTAGTGTATCTTTCTATGTAACTGATATTATGTTTGTGTGTAACCGACTCAGACTCTATTTTGACCCAATTTAAAGGACACATTTAATTCAAACTTTAAGAGGTGATCGCGAATCTTTTAATGAAAATTTTAATTGTCTCTGAAACAAACTTCTCAAATTTATATCTACTATGGAATTCATAAAGTAATTATTAACCCTTTCTTCTTTTTCAAATATACTTACCTGAAAGAGACAGATTAGTTACTGTAATTAATCAAAATATTCATTCTTCTAAACAAGTTCCTTCCTGAAAGCTGCTCTTTGGGAAAAATGAATTTGTTAAAAAAATATTTTTATCAAAGTAATGCAATATTTTATAAAGCAAGTACTGGATTAACGTAATATTTTAATAGGTTATTGTGTCATGATTAACATGGAGTTTATCCGCTTGAGGCCGTCTAGCGGCGCGTGAGCTGTGACCCACATTAGGATTATTTGTAATCACTACAAAATTATCACTTAACATCGTATTTTTATGCTGCTAGAGAAAATAAACATGTGTTTTTTCTTTAAAAATATGCATCTTTAATTAAACATTTTTATTCAAGATTTACGAATAATAATATCATCATTTATATTGTTTATGATTATGAAATAAGAACCTATATGTATTTTGATCCCCTCCAAAAATTATTGACCAAATAACTTATGATCCAGTAAGCTAAATTTGATCTTGGAATACGACTTTTTCATTGAAAGCATTTGACCAATATTGCTTATCATCAAACCATCTTAGTATCACTAATACAAAAACATTATCTGTCACCAAATTGTTCTGGAAGCTTCTAAATTCCATTCTCATCTGCAATGACGCTACAATATAAATCCTTTAAAATGACCCCTCATCATAAATTACAAACTCCGCAGTGAAGACGTCCCAGTATATTGTTTTATAACGCTTTACCTCAGATGAGTTACGACATGTTGTCCTATTCTATTACATGGCAAAGACCTTTGTAGTGGTACAAAGGAATAATGTTTGCGATTTGCAATCAATTTATAGGGTCTGCTGTAAGATATGGGGTAGTTACCGCATGTCCATAGGTTATTCATTCATGACTGGCCGGTTGGCTTGGTTGGTAGTAACCCTGCCTTCCAAGCTAGGTCGTGGGTTCGATTACCACCCAGGGCAAATATTTGTGTGATGAACATAGATGTTTTCTCTGTGTCTGGGTGTTAATTATCTATATAAGTACATATTTAAAATTATATATGTATGTTTATCAGTTTATCAGTTATCTGCTTTTCATAACACAAGCGAAAAACTTAGTATGGTATCAGATCGTGCCGTGTGTGAAAAATGTCCTGAAATATTTAATATTTATAGGTCACAGATGTAGAGCTGATGGCATATAAATTCGTTTATACGCCAAGCAATGCAAAAGGCGACTGATTTTTAGCTTCATTGTCAGTAGTAACATTTAGTTAAATATAGTTTAACAAAAACATTCACAAGTAGATTGAGAAAAATGTGTCAAAGCTGTGTTTTCAAATAAATTACTGTTGATTATAACTCTTCTACGCACTAGCACCAAAATGAAGGCTTCCATGGTTCGTTCATTTCAGTTAGATTTCACTGTACACTAAAAAAAATAAAAAAAATAAAAAAACACTATCTAAATCATGTGTATAACTGTCAAATAAAATTGAATTACTAACAATTTTTTCCGTCTAACGAGCAGCTTTTGTTGACAAAAGGGAAGCGCTAATGGTAAGCTTAAATGTAGCCTAAAATGGAACATCGGAGAGCACACGTAGATTCAGAAAAAATGTTCCAGTGACTTTTTTTTTTGTATGATAGGGAAGCGCTTGACCACAATCTCTTCTGATGGTAAGCTGAGATGTGGCCTAAGATGGAGCGCGCTTCCCTAGAAGTGACTAACTAACTTTTGACTTGCTGTTCGAATTAAGCTTCTTCTCTACCTTAAAGCGCTTTCACTCACTCCTTATACCACAATGTAAATTCGGCGACGTAATGGAGTGTCGTGCAGGTAACGAGGTTGGGATCAGCGAGCCGTTAGTTTGAAGCGCTTTAATCATCGCTGCAGCGCTAAATGGTGCTGTGAACGTTGATATACTAGTTAGTAATGAAAGCTGAAAACTGGACAAGGGATATTGCTGCTTTGAGGAGTCGCTGTTTTTAAACACTATCTTGAAATATTTTTTATTAAATGTATTTAAAATCGAATTACATTAAAAAAATTAACTTTAAGGAATCTTAGTTTAGTTTTATGATTTTTCAATCCATAGTAATATTATCAAACGTAATGTTTGTGACGATATAAAGGGTAATCTCTGGATCTACTGAACCAGTTTTAATAGTAATTTTATCTGTTATCTATTAGCTGTATTTTTTATGCCGTGTCATCCGGGGCAGAGTCGGTACGAGTGGCTAGTCTATTATAAGAATAATCAGTAGAGCAATTATTACAGATATTCTTACCATATTTATAGTAATTTATTTATTAATTCATTGATAGGATAAAATATATTACACGACAGAACGTATTCTGGTCCATACTCTAGCCTATAAAGATAAATAATCTTAAATAATTGGTATTTTATCTGAAGCAGCGTAAATGAAGACGAATGCCGTAATTACTGGAGCGTAATATAACAGGCTTACTTGCGTGTTTCGATGTATTTCATGGGAAATTATAGGATATTAACTTATTTTCATGGAAGGGTAAATAAGACGTGTCGAAAAATAAATATAATGACGTAGAATATGAAGATGTTTGGTGTGAATATGTGATTGCAATGTATAGGATTTTTATTTAGGTAAATAACAATTATTCTTTTGAAACAAACTTTTACTTGTGTAAATCGTAATTGTAACATTATCTTTTTTCTTCGGTTACTTAATCGCAGTTTAAAAAATTAGGGGATTTAACTGCTCAGTTTCATGAAAATTTGAAAAAAATAATAATAATATAATATACCTATTCCTTAAACAACAATATTTGAACGTCGCAATAAATCCACAAAATAATACATTAAACTCCTACACGAGAATTATAAATATCTCACGTACAAATAACATAATAACGGTAATAAATAGTCGTATCTGGCTATCTCCCATAAATTATTTATACCTAATTAATAATAATCTGCTGATTTATTGGGCAGATTGTCTTTGAAATCGTACTATTTAATAGTAGTGGTTGTAAAATATTGTGTATATTTCTATATTTATCTAATACTAGCTTATCGCCAGCTTTGTCTAAAACCTCATAAATTACATACTAACACCTTCCTCTTGAATCACTCTATCTATTAAAAAAACCGCATCAAAATCCGTTGCTTAATGTATGGGGGCGTTTCATGTAATATTTTTGGATATTTCTGGCTTTATTTTTAAAAAGTTATTATTGTCATTTTACTCATTAGGTATAGTACTTTCAATATCAGTTTAAAGTTTTTTGATATCTGTTATAGTTACGGAATAATCGCCTGTGCACACTTAACGATTACACCCGGTATATTATTTCAAAGTTCGTAAACGTAAATATAATAGTAAACATTTTTTCATTAGGTACCTACTACTTTTCCAAATTTATTTTTCCTCGATAAATGGGCTATCTAACACCGAAAGAATTTTTCAAATCGGACCAGTAGTTACTGAGATTAGCGCGTTCAAACAAACAAACTCTTCAGCTTTATAATATTAGTATAGATAGTTGTATAGATACTAATATCATTGGAAGAAATTGTAGGAATAAAGACTGAATTTTTAGACGTAAATGAAACATAATCCAACATGAAGATATAATACATATTATAAATTGTAGTATAATAAAACAATATAATTTTAAAAACAATACGATATTAGTGCGTATTTTAGTTTACGAAGAGATTATTTATACAATCCAATACGAACAAATTCACGAGTAATGTAGATATGTTACCCTTTATACTGTTATTAGTGTCAAATTATCTAAATTCTACGAAAATCTTTCTATTGAGAATTCTATAGTTGATAATGGAATAAAATTCGCACGTGTCTAACATGGTGTAACCTAACCTACGACCGCTTTTGATGCCCATGTTCTTTAGCTACGATTTAGAAATTAGAACAAAACAAAGAGCCTTATTATGTGGTCACACACTAGATATATAGTATACTTTGAAAAATATTCCCTACAAAGGTAAGAACTTTATTTAACCCAAGTCTATAACATGCCATAATCATTATAGCGCAATTAAAAACTCCAAAGAGGTTGCAAATTTCAATGAAACTCAAGAACGAGTATCTCTAATAGAAATACTCAACTTAACGAAGTTCCTTGATCGGAGCGATGTTAACTTTGTTAAATAGAAAAACATGCCGGAAACCACTTGTGGGTAAAACTTTTTATCTCCCATCAGCTATGAGCACGTACCTAAGACTGCAAAATTACCTTCCTTTTGTAGGAAATTTAATAACCAATAATGTAAGTAGAGTCAGCTTTTGATATTGTTACTTACAGGCTGCATTTTATTAAGAAATATAAGTGGAAATATTATGCAAGGTTTTATGTACTTGTCTCTGTAAACAGCAGGACGTTGATGATAACATACATATAGACTATATAGTACAAGCGAAAAATATATTAATAACACGAGAAATACATATTTTGTCACAATCCCAACTTATATGTAAATTCATACGTGACTGTCTGTTTGCCTTTCTATTATTCTTTCGCGATTGAAAGCCTGAATGAATATTGATAATATGTATCGGATAGTCTAGATTCTCTGGAAGGACATAGGCTAGTTTTTGTAAAAAAAAAAACGGATGGCGTGTGAAATAGAGGATGGAAATGTCACAGGATAACGTGAAGTGCATGCGGGCTAAGCCGCGGGCTAAAAGCTACTTTCCTGTGAAATATTTGGTCGAGAGACGAGATTTGAAACTTATCTTCACATAACCAAAGAGTTTTTGAAGTGAAGCTTCTGTAGGCGCGTTGAGAGTAAAATTACAAGGTCGCGTCATGGCAATACCGACACATCATCATTTTGGAATCTTTGAATCTTGCCAAAGAAGTTTCACTTCTGACACGTGTGCTCGGTACACACGCTCTTTTTTAATTTGTTTGAATGAACTAATCTCAGGAGCTATTGAATTGTTGTAATAATTTGTAATAACATAGAACACATATCCACCTTATCATTCATCGGAAGATTCTAATTCACAAAATAAACAATGTGTAGGTAAAGCATAATAATCGGTTGTTAGCACAAAATGTCATGTCCGACGGCTGTTTCATTCGTGAAATCGGCTTTGAAGATGATAAATTAATAAGCGTTCCCGAGCAATGAACGCCTACCTCTGTATTGCAAACAGAATTTGGCTTCATCAATAATTGAGTTTGTCAATATTTTGTCAAACGCGAAGCGTTGGATTCCTTTTTTTTGGGTTGCATCGATAGCCCGTGGTTTTCCAATCTATTGTTGTGTTTTAAAGGGAATTTTTAATAAATTATTCTGACAAAAGTTAGCATCGTAGCTCGTATCACATATTTTATTCTTAAGTTGGTTGAAAAAACAGATGAAATAGAGATAGTACATAGCAGTGCATAGCAGTACATATACAAATGGTACTCGGATAAATAGTAAGCTATATTCTAAGCTGGAGCAAAACCACTAGTACATCATAACATAACTAAAAATGTGGTCTCGGACACACTATAACATTCCTTTGAGCCAAGTTGTGTATCGCCTGAAGCGAATTTGCAAGCGGAGAAAATTTCCTATTTATTGTATGATTTCCCTTAGGATTCAACTCTTTCTATTCAGCTGTTAACAGCATGGAATTATTCTTTGACAGTGTTAACGTCTAGGTTATTAAACGGTTTGAGTTCAACCTGCTTTTTTGTTGGAGTTCTTTTGTATGTTGCATTTTAAAGGTAATTGGTTGAATTTTTTTAAATTATGATTTTTTGAGATGAATGAATTCGTTGTTGTTTTATAGCATATTATATTTATTGATTTGATTCTTATCCTATAATATTTACAATGTGTTCATCTAGAACAATTGAATAAAAACAATTAATTGCTGCGTTTATATATTGCGTTCTGAGTTCTGACGATCAAATATAAAAAATAATCTACGTAGATTTTAGGATTGTTGACCAAACTTTCATTTTATTATAATATTTTTACTTAACCTTAATAGATTTATAATCTAAAAATAGTAAAAGAAGAAATACAAGTCTATCAGTTTTCTGATTATCGCATTCCTCATACTTTGAACTCAGCAAGAAAAAGGCACTGTTCACAAAAGTTTTTATTCATGCCATTTGAGCCTATTGTTATAAGTTTCAAACGTTTGGGACCAAACTGAAGTAGTATTTTCCCTCGTGGGTTATGGAGAAATAAATTTTATATTTCACTAATTTATATGCTTGAAAAATAAATGGGTTATCCATATTTCTGCCAGACTGGAACTATAAGTATATATTATTATTTATTAGCTGACTCAAAAATTTGTTTTCAAATATTTTTAACCATTTTGTATATATTAGCCTATACCTTTTCGAAACATCTATTGCCTTGTTCATATAAACGAATTATTATGATATAAGAGGTATGTTTACTCATTTTAAGTAATCGAGCTTTCAACTCACAATTTTTCCAGTGTTTATGAAAATGTAGAATATCGTTTTAGCGCTATCTATCAAGTGCATTTTAATCTTTTTCTTCCAGTTTGCTGTTTATAGATAATAGTGATGCTATTTAATATAATCATCTTTTAAAAGTATATGTATAGAAGCATCGTGGTTGCTTCGACCGCGTTATGAAGGTCTGAGGCGCAATGAGTCATTTAGAATTGTAATTATTAGCACTCATTTTGTTGATATTTTAGTTTCATTGGAGCTATATTGTCGCTTGTAATAGATAAGAAAACCACAACATTAGTATTTATAGAGTGAAAATAGTTTTAAGTTTTCTATATTATGAAAGCTTTGATGATATTTTTGTGTATTTTATAGAAAACTAGCGACCCGCCCCGGCTTCGCACGGGTGCAATGCTGATACTAAATACACTACAGAAAAACTGAACGTTGTATATAAAAACAAAGCGGCCCGGCCGGCCGGTACCGCCGCAAACGCTACGTCCCGCAATTTTTAAATCTGTAATATCTTCGAAAATATTCACTTAAATCATACGGTGTAAAGGACCATATAGATCTATATTAAATGAACAATGTATTCAAGGTATTTAATTGGTTAAGGATTAATGCTGTATTGGTTAAAATCGCTTCGAAAATTAGCCATTATTTGTCGTAAAAAGTAAATGACAAAAAAAGTTATTGTGGGTTATCCATAAGAGATAGACATATACCATCGCGGACTTTTCTGTAGACCTTTTCAATGTGTATAATACTTAGTACATTATTTTGATAAAACTCGTAGGGTTCAGCCTGCGTTTGCAATGTAAGCGGAAAAAATGTAATTTTTTACGACATCACATTAGAAACCTCAAAAATAACAGTACTTCTCCACTATTTAATGGATGTTATTATACATATAAACCTTCCTCTTGAATCACTCTATCTATTAAAAAAAACTGCATCAAAATCCATTGCGTAGTTTCAAAGATTTAAGCGTACAAAGGGACATAGGGACAGAGAAAGCGACTTTGTTTTATACTATGTAGTGATTAAACACATCAAAACCACTGCATCTATCTATTTCTATAAAGAAGCTATGCTATAATTACTATCCATCAAATTGAATGTTCTTCAATCTAGACTGCGTTTTCTTGCACTTTACAACCTGCATTTAACAAATTATGTACCTGAATTGTACATTCGAAATAACTGTATACTTATATAAGAAGAAATACTTGAAAATATGTCTCTACGATAAAATGCAATGCAAAAAACATATTATCATATTATTCTATTGTAATTCAATTGTAGATGGTAAAACATATGGTTCTAACGTATATTAAGCTATAATAATATACGAGATAATGAAAACTCACCTCTTGAAATAGTTGTCGAACATAAAACGGAGTTACATAACTCAAAGCAATTACGCTTTATTGCAAACATTGGAATAGATACGTTTGACGTTTAATTATCTAACTTAGGAGCACCCTTTGATGTGGTTACGTGAACCGTATTGGGAGTTTTAGTGTTGGGACACAACACATTTATATTCAAACATTTTCTGACTTTAACCTATTTTATTTGTTTTCTTGATGTAGTAGTAGTATGTTATAGTTTTAACCTTTATAGGTAGCTACCTATAAAGGTTAAAACTATAACAGCACAGCTGTGCTCCGCGGTTTTACCCGCAGTGCTCCGCTCCTGTTAATCTTAGCGAGATTATATATAGCCTATAGCCTTCCTTGATAAATGGGCTATCTAGCACCGAAAGAATTATTCAAATCGGATCATTAGTTACCGAGATTAGCGCGTACAAATAAACAAACAAACTCTTCAGCTTTATAATATTAGTGTAGATTAAGAACTGATAGTCCATAGAAGAACCTTCAGTTTAATACTAGGTTCATCACGTGAAGACCTAGCAGGGAAAATAAAATTGATAAATGAGATAAATGAAACCATCTTTATTTATGCACTTTATTAATATCAAACAGTCAAATAATGTATTTGAAGTTCTAGAAACCATGATCGTATGATTTTTTCAGCACAGCTTCATAAGGTATATTTCTTTAATTTAAATCGTGTAAAATGATTGTATGCATTGGATATTTACTAAGGGCCGATTTTTCAATGCCCAGATAAACAGCTAGATAGACTTTATTCTTCAGTTAACAAAATATTCAATTTTTCAATAGACGAATAGGACTTATCTATCGAATAACTACGTTATTTGAGGAATAAATCTATTTGCCGCTCCAACGGCCAGATAGCGCGCTATTCGACGGTTAGGCGTTTGAGTTGACAACTGACGCGTCAAATTTGGGATATTTTCGTATGTCATAACATAGAGCGTAGAATTATTAACAATTAAACCTCTTTCTATATAATTATTATCTATTAAAATCATATTGAAATTGATGTTTTTGATAGTACTGATGACCATGCCATTGAAAATTTGCCGAACGCTGCCTTTAAGTATGTCGTTTCCATCGTAAAATATATAAATTGAAACACAAATTTAACCAAACTCTTTACTCGAATCAAAACAACAATCAACAATCATAGAAGACAAGAGCAATACAAGACAAACTTAAAATGCACTCCTGACGTGAGTCATAATGACGGTTGTTGACAAATTGCAAGAGTTGACTCTATCCCGCTCTAACCTGACTAATTTAATATGTTTGTTTCGCCACTCCGAGAGCAGAGCTGCCAATATGGAAATATTTGGTCAGATAGTTATTCATCAAATAAATCACGATTGAAAAATAGGCGAGCCGTTATGAGTTAGATAAATAATTGAATAAATCTATTCGAGGGGTAGTTATTAGACTGTTTATCTCGGGATTGAAAAATCGGCCCTTAGTAGAAATACGAAGTACATTTTCTACAAAAATAAATTTTTGTCCACAAAAATATACATTTCATTAGAAGATTTATACTCACTATAAATCCGTTTTTTCCAAGACCTCCTTCCGTATAAAACACTAGACAAACGACCCTATTTAATATACAGTATTTTAAATATTCTTTGTAGCAGCTAATTGCGTTTTCAAAATGATAAATGTGGTTAATCCCCAGCAGCGGGCAGATGCGGTTCTCTTGGAGACGTAATTCTGCTTTATCCAATTTTACTATGAGGAATGTGTTCACACTATGGGGTATTGTTTTGAAGTATTTTAAATCTATACTATTGAATTATAACTTGAATTATGTGTCTTAAAACAATTGAATAAAGTAATAATATTTTTGATAGTTTATTTTTCATTCTTTCGTAGCCTCCGTGCTACGGATTGTCTATGGTGTGCTACGGTGTAGTGTTCCTTATATTATAGTAACTATCTACGAAAAAATAATTGCTTTTTGTCATGTACCCATTAGGTTTACGTAGTAGGTTTCAGTCTACAAAATTACTTTGATAAACCTTCGAAACAAAATTATTCGTCATAAAATATCGTATGTTCTTGTCATACTTCGATAAATAAACATGTTTTTGTTCACTAACAATTGCATACAATTTACACTGACCCAGCAGTTTATCCAGGAGATAATGTGCTGTCCGGGGACTTGAAGAATTCCTACATTTGCACATGTTTTGCATAATGTCAGACTTGCATGTTAGTGAACTATAAATGACAAGGGATTGTACTGTGTTCTCTAGAAATGTTTGGAATTGTTCCTCTTATTATGTAGTATGTACCTGAATAGGGGTCTTAATTGAAATTGTGGAATCAAATGTTTCTACAATTCTTCATTATGGTTTAAGAATGAAAAGGTTCAAACACAGTACCAATGTGTTACGAAACTACTATTATTATGTCAAAGCTTAAAAACAATTTTTACTAAACGATACTAATGCTTCAATACGAATTTACATTACTGGATGTATTATTATTTTTATGTCTGTTAAAAATATTCCAAGCTGTGATAGATCAAAACAAAAGGTTATACTTACTAAATAATGTACTATAAAATAATAAATATCCTGACTTGTATAATTTTTAGTCTGCTTCAGCTGTTCATAGCTAAATCAGTACTTCATCTAATACACTGTACCACCACGTCTGTCTGTGTTGTTTCCACTATCAATTATTGTGGAAACTAAAAAAAACGGTTTTTGAAGGAACTATAATATAATTTGTTAACTTTATAACAGCGCAGGCGAAGCTTGGGTATAAAGCAAGTATCATATAAGAGATTATGCAACCCTCTGTACATTCAAACAATGCGATGTTTTGCCGGTCTTATTTAATTGACATAACAACCTCCGATCCCGAGGTTTGTGATTACTTCCGCATAGGGAATACCGGATATATTATAAACATAGTCTACAATCGTTATTATGCGAACAATTTATCATTTATTGTGTGTATATGTGATATTGTTTTGCAAGATCCGTAATCCATCTTAGTAAATTATGGTAGTATGGAAAAGGATATTTCGCCATCAACATGATGATAGTTATTGGTCATGGCATCATGCGTGAACGGATGGATCGATTTCAATAATTTTTTTTTTATAATATTCCATGAAATACGATGATGGTTCTTATCGAGAGAAAACGTAAATATATACGGGCGAAGCCGAGGCGGACTGTTAGTTATTGTATAAAATATTAAACTAAGAACAACAGTTCTAACTTCCTATTTATATGCAAAATCGTATTGAAATTTTGGTTAATTTTCTTAAAGTAAAATACATAAACATTCTAAAAAGTAAACAGTTCCATAAACATTACTTTTGTTTTTTTTAGTCATTAAAGTATATTTTTTTCAATTTTATCTAAACGTGAGGACAGCCAACACAACCATTTAATGGCCGGGTCGGCAATTATCTTAGGAATGGCTAAATTATATCAAGGGTCGATTATTTCGGGTCTTTTTGACCTTTTGTTCTACTTAGGGACTATTCCATGTAATATATGAACAGCGATTTCGTACACGCAAAACATTCTTGTTTTGTTTTTATATGTAAAGACTAGCTTTCCGCCCGCGGCTTCGCCCGCGTTTTCAAAGAAAAACCCGCATAGTTCCCGTTCCATTGGGACTTCCGGGATAAAACCTAGCCTATGTTTTAATCCAAGTTACCCTCTATATGTGTGTTAAATTTCATTGTAATCGGTTCAGTAGTATTTGCGTGAAAGAGGAACAAACACAGACACACACACACATCCTCACAAACTTTCGCATTAATATATATAATCGCATAAGATGTTAATCCTGTAATGTATTTTTGTTTTATTTATAGAACTTGATGGAAAGGAATTGTGATGCATTATAATATAATCGAATTGAATAATCAATTATAAATTAATTAATGATTTTATTGGAGCACTAAACAGTATAGTGCAAACTTGGTGCAAACAATGCATTATTATTGGAATGAATAATTAAGTGACTGAAATAGTGTTTCTTGTATTAGTACTTAGAAATGCTAAATAATAGTAGCTATGTCAAGTATTATAATTAACCAGAGCATTTAAAACAGAGGTCGTCTTTAAAAATATATATTTTATTAAGATCCTTCAGACGCTGTCTGTTGTTTTTTTTATGTCTGGCGAATATTGCTTCAGTTTTTTTTCATAAGATCCTTCTCCTGACAATAACGAACACAACAAAAAAAGAATTATCAAAATCGGTGCAGTCGTTCACGCGACATACCGTGACCAAGGGAAATAGGGATTAATTTTTATTTAGAGAAGATGTCTGGCGAAAATTTATTAAGTTTTTCTTTCATAAGATCCTTCACCTGACAATAACGAACACAACAAAAAAAAAGAATTATCGAAATCGGTGCAATCGTTCACGCGTGATACAGTCACCCAGGGAAATAGGGATTCATTTTTATATATAGAGATAATAATTGATTGTGATAACCATACAACTCTATTTTTCTTAAAAAATCACAACAACATAAATTATTATTAATCGAAATTAACCACTAATTAATTTTATGACCTGTTTAATCAGAATAGATGTTCCACTAAACGCTACCACAAATTATTCCGTCCATGTCCCATTTGTTTATATTTGTCCTTCGGTTTACAATTATTATTATTATCCTTGGTGCGAAGTACTGGAATCGTGACGAGCTTACCTAACTCGAAACTTCGCAAAATTGAAGGGTTTTGATAATTCAGAAAGTTCTTAGTACTTTAGAGATTTCGAACGTAACCTTATCATTTATTCAGCTGAAAATAGAATCAAGATAAGTTTGTATTGAATTAAATTATTTGTTATTAAAACTTTGATACTTTACAGAAAAAGGTGTAGTCAAGGGCATTTTACTAGTGCACATAGCACATAGTATTTTCAACTTTTGGCCGGTTATTGAATTGAGTATTTCACGTCAAGAACATCTTAAATGCTGTGAAAGCATCTAAATCTAATCGAAAATCAACTCTCAAAAACCGGACGTAAGACAGCGAAGTAATTACAAATTTAATTCTCAAATAAAAACATGAGATCTAATTTCAAGAATGCACGGGGTCATCGACACTTACCTGAAACAAAAATAGTTGTACAACTCTGTGGTTTAAAATGTGTGTGCATAACTTTAAAATTATACATTTCATAGATTAAAATGTTTTATTTCAGCAGATGCCGGTGGCCAATAGCTGCAGTATGAAGATAAGAAGATTACAATAAATCAACATTTATAAAATTGTTAAACACATTTAATCTTATTTCTGATTATTATGTTAGGTGGCATATAATATTTTAGATGGTACTAATAATTGATCACCTACATAATTATAGAATACAAGCGGTCCGCCCCGGTTTCACCCGTGGTACATACCTATTACCTATTTATTATAATAGCGCTCAGGAATCATGTACAATGCACACATTCAAAGGTGAAATAATTTTTGAAATCGATTTAAAGGTTCCTGAGATTAGGGCATTCAAACAAACAAACTTACTTTTACCTTACATTACCTTATATATTATTATGTTTAAATTACAGGAACAAGATAAGATGTTAATTAAAAAAAAACATGAGCTAGCCTCTATAAATTGCGAGCCTTGGACGCTTAGAAGTTATGGTGCAATAATGAAATAATACATTCATTTTTTACGTATGATTATAACTCAGTTATTATCATAAACTGTATTAGAATTAGTTTTCCCTAAACTTCATTATCGATGATACAATTTTAGTACTTTTTAAAAGGTCTCGTATCCCTGATAATAACATACACATCATGGTGACCAATAGATCGTAAGAAATTAAGCGATGTATTAAATTCGACGCAAAATTAAATCCTTACATCACAGATAACTAAAAAGTGAAAATTCAAGATCAATAATAATATCTCAATCAATCCAATCTTAATAGAAGCTTCCGCACGAAAAAAATAACTCGGTTACGTGCTCTGATATTGGAGATGAAACCGTAATTGAATTCTTTTCAATCACAGAGATATATTGAAATTGAAAATGAAGATAGTTCCGAGCGATCACGGCTTGCATAATCTGTGTAATTCAGTTTGTCTTGCTTTCACACGGCTAATTAGAAAAGGACAGGAGAAAATTCAATATTCCGAAAATTTGTAGCAAGTATTCTGTTGTTGCTGGAATTTATTGGTTTGTTTATTTTGTTGGGCTCTTGCCAGGGACGGATTTTAATTGTTGGAAACCCGAAATGTAATTAAAACGGAAAGGTGCTAATGTAAAAGCGGTCATAATACATTTGTTTACAGCAATTGCAACTAATTAAACAACCTAGTAAAGAGAAATTTATATTTTCCGGTGTATATACCGTTTTACCTTTAATATTTATAAACATGCATACTATTTCTCGGAAAATTATAGAAGCAGTCCCTGTACGAATAGTTGTCATCACGTGTCCCATTTCAATTCCATTTTTCGCATAGTTTGTTGAAACAAATTGTGTCCGGAGTAAGATGTACACAATAATCAGGGGCCATAAACAGGGGCCCCAATTTCTTCACAAAATATAATTTGTTACAGAATGTATATTCCACGAATTCGAGCCGACAAAGTTTCGGTTTGATTTAAGGCTGCGGTATGTTCGGTTTGGTTTCGGCTTAAATTGCTTTAGCGATCCCACCGTTTCTTTTAATCAATTTCGTTTTGTATCAAGCGACATGCGGCTATTTGACTGTCATTCTGGGGAATGAAGATTATTAATCGAAATTCTTTTCTATAAAAGAATTTCGATTAATAATCTATACTTCACGTAGTAATTTGTCTCACTATTCTAAGCTCTAATTAAAGTAAGATAATTAATTCTAGGAAATATTGTATCTGCAACCGGGGCTAAAGGAATAAAGGAAGAAATTAAACATTTTTCTAGGAACTATACTAATGTTAAATAAAATATATATTATATAATAATGCACAAATTACTGGGTGTATTTCTACTGCTAAATCATAACAAAATTGTGAAATCTCTACTCATTTATTCCCCACAAGTTTGTTTGTAAATACTAGATAATTACCTAAGTAGATATTTGCCTTTTAGGAAATTTCTAATATTATTCATTGCAAAGCTTACTGTACAACATAGCAATAATATATTATCGATAGATTAAGTAAATAGAACTGCCTCCTTCGTCTACCAGTTAGCATTCACCAAGTCCTAGGTTCAAGCGCTTTTTCAAAAAGTACACAAATGAATCTAATGCTTTGTTTCATTGCAAAATTTTGAAACCAACGTTCTTTTTCCAAGTCTTTATTTCCAAATGTTCCCGTGTAAAACCAGACACTATATCAAAAACCCTGTTAAAAGCAACTCAAATACTCAATACGTAATATCGAAATACGGAACACGTTATTAGAAACGTATTATTTCCGACTCTGCCCGGGATCCTTGTAATTGTTCGAAGCAAGCTTCGGAAATATTGAGTCGAATTATTTTATCCTCAAAACGTGTTTGTAACGAAAGTTATCGATACAGAGTGTCTTTTATTGCCAATATTTCTATAAAGAGTTACAAAATTGTATATGAAGTTGGGACGGTGTAGGTGGAATAGAAATGGAGTAACTTAGTGGTTAACCGTAAACAATAGTTAATAGTTATAAATACTATTTATTTGATTTATTTACTATTGTAAATGTTGAATTAAGAAAAGAACAATGCATAAAAAGGGCGATGTCATCACTCGTCAGCCGTTCAAGCGAGGTTATCTGAAAAAATAAAAATTATTAATATGCATATTATGAAACAGACACTAGATATAAAAATTAATATTTAAACATAATATTTTGAAATAGATAATACGGAAACTTGATAACAATTGTAATTGCTACATATTATTCGAATGAAAGAAATGTAAATCAAACATGGTGTTAAACTACCCCTTAGTTTAAAAAAAGCATTAACATATATTACGACTAATGAATGTTTTCTGTCTCAGTCTGTCGGCAACCGAGATCAACTTCAAATAGAACTAACCAAGACTAATTACAAGACCAATGAACTGAATGCGACTAAAAAACGTCGATAAATTTCCCTACGTATCAGAAAGTATTTCACAGTATCACCGCTGTAATCAAATTGTAGAGGAATATAAAATTATGTTATTCAAGCCGTGCATTGAAAGTTCTACGATGTTACATTAATAATTCAATAACGTTATCAAGTATTCAGTTCGGTATAGACGGGGAATCACTGGAAACCCTGCCAATGTGGTCGTTTATTCCTTTTGTCTGCTTCTTGCTATATAGCCTTTCGAAAGCACTATACAGGGTGACTGGTAATTCGACGTGATCCTTCAAAGGGGTTATACTAGAGGTCATTTGCAACAAATTAAGTCCAGTTAACCAGGGGTCAAAAATGGATGGTTATTGAGCTATGACCCTTTTCTTTTTGAGGTGATGCAAGTTTTGGCCAAGTTTTTTTTTTTTTTTAAACTGATCGCTCATTCTTTGAAGGATCACGTCGAATTACCAGTCACCCTGTATATCAAGTGCATGTTGTGTATAGTTAACTCCAGGATAGCATAAGAAGATGATAGTGATCTTATAATGAACATCAACTTGTCTTTTCTACGTTTAGTTTACTGTCATTTGGTACTCAAAACCTTTATAATTTTATTATATAATACTTTATTACTAACACTTTATTATTTAATTTCGTTCGTTTAATTTCATAAATACATTTACATGAGTTAAAGAAGAAGTTTGCATTTATATTATATACGTAATATCAAATAAATCTAAATTCTGAAAGCCGGCTACGAAAGTTTGTCATCAAAAAGTAAGAAATTATGTTCTAGAGTGCGCCATATTGAATTTAGTGTGACGTGACACAGCTTTTAAATATCGGATGATCACAGCGCTTTTAACGACCTCGACTCTCTTCATTTGCTAAATTATGATAAATAGTTTATAATTTATGCTGTACATTTTTTAATTATAAACCTATTTTGACTTCATTTTAGTCCGATAGAAAAGTAACTAAAGACTGCATTTGATGAAGAAAGAAACGGATACGCATTGCTTGCATAATTACATATGAAATTAATTTAAAATGTGTGCACACACGATTCATATTTAAATAATCTCATCTTATTTCAATAAAATTCATCCTTCAAAGAGCTGATAAAAATCAAGAAGTTATTAAGCAAATGCACAGATAACGAATCTCTTTACATAGAGGGAACGAGTCAAACCATTTTCTGATTACATCCGACTAAGCCGGAATACTGAACGAATTCTCAGCTCAACACATCAAATCCAACACGTAATATTCTGCTAAATTTTAACCAAAATTTTCCGAACTCGATTTAAGCGAACTTTTCCACTGAATTTAAGGAACAAAGCCGGCTAGTCGTCCATTCGTTGCAAAACTGTAACGTTTTCAAATGTCCACAACTGATTCACCATTTTTCTTCGTAGCCCATCGGCTTTTAGCAAAAACCTGAAGTTCGCTAGATAAATGGAACAGACTTCAGAGCTCAAAAAGTTTTATACACGTTAAAGATTTACGGTAAAGGTATCACGAACTTCCTTGGTGACTATAATTGATATATTGCACGTGGAATAAGCAATCAAACACCTCATTGTCTGTATATTACATTTTCTATAGTGAATCTTAATTTTGCCTTTGTATTTATCCCTTGTATCTAAAAAAATAAGTTAATCGTTTAAAAAACAATATTTTATATGTACCTATTGTTCCTGCACAAATTATAACAGTGAACTATTGGCAATTACAAATGATAGAGCCAGCAAGAGCTTACAAAAACACGTGACATCCCCATCCTGAGGTCTGCGGCCTGCGCTCTGATTGATGGAACCGCCTTATCGTTCACGCTTTATACGATACGACAACGACACGACTAGTTTTTAATTATGATTTTCTTTAAATTCGATTTTTGATATGTGTAGAAGATTCCTCTAATAATAAAATAAGATGTACAAGGTCGGTGCTAATGTTAATTGCTTTTCACGGAAATAGGTGTTTTTTTAAAAATGTGTGTGTGTGTGTGTGTGTGTGTGTGTGTGTATATGTGTGAATAAATAAAATGTTTTGTTTAATAGTAAAGTAGCTATTATTTATAGTCAAAGCAATTGAGAGGAGAAACAACGGACAAATTCATATGGAAAAAAATAACGGTCTGTTAAACCTTGATACACACATTTAAAGTGTTTATAGAAGCCTTAGCTTATTCACTTCAATGCTATATAAACCAAGTCGAATGCATAAAATGGAAGAATATAAAGTTCCTCTGTTACATAATTCATATGCAGAGAAAAAGCAATATTAAACTAACAGAGCATTTCAGTGCATAATGAATTAATCAAATAGTTAATTAATAATGCATTACGAATCCATTATCGTGGGTAGGAATAAAATACAAATGAAAATTATAATGCACATTGTTTTATGGAACGAGTACCAATTTCGAATTAAGAGAAATTTACAAAAATTCATTAAAAATATATAATAACATAAATATTTAAGAAAAATCGATAATAATAAATTTATTGTAATTTTATATTAAATATCGTGTATTATAAATTACCAAAAGATTATACGATTCTCGCGTGAACGTCGATCACAAGTACATATTAAATCTGGGCCTGATTGATAGTTTCCGATGCTTTTATGTTAATAAAGTAACATAAATAAACATAATAACACAGTCTGTAGAAAATTTGTTCCTTGCACATTCTTAATGAGACGATATTAGGATACTATAGGATACCCTTTGTTCTCACTTTTAAGTATCGAGTATTTAACCCGTATTGCTCCGCTCCTATTGGTCTTAGCGTGATTATAATTAATAGCTTATGTTGACCTGACCTGTTAGTAATTTTCATGCAAAATTTGAACTAAATCCATGCAATAAATATTTTTGAAAAAAATAATATTTTTGGCTTCGGTAAATTACTCCATTTCTTCATTAAGAGATTCAATGTACGGTTTTGATTTTCCTTCGATTAAATTATATTATGTATAGATACTTCGGAACGAATTAGGCCAGCTTGCACCGGGGAAGGTACCACACCACCACAGGTCAGCATCAAATAGTGTTTCATACGATGAATATCGGAGGCAGAAGCCCGTATATTTTTCCTATAAAATATAAAGTTTCGTACAAATTACAAGTGTAAGTCATTGAAATAAGAGAGCTTTCAGAATCATATCTAATTGGTACTTAGTGATTATAACTCGGCCCATAAAAAGTTTCATAGTTCTAACTTCTATGGAAGTTTAATCGTTCAGACAATAACGTCTGTGGGCTTAGCAACTTAAATTGATACTAGCTATCATTCCCAGACGTTAAGAGAAACAGATAAGTTTGTGTTTAACGAGAAAGTAGAGGCAGTTTCATGTTGTTTCCAAGAATGGTGAAGTATTTAAATAACATGAAACTCGGTGAAATAAATCTTGTAAAATTTTGAATGTTTATTGTTAATCTCTGCTGAAACTAATAATCTTGAAAATACATATTATATTAATCTGATACTAACATACTTTTAAAAAGTAGTAAACAACGTTTTCTGCAAGCGCTTTAGTTGATTTAATTGATGTCATAATATATATAATGTAGTTTTTAATTGCTATTACGAAGTTAGCCGTGAATCATATTCTGGTAAACGTGAAAAAAAAATTTGCTGATATGTTGAGACGATAATTTTTTTTTTAAAAGTATAAGTTACCCTTGATATATCCCTACCATAGAGTGAACGAATAAATTCGGGGTCATTACACTCAAACATTAACATAATATTATGATTCTAGGTCCCGTTGTTTACAATACAATGTGAAACCAAAACCATAAATTGAGCTATTAAAACGTTAACTCTTAAAACTTAAGAAATAAATTGTACGAAAAATATCTATTCACGTTATTGCTTTCGCCATAAATCATTGGTTCTCTTAAAACTGAACGGCGAAAGCTCGGATATAATATTTCGTCTCGAGGAATGTCGGTTTAATATCGCGAATTTGCTTCCAACTTTGAACAGTTGGTGTAAAATTTCAAAGATATGGATTTAAGGAAATGATAGGTTTAAATTTATAGCTGGGGATAAGATTTTTTTAAGATGAATCGTGTTTAGAGTTGTATGACGTATTGTAACATAAATTATTAAAGTGAAACTTTTATTACATCGTCTCAAACTTTTTGGTCTGTGTAGCGCATGTCGCGTGTATCGCGGTTGCCGAGTAGGTATACCTACTCGGCAGCCGACCGACACGCGACATGCGCTACACAAAGCAGTGTTCGGAACCGTTCGAACAGTTTCACTTTTACCGTGGTTTCATAAAACCACACAACATTTTTTTTTTTATTTGTGTTTTGGGTTTACAATGTTCTTTGGATTATGTTTGAAAGGAAAGCTTTTGCAACGTAGCGACAGGACTTTTGGATTCTTTATGTTGCTTCTTCGCGTGATTATGGAGTTTCTTACCGGTTCTTCTCCATAGATACTGCTTTCCGAATCGGTGGTAAATTTTAAAAATATGTAAAAATATGACGTTTCAAAAGTGCTTCTCGAAGAAGTCTAATTGAATAAATAAATGTTTGAGTTTGAGTTTTGAGTTTGAGAATTGCTATTATGAAAAATTTGCTAATTCCTACTGTGGTTCAAACTTAGCTTTTATGCCACCTCTTCACTACTTATCTAGTATAAAACAAAGTCGCTTTCTCTGTCCCATGTCCCTATGTCCCTTTGTACGCTTAAATCTTTGAAACTACGCAACGGATTTTGATGCGGTTTTTTTTAATAGATAGAGTGATTCAAGAGGAAGGTTTATATGTATAATAACATCCATTAAATAGTGGAGAAGTACTGTTATTTTCGAGGTTTCTAATGTGATGTCGTAAAAAATTACATTTTTTCCGCTTACATTGCAAACGCAGGCTGAACCCTACGAGTTTTATCAAAATAATGTACTAAGTATTATACACATTGAAAAGGTCTACAGAAAAGTCCGCGATGGTATATGTCTATCTCTTATGGATAACCCACAATAATTTTTTTTTTGTCATTTACTTTTTACGACAAATAATGGCTAATTTTCGAAGCGATTTTAACCAATACAGCATTAATCCTTAACCAATTAAATACCTTGAATACATTGTTCATTTAATATAGATCTATATGGCCCTTTACACCGTATGATTTAAGTGAATATTTTCGAAGATACATATTACAGATTTAAAAATTGCGGGACGTAGCGTTTGCGGCGGTACCGGCCGGCCGGGCCGCTATGTTTTTATATAAAACGTTCACAGTTTTTCTGTAGTGTATTTAGTATCAGCATTGCACCCGTGCGAAGCCGGGGCGGGTCGCTAGTACTTCTATAAGATACAAACATTGGTATCAGTTAAAATTTCTACACGCTCTAATAGATTGAAGTCAGTTATAATTTGAATCTTTTTTTAAACCCCTAATTATCTTACAATACAATAAAAAAGAGCGTGTGAGCCAAGCACATGTGTCAGAAGTGAAACTTCTTTGGCAAGATTCAAAGATACCAAAATCGTCGTCTTACTCCATGACTAGATGGTATTGCCATTACGACATGAATTTTACTCTTAACTTTCACTTCCAAAAGAAACACTTTCATTACTCGATTCAGAAAATATTTCGCTATATTTGCATAACGTAAAACTTTGAACAGTATCTTTGATCGATGCGTTCAGAAACTTTATCTGTATTAAACATTGTGCAAGCACTTCATAAGTTTCAATATCGTTTTAACCACATTATATCTTTCTTTTTAATTCACTTCAAAAAAGGAGGGATTATATCTTCCGGGTCTTTTCTTTTGTAGGTAGCGGTGTCTTCGTTGTAGACTGGTTTTAGAATTAATGCAAAGTAAATAAAAATATCCTAACTACTACTAATATTATGAATGTGAAAGTTTGTTACGATGGATGGATGTATGTTACTCTTTCACGGATATATTACTGAACCAATACCAAATACATTTGGTATGTAGATAGCTGAAGATCAACAATAAAACATTGGCTACTTTTTATCCCGGAAATCCCACAAAAACGGGAACTATGCGGATTTTTCTTTGAAAAAGCGGGAGAAGCCGCGGGCGGAATTCTAGTTTGAATCTACTTTATATTGAACTAGATTTCCGCAATAAGCGTCTGGTTTTAACCACTGCATTAATTTTATCAATATTAATTGTAAGATCGAGCATGAAGGCTACTTCTTATCTTGCTGAAACATGTTATTCCCATGGGTTTTTCTATAACTACACCAGCCTAGCCGCAGACTAGGCTAGTACTTAATTGAGCTAAGTTTAGTACTCTTATTTTCATATCACTATTAACACTAATACTTAACGTCACCGTAAAACACGATCAAAACAATACAATTTTAACAACTTGTTTCATATACCGGATTAATATCGCAGTTTAAGAAAAAACTAACAAAGCCACTTCACTTTTATTACTCACGGAGAGATTATTAAGTTTGCGAACGATTTTGAAGTTTATTAAAGGATTTTAAAGTTTATTACGAAAGTTTAACGTCTACTAACGAAATTGAATCGCGTGTATGGAATTTATTGACATAGGTACAATGTAGTAAAATGTAACTTTAAATTTAAGGAATCGCAAGGAATGCTATCGGGGAAAAACAAAATACGTTTTTATAAGTTCTTTGTTAAAATCTGCCAAAATATTTATTTAAGTACCTATCCAAGAATATTCATATATCAGAAGAAGATTATATTTAGACTTAATATTTAGTTGTATCTTTAGTTATATAATTCTAGTATATTTCAATGAGAGCTCAAATAAGGGAAGCTCCGCAGTACATACATTAAGAAATATAATTTATTTAACTTTTTGTTTCTTCTCAGTTTTAAAGCACTTAATGTTTTTAGAATATGATACTATTGCATGTCAAAATAACACGTTACTACTTACGTATGTAAATGACTAGAACTTCATAGTCGATTATAATTATAGTCGAATATTGCTTATTGCTTTTGTATGGCTATCTTTAGATTTATGTCTCAACTTGTCAGTTAATGTTGAACTGTCACAAACAGATTACGGTCTTTAACTAATTTAAACTTAATTTAAATTGTTTTGACTGCATAAAACGTTTACCAAAGAAATTCTATAGAATTAAAAGATAAATTATTTGTAATGTTTAGTTTAAGGACTGAATAGTAAAAAAATGTGTTTAATTTTGATTGACGGATTGACGCATTGATTGGTCTACTAATTTACCATAATTTACTAAATTGAGATTGATTGAACATAGAGCTAGAGTAAGAGCATTCTTTCGTTCAGTATTAAAACATTGTATAGAATCTTTTGCTTTAGCGAATGCTCTACGCCTTAGTTATTAAAAGAATTTGATATAATGGGGTTAAAATTAGCATTCGCTCGTTTGATGTAAATGCACCGTTTACTACAATCTTCTCAAAACTGCATAAAACGTTTACAAAAAAGTTCTATTGAAGTAGGAGGTAAGTAAATAATTTGTAATATCTAGTTTGAAGGGTTAGTATGGCTTGTTTTGCCCTTGGGTTGAACGGAGGGTCCGTTATATTATAAAATATCCTACTAATATATTATAAATGCAAATATTGTTTTTTATAAATTTATTGTCTTTGTGCTATAGTATATGTATGTTTATGTATTCTATTTATATAATATGTATGTATATGTTTATTATATATCATATGTATGTATATGTGTATTTTATTTATTTGTATTATATTTTATGCATTTATATAGTAGGTATATTTGATACTTAAATAATTTTATTTATTTATTAGGTATAATTATTATCATTATTATTTTTTTTTCTTCTTTTTGCACTATCCCATTAACTTCATACATTTCCTTTCCCATCAGGTTGCCTGGTAGAGATTGCTGCTTAGCAATAAGGCCGCCTCTTGTACAAACTATGCCTTCCTTTTGTATCTTAATGTAATTTTTGTCCTAATTTTGTTTGTGCAATAAAGTGTTATAAATAAATAAATAAATAAATGCGAAAGTTTGTGAGGATGTGTGTGTGTGTTTGTTACTCTTTCACGCAAATACTACTGAACCGATTACAATTAAATTTAGCACACATATAGAGAGTAACTTGGATTAACACATAGGATAGGTTTATCCCGGAAATCCTACGGGAACGGGAACTATGCGGGTTTTCCTTTGAAAACGCGGGCGAAGCCGCGTGCGGAAATCTAGTTATGTTATAAACGTTTTGGGAATTCTGAAAGTGTTTTCCTTATTGTTCATATGATATTATGTGGGTGTTTTTGATTGACTTTGCGTTGTTCTATTTTATTTATTGCAATGTGATTTTATGTGTGTCTCTCTATTTCATTGTATTTGTACAAGCTGGACCTGAGTAATGTCTTTCAGTAGGTATATAATAATTTGTTTACATTTAGGTAGAGTTTAATAATGTAATGTAAATTATCATATTTTGCATGTTGTTTTTTTGTTAAGAAAACATGACTCGCACGGGATGAAGGTCTTAGTATTAGCAAGCTTTAGCTTACGCTAAGGTGAAGGTGATGGAAGTATTTAAAGTAAGTATTTAATAAAGTAGGACGCTACATAATTTATTATTGTATTCTTTTAATAATTCAATGTAATTTTCTCTCGTGGCGCATATGATTTATTGTGAATTGACACACCCCTGAAAAATTAGATTACACTAAACATGCATACATAACTAAAAGCTTATTACAAAAATGCATTGTATTTTAACATTTTATTTCTTCGCAGTATAAACGAGAAAAAGTAATTCATAACAGACCATCCATTGAGTGGACGATTTATCATAAAAAGCGTGACTGCATCGATTCAAACGGATTCTAAGTTCTTATGAAAGCATTCGTGTTGTTAGATAATGGCTTTCAAAGGCTGCTTTTCCGCTGTTCTTCTGATTTCTAACACGGATTAAATGTGAATAAATAGTGAAATAGAGAAGTTAAATCTAAACTAATTATAAAGCTGAAGAGTTTGTTTGTTTATTTGAAAATTTGAAAAAAATGGTTGCCTGTAAAGTCGGTTTTACGGGCGAAGATTTTACGTGACAACGTCTTTTTCTCGGTAGAATATTTATGTGCTGCGCGCGCGGCAGACCGCGGGCCTCTCTCTCGTTCGGTGACTCATCGTAACGTTACCGAGCGTTACACTTTTTCATAAGTGACTCCCAGTCGCAACCTAATTTAAGACGTTGTCACGTCAAAATTTTTTCGCTGTTAGATAGCTCATTTATTGAGGAAGGTCTATATAAAATCACGCTAACGTAATCACGGGTGAAAACGCGGGGCTCAGCTAGTTAGTTATATAATGCTTTGAATGTAGACCTTACGGTAGGTAACAACTATTGAGATATTATTTATGTATGATGAAGTACGAAGTTAAATTAGTTAATAGTTAATGCAATGGGTATTGGGTTCACTTCATGGTTATGCTTTTGTATGATTAGGTATATGAAAAATATGCACTGCAATGTATGTGCATTGTTTAATAACAATGCATGTACTTACTGCTTTCAGCACTAGCTGGAAAATTTGTTTACCAAAGTTAACAAAGCTTTCAGTTCAGTTACCAGTCAGAACTGGTCTGTTATTAGCACATAATATAATGTTCCCTGTTTTTGCAAAAGTGAAACTAAAGTCACCTAAAGTGAACCTTATTCAGGTCATGCCGCGTAATCTATTTCCCTGATAAAATTCTCGAACTATTAGTGAGAATTCTCTCCTATAACTATGATAATTACCCAAATGACTATAAAACGCAAAGGCGGGTATACATCACCGTCTTAATTAAGATTTCTCGACGAAAACAGAGGGATGGAGAGATTCATTTGCTTAATTCCACATTAATTTATTTGGCACGCTTTTTCTTTGAGTTGGAAGATGCGCAAAGTTTAGATTGCCCTCGTGATATTAATTGGGTGAGATTTAAGTTTTTACAAGAATGGATCATGGTAGGTACTAAAATGTGAGTGTGAGGAAGTTTTGAGTTTGCAGCCGTGTGGGGAAATGATGACGTCATATTTTGATATTTGGTGCATTTGGCTTGTAGCCTAATTTAAGTGAGTGTAAAAATATTAGAGAAAAAAAATTGGTTGTCTGTAAAGTCGGTTTACTGACGATAGTTGAACGTGACAACGTCCGATTGTGCTTCTTTGTCGCTCGTTCCGCGCTCTCGCTTGCACTTCAAGCCTTACATGGAACGCCTCAGAGTGAGGTAACGCCGCATGAGTCATGTTTTTTCGTGCGTGCAGCCGGCTCTATCGAATTATAAGACGTTGTCACGTCAAAAGTAATGTGTTAACCAGTATAGTGCAGGTAGGTACAGTTTTATTACATTACACTATTCCAGTATTTCTAGGAAGAATAAATAATTGAATGATTATAATATTATTATAATTTTCATAATCAGGTTATCACCACTATAGTTATTTTAGGATTAAGCAAAATAATGGAATTTCCATTGAATTTGTTATTATAATATTTAGTACGGTATTTACAAAATATCATTCAAATTCATCACATAGGTAAATATATTAAGAAAAAAAAAATAGCAAATAATACATAGCCTTGTTGTAATTAAAAGGAATATACTCTATACTCTAAACAAACTTTGTCGAATAGTAAATCATTGCGGCTTAAGCCAGTGATAAGACCTGAAAAGCATCGTATTTCGGCGCGTACTATAGGAACTTCAGAGGGCTCGAATAACTACAGAACTTCGGTTTGTACGAAAGTAACCACATAGAGACAATTAGATTAGTACATATAGAAAGTAACTTTTTAACGGCTTGTAAGCTCGATTTATACATGTGACTGTGACCACGCTCCGCTCGCTGTCAAGTGTTAAAAACGTCGGGTGAGGCAATATATCTATGAATAAATCGAGTTTAAAATTCGTTAAAAAGTCCATCATAACTAGATCTATGCTAATATTATAAAGCTGAAGAGTTTGTTTGTTTGTTTGAACGCGAAAGAATTTTTCAAATCAGTGTTAGATCGGTGTTAGATAGTCAATTTATCGAAGAAGGTTATATTATATCATCACCCTAAGACCAACAGGAGCGGAGCAATGCGGGTGAAACCGCGGGACACAGCTAGTGTATTATAATCACGTTAAATCAAATACATGTTCCAGTACAGTTTTCTATCTTAAAAAAAATTGGTTGTCTGTAAAGTCGGTTTACTGACGATAGTTCAACGTGACAACGTCCGTTTCTGCTTCTTTGTCGCTCGTTCCGCGCTCTCGCTCGCACTTCAAGCCTTACATGGAATGCCTCAGAGCGAGGTAACGCCGCATGAGTCATGTTTTTTCGTGCGTGCAGCCGGCGCTATCGAATTATAAGACGTTGTCACGTCAATTAATTTCTAGTAACAAAGTATAGTGACAGGTAAGTGTTGAATGTCTCTGTTGTTGTTTATAAATTATTGATTTCATTTATAACTTAAGACTTCCCGAGAAAATTTTAAGTCTTGTTCATCAACAAAAGTTTCCCCTTGCATAAGCTGTCTGTCAGCCAAATGCTCTTCAAATTTTATAAAATTATTTAATTATGAATTTCTTTACATTGATATTTAAATTTGGGATTTATATAATACTTGACTAGATTTCCGCTCACGGCTTTGCCCGCGTTTTCATATAAAAACCCGCATAGTTCCCGTTCCTGTGGGATTTCCGGGATAAAAAGTAGCCTATGTCTTATTCTGGGCCTTCAGCTAGCTACATACCATAAATTCATTGTTATCGGTTCAGTAATACTTGCGTAAAAGAGTAACAAACATCCATCCTCCATTGACTGACCGGTTGGCTTGGTTGGTAGTGACCCTGCCTTCCAAACCAGAGGTCGTGGGTTCGATTCCCACCCAGGGCAAAAATTTGTGTGATGAACATAGATGTTTGCTCTGTGTCTGAGTTTTAATTGATTATCTATATAAGTATTTATTTAAAATTATATATGTATGTTTATCAGCCATCTGGTTTCCATAACACAAGCGAAAGCTTAATTTTAATGTTAATAGTAGGATAAAAGAATAAAAAATAATACTAACAGAATATACTTTTTGTTTACCTAACACGTAAATATATGAATACTTAAGTTAATCAGATGGAAATAAATAAGATAAACTTTCAAGTTGCACTTAGCACCCAATGAGAGAACTGTCGAGTGCCCCTCAGATACATTTTTCTTTTCAAAAATATTTGTATTCACAGCACACTTCACAAGTTTTAAGAGTTCGAAAGGGTAGCTAATTAAACACTGACAGCTTTTTCATTACTCTGAGACTTCCCAACCAGCAAAGATGTCCTATAACAATAACTTACATCACTAAAAAGCTTTTTAAATGACATATAACAGTGTCGCGGTGACAAGCTTGTTGTATAATAGCGTTTAATGAGATGATTTTGCTCTATAATCATACACAGCAAATTTGTCCCATAACAAGGTGATGTAAACGTTTATATCACTATTTTATACGGCGTTTATAGAGCAGCTCTTATCCAGATTTTGATACAGCAATAACAGAGCGATATTATCACATAACAGCGCTGGTGGTCTCTTTTTTACAGCAAATTAGTGCAATAAACGATTCTAGGGTAACCTTTATAGTCCCATGCCTATAGAGGCGTAAAAAAATCTACAATAGGACAATTTTGTGTTGTAATGGTTTTCCTTATTACTATTATAGCACTGTGAATCTTCATGGTTGCTGAAACTCCATAATAGAGCAATTAGGTGATATATCCGAGTTTTATATCACTTCTTTGTAACCTAATTGAATTATATTAGTGTTTTTCTGCCCATTATAACGCAGTGGTTTAATAGCTGAGTATTCAGAGTAATTATAGGACTGATTTACTGTATACAAGAGTTAATAACTCTGTTATGTAACAAAAACGGCGTATTAACCCTTATTTCGAATTTGTCCGTACCACCGGACAAGTACTTTAAAAAAATCCACCGCGCCGTCTATTTCTATTTTTTGCAACAAAAAAACTACTAAGCTACTGGGAGGTCGATCAAATTTTAGTAGAAAAATAAATTTTGCGTGTGATAACCCAGAGTTTGACAGTTGGCGAAAAAATGTCGGTGAAACTGCGCACTAAGAAAGTCTTTCAGGTAATTTATTAAAAAATATTATTTTTTGCTTATGTTGCGTAGATTTTTTATTTGTGTTTTGTGAATTTAGTCTACTAACGTTCAAATAATACGATTTCATAGCTTTTGCTTACGTTATTCTTAATAATTATCGAGTTTTTTACTTGTCCGCCACACCAGACTTCGTCGAAACACCTGTATTTATTGTGTCTTACAGCTTGTCCGTCACGGCGGACCTTGTCGAAATATGGTATGAAAGGTAAAAGATTTGAGTTGTCGGTATTACCAAAACATTACATCTATTCTCAGTACCTATCAACTTGTTAGATACTTCTTATCTACCTAACCTTTACATACGACTTCCCGACGCCTTTGACTCCAATTATAGAGCAAGTTTTCCCGAACCAGTCGCAGGAACCCAATTTTGCAAACTACCTTCTATATCGTCTTTACCCTCGTTGCCAACACCTGTGCATAGAAAAAGAAGACTCAGAGAACCATCAGTTGTGACAAAAAAGAGACCCAAGCAAATTCAAAAGCTTTCCCTCTTTTACAAATGGAAACAGAGTACCTTTTTGTATAGAGCCCAGATAGAAGATACTGCAGTAGTTGAAGATCCTCTCGTAGTACGTTCACCTTTAGATTACTTTTTTTTCACAGTATCTTTGTACTTTTATAAAAAATAAAGGCTCTTTTACTATTATATTCTTTTACTTTATACTATGCAACTTCTTTCACGTATTCGATTATGTCCGCTAGGACGGACAAGTCAGCTTAACACTTTTTTTACTAAGATTCGATAATGTCCGGTGTGGCGGACATCGCTTTTCTCCATAATTTCTGGAGGTTTAGAAAAACCATGGAAACTAGGTTATACAATAAAATTTTAATAAGTTTACTATCACCTTCTCTGTCGAAATAAGGGTTAATGTAGTAAAATGCGACACTTACGAGATATATACGGCCTATAAGAGAGTTTCTTTCACTTTAAAACAACAAAAACCTGCCATATTGTCAGCACCGTATCGTAAATAATTGAAGGGTTCTATTTAATAATCATGGATTTAGAAGAATGGAAAAGGTTTAAACGAAGTGGAACAAGTAAGAAAGCGATTTAAAAAAATCACAACTTCAGTAACGATTGACACCAGACAAATTCAAGGTGAGGCTTCGAATACGGAAAATGATTCCGTACAATCTGTTACATCCTATGAACAAAACCAAGTTAACAGCCATCATGTGGTTTGTGATAATTCAGAAGCAGACCATTCAGACTCTAGTGTTTTGCTTGACACTTCGGGATCGGAATCTAAAAATCGGAATTTACACTAGAAAATACAAAAAAAAACATGTTATGGGTTTTCTATTTACATCAGGGAACCCTACTAATTTAATCCAGTATATGGCATGACAGTTGTCAAAACTACGTTCGTTTGCGGATCTATAATAGCCACGGAGTTGCTATTTGGCATCCTATACAGCAATTTGGTGTAAAATTAGTTTTTAATTACTTAAAACTCAATAATTCGAGGGGGGCATTAAAAAAACAGCGTAATTATGCATATAATCTATCAGTAAAATTTCATTCACAAGTCAGTTTATGTATCTAACATAATTAACAGCGTAACAAAAATTAATACTCGACACCACGATGATGGTTCCTATAGTCATTTACTCGTATTATCAACTGGTACACGATTTACCATTTTGTATTATAATTATAGCGTCGCAGTGGCTCGTACATCGCAACTTCGTGCTACAAAAGATTTGCGGTTACTCTTAAAACACAACTTCGCGCTGTAACAGCATCGCGGTTCCTTTTATATCACTACTTCGCTCTATAACAGCATCGCGATTCTATAAGTGTACTCTTCAATAGGTCCAATTGGCATCTGAGTTGCTGCTACAGCAACACAATACCATCAAATGGCTTTATAAATGCGCCACTTTGGGGTTTATACAACGTTCTTATCACCCTTATAGGACTACCAATTAGCACCTCTGAAACGTTCTTATCCCTTCGATCAACGACGACAACGAGCAACGATTTGTTGGTTGGGTTATTGGAGGATCCTTATGAAAGTGTTCCTTATTTTTTCAACTTTCAATAGCAGTTTTATCGTGGTAATTTTGTAGATAAGAAACTTTTAAGGACGTCTTATGGCACTAAAATGTTATTGAATTTCTTTTGGCAGCTTAGTTTATGGGGTAAAGTTTTGCGTTATCAAGATATGTATCTATTCATTTCAACAGTTTTATTTTGGCAAGCGTTTGGATCAATCATAATGGCTTGTTTTACAGGATTGTTTTCCATTCAGAACATGTTTTGTGATGGCTCACTTTCAGAGAGATATAGCTGCAATGTTCGCCAATTAATTAATATGACTGACCGGTTGGCTTGGTTGGTAGTGGCCCTGCCTTGGAATGCCAAGCCAGTGGTCGTGGGTTCGATTCCCACCCAAGGCAAATATTTGTGTGATGAACATAGATGTTTGCTCTGTGGCTGGGTGTTAATTATCTATATCAGTATTTATTTAAAATTATACATATATGTATAATCTTCTTTCTTATATATAAAAATGAATCGCAAAATGTGTTGGTAAGCGCATAACTCGAGAACGGCTGAACCGATTTCGATAATTCTTTTTTTATTATATTCCTTGAAGTACGAGGATGGTTCTTATGTAGAGAAAACGTAAACATGTACCACGGGCGAAGCCGGGGCGGACCGCTAGTTTTAAATAAAATTAATCTGGTTCCATAACACAAGCGAAAGCTTAGTATGGGATCAGATCGTGCCGTGTGTGAAATTTGTCCTGAAATATTAAAAAAAAAAAAATTAAAATATTATACTCTTTTATATGTGCTAAAACAGTATCAAAACGATAGATAGAACCATATCCGAATATAAGATACTGACAATATTTTAGAGGACTATAAAATAATGTATGCATACTTTCAATGTGTCAAAGTTGTAAGCTCTGTAAATCTAACCTAATTCATATGCACGCCGGATCATACATTTGAGCAGTTATTGGCAGTTCAGAATTAGTTTCTCTTAGTTGCCATGAATCCATTTGTTTTCAAATCTGCTTGAACAACGTTCCAACTGACTAATACATTGCTCCTTGTATAATCTACGTTTCAACCGAATATATTAATATATTTGGCAGGTTATATTACTACGTTATTTGCGTTCAGTTTCAAGGCGGATCGTCTTTTACAGAATTAATTAATATCGTATATGGAACCATAATATTTGCATTGGCAAAAGTAATTAATATTGGAAATGTCTAATTGCGTTGTGTTTAGATAAATTTAGAATAGTTTTGTGTAAATAAATATTAGATACCTACCGTCATTCAAATACACGTTAAGAATAAAATATTCAGACACACATACAATAGGTGTACACATATTATATGCGAATGCACACTCATTTTCATCACATTTTACCTTAGCATAAGCGTTTAATTAACTGCATTTAAGGTGTTTTTAGATCTTCTGAACAAAATAAATGGTTACCTATCTTAATCTCGAATTTTAATATTCCGAATATCATAATCCAGAAAACGTTTGGACATTTTTTCATAACCCCGAATTTTAAAATTTCGAAGTTTTGTTTGCCATATAATCGCAACTCCGAATTTCATTTGCCCATTTCTTTATTTGTACGACGTTTTACAATCCAGACGAATGAGTTCCAGACATACGAAATCTAAATGCACAAAATCCAGATGACCGTAATCCATATGCACGAAAGCCAGATTTTTAAAACACAAATTTTTGAAATACAGTTAATTGATATCCAGACAAACAATGTCCAAATTTTTGAAATTCAAATAAACGATATCCAGCAAAACGAAATCCTTCCAGGGGGTCGCAGCACGAACCTAACCTAACCTACTGAATAGATTTTAACACTTTAACCTTTCTGTAATGGGCAAGTAAAACAATAGCGAGTCGGTTCTGGCACTCGCCGGCCGCTGCCGCGGCACGCTCGCTTCGCTCGCTCGGCTCGTGCGTGAGGGGTCACAGTTCAAACCTAACCTAACCTACTGAGTCGAATTTGACACTTAAACCTTTCTGTAATGGGCAAGTAAAACAATAGCGAGTCGGTTCTGGCACTCGCCGGCCGCTGCCGCGGCACGCTCGCTTCGCTCGCTCGGCTCGTGCATGGGGGGTCACACTTCAAACCTAACCTAACCTACTGAGTCGAATTTGACACTTAAACCTTTCTGTAATGGGCAAGTAAAACAATAGCGAGTCAGTTCTAGCGTAGGGGTCGTAGTTCAAACCTAACCTACTGAGTCGACTTTGACACTAAAACCGGTCTGTAATGGACAAGTAAAACAATAAATTTACTTACTGACAATGTTTATTTTCAGTCGATAGTAAAGGTATAATCACGATTGTATGGAAATCAAATAAAAAGATTATGAAAATCTGGCAATAGTTTATTTGGAAAATGGTACGATGGGAAACAAAAAAAAGTATTCTGAGAATCTGGTATAATGAGATCTGTATTATGAGAATACGGGAAACAAAAAAATACTTTTTAAAAGTCTGGTTTTGGTGCATCTGGAAATTGATTCATCTGGGAAATTAAAAAAGGAATTTTAAAAATTTGTCATTCATTACATCT
Organism: Colias behrii; assembly: GCA_029959065.1. Taxonomy (NCBI): domain Eukaryota; kingdom Metazoa; phylum Arthropoda; class Insecta; order Lepidoptera; family Pieridae; genus Colias; species Colias behrii. The sequence continues at coordinate 2,106,810 of JARWMC010000001.1, read as the reverse complement.
GTCTTTTAAAAGTTCTAACAACCGTTTTCGGGGTTTTAAGATTCGGGTAATAGAAATTCGAGTTTTTAATAGGTTACCAAAATAAATAAACTTCAATCTAAGTAAACCACCATCAAACACTATTATTCCCACCATAAACACCAGCTTCATAGCATCTAAATTGAACAAGCGCGTTAAAATTTAAGCCCGTTCAGTGTCCAACTTTCGACACCAAATTTTAACGGCCACCAAAGTTGACGTTCTTTCTAGAACTTGTGACCACAACTCTAAGCCGCTGTGTCCGTAGTTATACTCTGGTTATACTATTTCCGCAACTTTGAACCGTGACATCGAAAGTTTGTCGACGTGGCTCCAACTATAATATTCATGGAACAACTTGATTATTTACTTTGCTATTTATCAGAGTATACAGTTTTCTGTGGGTTGGTTGAATAGATACGATGTGACTCGAGCGTGTTCACTGTTCAATTTAGATTTTAATGAACAACTTTTGAATAAATTGTCTGCGCATGTCGTTTAAAGATGCTTTCACATTTCTTCAGTTTCTTCAGATTCTTCAGTTTATTAGAAAATTAAATTAATTCTATCGAATTATATGAAATGTTTAGCTTATGGGCTGGTTATTATGTATGAAATCGATTAATGAATTTTTGTTATATTTAATTTACATCTGATAAACATGTTACTATCCTGTTATTTAGGATTACTATAAAGCATGTTTTCATAGGAACTATTTTGAAGTAAAAACAAAACCTTATTTGGCGTTGTTTCACGCATGCAAGCAGAAAGTTGCAGCATTACAGGTAAATTAGCTTGGAGAAATTTTTGCGTTTGTAGTAGTGTATGGTCAGCAAATAAAATAAAACAACATTTTATTTTTAGTTTTTATTTTATATATATAAGGGATTTTAAATTAAACTATATGTGTTTCTCCTCTGAAAAAGATGAGACTTTATTTTAATATTTGCACATTTAACATACGTATAACTTTTAAATTAAGTAACAATGTTACTAAAATGAAAAATTTACTAACCTGAAAAAGAAACGACATTTAAAGTTTAATTCTTTAGTTTGAGAAGTCAAAGGCTTGCCTCGACCATGTTTTAACACTGGAGCCATTTTGAATTAACAATATAAAGTTACAACACTTACACACAAATTAAACACTTCAACAAATATTATAACAATACAAATAATAACAACAATCAACAAATACAAAATTTAACAATTAAACTACTAGACCGGGAGATATTGACACAAAATTTCGAGTCATTTGTAACAGGATGGCGGTTCTACAGGGGTCTTAGTACGCAATGACAAAAAGAAAAACGATGGTGTGAACGCTGGTACCGGCGGCTTAGTCGCGTGGGCGTTAGTCGAACTCGTCGGAAAAATAGCGAAGTCAAACAATTTGTAACACAAAAATTTTAGAATTTACCGATAGCCCATAAAAAAGAAGTAGGCGGTAGTGTCATGCCATACTTTTCCGGTGTGACTTACAGCCCGCCATACCGACGCGAATGTGTTGATTTAAAAAAAAACAATTCAACCATTTGTACCAGGCTAACTTTTGCACAGGTAACCATCGTCGTGCAGCCATTTACGAAAATCGCCATGCCATACTTTTCGGACGATTCCAAATGGTCGCCATACCGCCGAAAATCTGCAATTTTTTTTTTTTTCGCCGAACCATTTACCACCCTAAATTTATTTTTCAACAACTCCTGAATGATTATAATTAATAGAAGTGTGATAATGTCATACCTGTGGGAGGTGGCGAATGTGTATAAGATTTTTTTTTATTGTAAGATTTTATTCGTATTTTGAACGATTAGTAACAGTATGGCACTAATTTTTCCTGTAAGTTTGAGGTTCAACGAATATAAATACAAAATTTCAAAGATCTAGGTGGTGGAAATCTTCACTTATATAAATTAATACTAAATTAATTTTTCAAGTATGGCAGCACTTTTTCCCCCTACTAGAAGTATGGTAAATATAATAATGGTCACATTTTATCAAATACTCTCCAAAAATCCAAATGCAATACTGGTACAAAAAGTTTGGCGAAAAAAAAAATTTTGCAGTTTTTCGGCGGTATGGCGACCATTTGGAATCGTCCGAAAAGTATGGCATGGCGATTTTCGTAAATGGCTGCACGACGATGGTTACCTGTGCAAAAGTTAGCCTGGTACAAATGGTTGAATTGTTTTTTTTAAATCAACACATTCGCGTCGGTATGGCGGGCTGTAAGTCACACCGGAAAAGTATGGCATGACACTACCGCCTACTTCTTTTTTATGGGCTATCGGTAAATTCTAAAATTTTTGTGTTACAAATTGTTTGACTTCGCTATTTTTCCGACGAGTTCGACTAACGCCCACGCGACTAAGCCGCCGGTACCAGTGTTCACACCATCGTTATTCTTTTTGTCATTGCGTACTAAGACCCCTGTAGAACCGCCATCCTGTTACAAATGACTCGAAATTTTGTATCAATATCTCCCGGTCTATACGTAATAATTATAATTTTTGAATGAAATGTGTGCTTTATGTTCTAACGGTACCAAACGACTGCACGTGGCACCTGCGGACAGCGTAAACTGGTTTATTCTGTTTTTGTGCGTGTTTCCACTTTCCACTATCAAGTGACGTTTCGTAATTATTATGGTCAAATATTAATTATGAAACAAATTATTATGGACACGATATTTTATTGTTTCACGGTAGTCGTCTTGTCGTTTGCTCTAGGACGTGAAATTGAATGATATATTTTTTTTTGAATTTATATTTTTGGTTTTATGGCATTCAAATGCTTTCTATTCTTTATAAATTTATATTTTTTTTTATAAAGTCAAAACCATATTCTTTCAAATAAAAACTTGTTTTTATTGAAAACAAAAGTGTTGCTAGGAATAAGTATAAAATTAAATAGTAATGTTAGGATATCGAAACATTTTTGTATAGGCCAGAACGATATAGTGGAAACGCGCTCTAAGATCTGAGTAATATACACACCACTACATATGCAAAAATTTCTCCAAGCTAATTTACCTGTATGTGACTACTTAAAGTTTGCAAGTTACCATTGAACAAAAACAATTAACCTGAACGAATAATAAAACAGCTGACCTGCCTTTTCCAATTAAGAAGCCTATTTCAGAACTCTCTGGAGCATTCCAAATTCCTGAAACCACAAGTTTCAGTGAGAATTAGTGAAACTCAGCCGACGCCGGGTATCAGATTTATACTCTGGCAATAAGCCAGGCGCAACAAGTACCCCAATTTACATAGTTTAATGCTAATGTAGATATTTATCAAGGGAATGATCGCACAGAAGTACGAGGTAATCGATTTAAGAGCTTGCATATAACGCGAAAATATTTCCCGCTATTCCGGGAATTTTCAGGATGCATTTTATGGTGATAGCATTCAGATGTGTATAATTTTGTATGAATGGAAGATCATTCAAATATATTTTCTTAGTTTGCATAGAAAATACACACGACGGAAGTCAAAAGAGTTAAATCGTTAAACCAACGTTATACTAATGCTTTCTAAACAGAAAAGCGATTAGTGGTGCATTTTATATTTTCTTTGCGATTTTTCTTTGAAGAAGGTTAGAAGATTAACATGTTTGCGATAAGGACTGTTAAATAGACTCCATTAAATAATTAAATCTTAACTTGTTTGCAAAGAATTCTAACATGACTATTAAATAATCTGTGATTCTAGAATTTTTTTAGGCAATTGGCATATTTTGCGTATTTTCAATTGGGACTAAATGATTAACTCGATGGAATATATTATGAATAAGTAATAATTTTACCGGTAACTTAATGTAAATGCAGTATGATTGGTAGTATTTATTCATAAGACAAGGGTTGACAAGGCAACGTGTCACTTAGTTGGAGTTTGTACCCTACTTTAAAATCTGTGACGATTAATCAAGAACATTTCTTGGTTTTAACTTTAGAGGATAGAGGATATCTTGTATGAGTTAAATATTAAATATCATATATCACCGTCATAAGTCTAAGTTTACTGTAGGAATAATAAATTAGGCTACTGATGATGATATTATAATTAGGTTAATAAGAAGAATGAATTTGATTGTTGAATGAACAATTAACACCTACCTATTCACAGATAGACTTTTAGATTACCAACCAACCAAACAGACCCTTGCCTTATAATATTAGAAGAGAAAGACCAGGTGGAGCCAGCGGCTATACGCCAGATTATCCAAACCTACCTGCATACCAAATTTCATATAAATCCAATATATTTTTTCTTTTGATATGGGCAACAAAGATACATACAAAGTTCTTTTTAAAGTAGCATACCATCTTGGACATTGAAAAAGCCCTTGATGTATGAAAGCCAGATCGATCGCTGTAGACGCAACATAAAACGCGCTGTAAGGTTTTAATATTCGGTGCACCTGGACGTTTAATAAATGCCCCACAAAGTCGCAATATTGCCTTTGAAAACCGCGCTCGATTTAATACCGGGATATAGGAAGGTATAGACGAGACAGCGGGGGAAAGAGATGGGTAGCTTTATGTAGGTCTACCTACCTAAGAAGAAGGTAGACTGAAAAAAGGCTTCATTTTGAGATTGTCTTCACACGTTAATTACTTTTATGTAAAGGTAATTTATAACAAATAAGTCATCTGAATAGTATTTATTTTGATGAAATATGATCGTCCTGATTGTGTTATTAGTTATTAAATTGATGATTTCTTATAACGCCTGGTGTGGATTGTTCACACTTTGAATCAAATTCAGAACAAATCATCAACAAAAATCGTATTTAATGACACGAATTAATATTATTATGTATCATACATTCTTCAAAATTCTTCATGAACATAACACAGTACGTTCAAAGCTAATATACACAAGCCCATTAAATACATCGTCAAAATTTTATTAATTTAGGAAGACAAAAAAAAGACTGAGTAAATGATCGTTCTGTCTATATCTTCGTAGCTCTACATAGAGCTTTAAAATCTTTTCAGTGTCGCATATGGGCGCGTACCGAAATGAAGGCATAACAGTAGCATCTCGGCTGAATAAGTAAACTGCACAGCTTGTGGTAAGTAAAATCAATCTATCAATTTTTATATAAGAAAAGGATGCTTTGATTAAAAAAAGTTTTTTTCAATAATTTTGAATGCTGTGTTCTAGAATATTTACAATAACATAAAAATATACTTACACACTTTTTATATGTATCTACGACTTACGAGTACAAAAGTCTCCTTTTCGAAACTTATGATACACACAAGAAAACATTAGAATTGTCGTATTTTAATTGTGAACCATGTGAACACAAACACTTATTTCTGCTTCTAATGCTCAATATTTGCATGAAATAGAAATAAATGAACACAGTTCTTTGAATCAAATGGAAAACGAATTATCCGTACTTTTTCGTATTTATCAGACTGGGCAAACACAAAGAGATTTATGAAAAATGGCGACTGGACCAAATGAATAGTACAATCTATTGTTTTGAAGATTTCGCAACACAGTTATGAGCTATATGATTTAGAGATGTTATTAATAGGTTTTTAACTACTTATTCTACTCTTTTATAATAGGTACTTATCTTTACTAATATTATAAATAGTGTGTGTTTGTCTATCTTTCACATCGCTATGGTGTGATTTATTGGAAAAATTGTTTTGGCTGGAGATAGTTAGGTAGAGAAGTGACATGGGCACTTTTTACCGTCGCGTCGTTAAAACATTTGAACAAATAGGTGAAATACATCATTCCCAAGGGAATTTCCTTTGATCACGTGAAAGGAGCTGCGGGTGAAAAGCTAGTTATAACATAGTATTATAATAATATGTACCTATTATTACATAAAAAGAGCGTGTGTGCTCGGCACACATGTCAGAAGTGAAACTTCTTTGCAAGACTCAAGGATACCAAAATCGTCGCCTTACTCCATGGCGTGACGGTATTGCCATGACGCTTGAAATTTTACTCTCAACGCGCCTAAAGAAGTTTCACTTCAAGAAAGTGATTTTGAAATTTGTTTGTCACAATAACGTCACGGCGTCGATGCCATTTTTCTCAATTACGCTTGTCATATTGCAAACTTTAAGCGACCCTATCTGGATGGCAGATTCTTTGTAAGCAATATTATAAGATTTGATTTCATATACTTTATTGGATGTTCAGATTGATGTTTTGATGAAGTTATGGGCAAATATTTACTTAGCGTGACAACAAATAGTAATAAATCAAGAACCGATCAAAATAATCTATCCCAAAATATCGATTGACGTATCGTTCCAAAACCGTTTCCATACAGTTTCAAAACCGTTTCCATACCGTTTTGAAACCGTTTCCATACCGTTGCCACGCCATTCCCGTCACGTCGCGTCCACTCTGACGGGACTTAATGAAGCCTTCGCCCCTTTACTGCTTTTTAATGGCGCTCTAAAACACGAATATCAAACAGCCGTGTTTACTCTCCTCGTGTTTTCATATAATTTGCATTTGGCTGCATATTTTGGGCATATGTTTGTTTTGCCTCGTTTAGAAAGAAAGAAAGTTACTTTTATTGAATTAATGCCCATTGCCCATGACCTCTGGTGGGGTATGGTGTAGATTGATTCTATATGTCTTTTTCAAAGTAAGCTTTTTCAAGTACCGTATGCAAGTTGATGTAACTTGCTTGCTTCAAGATTTCCTCTAATATGCAGGTCATTTTTATCCTGCCATTTTGAAGTGAAACTTTTTTAGGCGCGTTGAGAGTAAAATTTCAAGGTCGCGTCATGGCAATACCGTCACGTCATGGAGTACGATTTTGGTATCTTTGAAACTTGCCAAAGAAGCTTCACTTCTGACTACCGCGTCAATACATAATTCCTCTTGTAATAACAAAAAGTCCATTAAATTATTTGCATAAATAAAAAAGTAAAGCCCATACTTCATATCTACTTCACTCAGTAGTCAGTACTTGTTTTTTTAATCGTAAAATTTTGCATTTATTCGTATTGAATATACGGATTTGCACAAGTATGGATATAAAAAGATTTTCGCGTAATTGGAACGTATGAGAACGTTAATACCCATATTAAATTCTTCACATGCTTCTAGTGCCTTAAGTTTTGGTGTTTTAAGAGTTCATATACAAAATTGCGCTGGACGAAAGCTAGTATTTTAACGTTTGAACGCGATCATCGTGTAGTCGAGTAGCAAAGGCTGCAGCGCTCAAAGTGGAAACATTATAGGACCTTATTATCTCGGTATCGTCTACTCCACCAATTCTAATCTAGTATCGTGGGCTTCCCGACTACTACACGCGGGAAAAACGTACTTTAGTAATTTTGTGTCTGACGGAGCAGCGCAACACGTCCTACTCCCTAAAGCGCGGAGCGCGGTCTGCCGTAACAGCGTTTGCGCTCCCGTATATAATCGAAAATTCTAGAGAACTTTAAATTATTCCATTACTTTCATAAATCATATAATATGTATTTTTTTGATTGCAAATTTTTAAGCATAAATCTATCATTTAATGTGTATTTTTTATTTTTTTTTTACTCTGTCGTATGTTTTAGAAATTCGACGCCAAATACACATAAAATTTCATCAAAGTAAGGCTATTTTAACTTAGATTTTCTTTGAATTTTTGAATAAAAGTACTTAAATTGCCTCGAACATATTTTAGGATGTCTCAGTGTCTTTACTGTTGTATATTTTATAAGAAAACTTCTTCTTTTAAATTCCGTGTAAACTACAAAGACACGAACGTCCCGCATGGAAAAAATTGAAACACGCCTCAGGTTATTGGCTATTAAACAAACTGGACAATGAAAATCAATAAATTGTCTCGAACATATTTTAGATATTGAAAAAATCTTTAATTTAAGATATTATAGCACATTGTTACTAATTTAGTTTTTTTTTAAACGAGCTCCTAAAGAATTACAGAAACAAGTCAAAATCACTCTAAAATCGATACGGACTCTTAAAGGCATGAGTACAAGACAAATTATTATAGTATGTACTTTAAAATAAAGAAAATAAATTAGCTATTTAATTTTGATTCATAAAATTAAAAGATTAGTTAAGTACGATATTATCTGAAATTCTAGCTTAAAATTTAGCATCGAGTACGACAATTCTTTAGGTACTGAACTTTATAGATATTATTATCTTTAAATAATATGTATGGAGTCCGATCTATTAATTTAGAAGCCACAGACAGATATACAAACAGACTAATTCCACATAAGGACACACTTTTTTACTTTTTACAATTATTTACTGAAAAAAGTAGGATTATACGGATCTGCATATAATTAATTCGGGTTTAAACTTATTTAATTTGATACAGTTTTATTTGGAGTTGCACGTTTTAGTTGAACTAGTTTCTCGTTACGTGAAATAAATTTAGTTTTACGTGTTTTTAGATTTTCATGCCAAATTTTTGTTAATTAAAAGTTATGTTATATATTTTTGTCATATTGTATAAATGGCGTATAGTTTAAACAAAAGAGAATTTCATATTTTACAAACATCTGACAAACGTTAACCTGCCCAATAGGGCAACCAGGACAACGTTTGCATGTATATATATAACCAATGATATTTTATGTATAGATACGTTATATACTCACAATATATCAAAAAAAAAATGCTTCATATGCAGTGTCAAGCACACACAAATACAAGTTTCATTTTACTTAATTTATTACATTGGCAGACTGTATAAGAGAGATGGCTCTAATAAAATGATATAAACAAAAAAGACAAAGATAGTTTGTCACTTCCGCGCAGGTGTAAGCAAAAGTCATAAGAATTCACCAATTAAATATAAATAAACAAATAGTTGCCATGGTAATTGGCATAGACTAACGACACAGAAGGTTCAATGTTATAGATGTTACGTTTCCTGCACAAGTAAAGAAATGTGACAATTTAATTTACTATTTAATTATTATTATAATGTTGTATTAAAATGAAAAAAACTTTTTTGGAGATATAACTGTATTAAGTATTTATTACTAGCTGTGGTGTTCGTTTTCGGTCATCATCATTTCATCCGATAAACACCAACTGCTGAGCATAGTCCTCCTTATAGAACTCCATAAGGACCGATCTTACGCTATTCGTTTCAAGGCAGTTCCCGAAACCCGTACAAGGTCATCACTCCAACTTGTAGGATATAATAATAGTGGTGCCTAGATGAAAAAAGGATGAAATAAAAGAAAGGATGAAGTATAAGCCTTTTTTATCTAAAACACAAATAAAGTTTATGTTCAATAGCTATTTACAGAAAAGCAAATAGCATTTTTCGTCAGTAGCTATAATCTTTTCTTTAATGTATACGTATATTCAACATCATTTTTGCAAACAAACTTTTTTGCCATCACGATTTCATTGTATATAATAAATAGATATATTTGTTAATTACATGCACTGTGTGGATTTAAATATAAAAATAATCAAGTATTTACCCAAATCGATATTAATAAAATAACTGTTCTATTTTCAATAATCGTATCTACATGATAATCTTTGAACACAGTGTACGCTAGCTTTGTCACACTAGTGATTGAAGCAATGTTTTATCCCTTTCATTATTTCAATACAAGTGTCAAGCAAGTGTCATTCATAAAGAATTGTAAATTGTTATTTTTACTCTTAAACTGTAATAATTTAATATATTTTCCTGTGATATGGTATTCCTTTATCCTTCTTTAATTTTTTTGCACGAATACGTGCACTTTCTGAACATACAGGAAGGCATTTTCGACAACTTTAATGTACCTATCGGCACATGCGCTCACTGGGACCGTCACAATCTGACTGATTTTTGACTGATTGCATTGGTCCCAAATAGGACCAATTCACGGAATCAGTTTTGGTGCGTTGATGACGTATCTACCTCTTGTTTCTATATATAATATCATTGTATATAACTGACAGTAGTCAGACCTAACGAATATATAAATAAAATTATAAAAATTGTGCAGCCGTATCGGAGGTTTTTGGTTATAAATGCAGTAACACGAGAAATTCATACGTTTAAATAGACAGAAATACTTGGCATTATACTTTTCAAGCCGCTTTTAAATTGAAAAGCTAATAAACACAATTGTGACGAAAATCTAATTTTTACATCTCAGATGCAATGAAAAATATGAAATTAATAAAGGCCCAAGCGAAAATAAAAGAGACGTAATTTACTTTCAAAATTAAATTTTGTCGCGCAGGAAGTAATTTATTTGTCGGCTAAATCACTTATCCCAGAAAGGGTACATGTATCCACATTGTGATCATTTTTCCTTTCTTTTCTTATCTTTATTGTCGTTTAATAAATTTAACTGGACCCTCATTTAGTATTATGTTAATCTATACCACACTCAGGCTTGCTAAATGACCCATAACATTATAATATTCCCTTTAATGGTAATTATGCACTGTATACATCGAAGTCATTGTTTTGTAGTTTTTGTTTATCTGTGGATCAAAGTCAAAACGTGATGGTTTATAATAATAACATTTAATTCATGGAAAATAAAATAAACATCGCAGTTAAATTACATTCATAAAACAAATGAAAATAAGTCAATCAAAGTGTTAAATTTAATATACAGAAGTGTGTTTTTACGGCAAAAATGAAGCGTCAATTTGAATATAATTTAGGTTGAAAGAAGTTGAAAACAATGGTCAAATAGGCATTATTTAGGTTAATATTATTATTAAATCAGCTGAATTATTCCTCAATGAATTAAGTAAATATTATTTTCACCTGTACGCAGCTAAACTAAACTAAATCTTAAGGCATTAACACACACAATAAGCAAGGAAATTATACCCGGATTTTCCGCAAAACCAGTCCAACAAAATTGTACGTAATTTATTATGAAATAAACATAAATATCGTTCGTGAGTTACTGTTAAATTGATGGGATCCATAAACAAGTTGACATGACGATGTTGAACGCACCAGTTATGTCGTGTATGGGATTTGTCTTGAAGTGGGATCGGTTATTTTACTTTATTTGGTTATTGACCATTATGTTCACATTTCGAGACGTTGCTGTACGCACCACTTATGTCGTGTATGGGATTGTGGGATCAGGGATGACTGACAGTGGGATCGGTTTTCAGTTTTCGCAGTATTTTTATAAAAAAATAAAAGTATGTATTATTTGTTAAATACTTATATTGTTGATTAAATATTTTAAATTTTATTGATAAGTTCAAAATGGTTGACAAATTATATAGGGATTATTATAATTAACAAAAACTGTAAAATATCGTTTCAAGTATAAAATAATCACTTCCCAAAAGTATATTTTATGTACTATTCATAATAAATATTCTGCCTGAATTCAATCATAATGCCTAATGATATCAAATAATTTCTATATTAAATTTGTGTAATTTCAAGATGGCTTCAAAATTGACACAATTACTCCAAATAAGGTGGAATTTATGCCACAATATCAAAGGCTCTTCAAATCACAGGGCCATAAATTTATAAGCTACCAAATAACAAAACAGTTGATTATTCCTCGTCGATATCATTCCGAATTACTTCCTTTCTGATATATCCATAAATTTACATTGTTTTCGTTCGAAAACACGAATAAAAAAATTATTCCGTCGATAAAAAATAGTCACAATTTTACGCTTCCTTATTACGAGCATTAATCGAATATAGAAGGTTAATTGCAATACATAAACGACATTTATTGTAATTGTCTCATCCATATATGAAACTAGCTTTCCGCCCGCGGCTTCGCCCGCGTTTTCAGAGAAAACCCCGCATAGTTCCCTTTCCCGTGGGATTTCTGGGATAAAACCTATCCTATCTCTCAAGTTGGATCGAACTGCACATTGTGTGCGAATTTTATTATAATCGGTTAAGTGGTTTAGGAGTCCATTGAGGACAAACATTGTGACACGAGATTTATCATCATCACTACATAGTATAAAACAAAGTCGCTTTCTCTGTATGATTTAAGTGAATATTTTCGAAGATATTACAGATTTAAAAATTGCGGGACGTAGCGTTTGCGGCGGTACCGGCCGGCCGACCGGCTATATATTTTAATACCCGTGCGAAGCCGGAGCGGGCCGCTATGTTTTTATATACAACGTTCACAGTTTTTCTGTAGTGTATTTAGTATCAGCATTGCACCCGTGCGAAGCCGGGGCGGGTCGCTAGTCCATATATAAAATTATAAATCATCATCATCAAACTAACATTAACTAACCCCCAAGGTAAAGTATCTATTTAACAAACTGGGAAGGAAGAAGAAGAAGAGAAGTTAAATTCGATGAAGAGTTTGTTTGTTTGAACGCGCTAATCTCAGAAACTACTGGTCCGATCTGAAAAATTCTTTCAGTGTTAGATAGCCCATTTACCGAGGAAGGATATAGGTAGGCTTTATTATATCATCACGCTAAGGCCAACAGGAGCGGAGCCAAGCGGGTGAAACCGCGGGGCGCGGCTATTTAAAAAACATATCGTAATACAATCTAAGTAGGTATTAAGACCGAAAATATTACAATTTTCTTTTCCATCCTAATTAAACACAAATCTAAAATAAATTTAACGCAAACTTTCCTATAATTATATAACCACGAACAGAAACATTGCTCTTTCGTCTCAAACACGAAGCCATAAACAAAAATAAAGGTTTCTCTGACAATATGAGAATTTCGCCCCCGGGGATTCATTACGCTGGTGTATAATTGGGATAAACACGATACATCTACAAGGGCCGACTCATCGTGTAACTATACACATAAAATCCCGTCGGCCATCTTGGATTTGTCAAAAGTTAATTGCGATCGAATTCACGTAACGTTCGATAAAGGTTAATGATTACAAACAAACAAACATTTATTTATGCAATTAGACTTCTTCGAGAAGCACTTTTGAAACGTCATTAAATATTTTTAACATTTACCACTAATTCGGAAAGCAGTATCTACGGAGAAGAAATGGCAAAAAACTCCATAGTTGCTCTTTTGAATCATATCAGTATTACAATTTAATTTTACAAAATATGTAACTACATAATATGTTGTCATAATATGCCAAAGAACTGTCCTGTGGTTTTTACGCGACAACTCTCCATGGGTTTTAATCTGCCATATATTCCTTAATGCTGTAATAGGCTCTCTGAACTAATACGTTTTTTTACATAAGTTTTAAATTTAGCACTACTAAACTCTTTAATATATACTTACAATAGAAAGAAAAGTATTTCAGGATCGTAGCTATTGGACACAAAACATGTTTTTATTTTAAAACTAAAGTCATTAGAATATGAAAAGTCAAGCTTGTTTAACAAATTAAGTCCTCGTATAAGCCCAAAATGCAATTGAAACAAAGAAACCAGTAAAAATGTTAAAAAATTCTCTTATAAAAAAGATCTCTGTAATAAAAAGCATTACCATTATCTCGTCAAACAGTTGTAGAAGCCCAAAACAACAATTATATGCAACTCTAAAATAATAACTTTTAATTTAACCTACAAATGGGACTATTCCAACAGAACTTTGAAAATTAATTGCCGGCAAAAAGTTATTTATACAAAGTTTGTGACAAATAAATCAACTGCAACGATTACCGCTGATTATTTTTCCGACCCAAATATCGACCAATAGAATTGCACCATTCGACGTCACGTGGTACAACCTACATGGTATTATACTGATAATTTTTTGAAAATTTTCTCTGGTCGTTGACGTCAAACTGACAGGTTGAATTCAATTGTGAAATTATTGGCCGACATTTGGGACGGAAAAATAATCTCCCGAATACCACACGAGCTTTAAAATTATCTGGCATTTCCCTCAAGGTTCCCTGCAAACAAATAAAGTCGTCAAGTTTTTCAGGAAAAATCACTCGCGCTTCGCGCTCGTGATTTTTTAACCTTGACTAAAAACTTGACTCCTTCATTTGTTTGCAACGAACCTATCGGAAAATACCCGATAATTTTGAAGCTCTTGTGGTATTATAAGTGAAAATCCACGGCGATATGAAATTAAAACTGAATTTTAGTTTTAAACTTTATTTGTATAATTTGATGCTCAATTCTCGTGTTCGCAGCTGCTTTTATTCTCATGAAATTTTATGTGCATATCGAGTAGTACCGATAATAATTAATTAAACAGTCATCATCTATTTTTCATCTCCCTACATGACAAGAAAAAATCTGAACAACGTTTGCGCGTGACTATTTTATCTTAGATATTAATAAGCATTAAATTTTAGTTTCATCTGTGGTTTCTGTCAAAATGTTCACGGACCTTTCATTCCCATGATCGATACTAAATTATGATTGTTTTCTTGTCTAGAGCGGAACGATAAATTCCGTAGAAATTATATTACCGACCGATTGCAGTACGAGAAAATTTATTATCAAAGATTTCTCTTTGTCCTAGAATGAGTTGAATGCTTAGAAACTAAGAAAACCTTTTCGGTTTAAATGAAGTAAGTCACAAATCAACTTTGCGCTTTCTTTCAAATTGTTTTCTATACTTAACATCATTATTAAAGAAAAATATCCACATTCAATTTCTTTCCTTAAAACTAGCTGTGCCCGCGACTTCGTCCGCGTGGAATAGTGACTGCATAGTAAACTACATAACACATAATTATTGAGTAAACACGTACTACCATAAACAATTAAATAATAAGCACTTGCAGATTATTTTACAGTTAAGAAATAAAATAAATTAAATAAATAATAACACAAAAGAACTGTTATGCTAGGCGTCCATTAGAGACGGATCGGGGCGGGTCGCATCGCAACGGGCCGTCTCTAATGGACGCGCTGTTTGCTCCTGCGTCCACCTGTACGGGGCGCGGCGGACCGCCTAGGCGGATTTTATCTAACAGACGCTCGCCGCTGAAATCCGCCTGCCTGCGTCCACTAGACGGGTCGGGGCGGGCCGGGCCGCAGCGCACCGCCGGCAGAAATCCGCCTGCGAAGCGATATCCGCCAATGCGTTGCGGCCCGCCCCGACCCGATCCGTCGCTAATGGACGATGTTTCATACAAAACATAGGCCGGCGTATTTTTGCGTTGCGATGCGGCCCGGCCCGATCCGCCTAGTGGACGCCTAGCATTAGTAAAATTTATTACTAAACTGAGCTAAAAAACTTAGGTACAAAAGAGTTCAAAATTTCCAGGGTATGGCTATCCTCCCGCTCCCATATCCTTCTACTTTCACAGACTTTCAACTTTTCCCTTTCACCCCTAGTAAATGGCAAAACCGATTTTGATGTAAACCATGTCTAATTGTACCTATATGTACACGTCATATCCTTTGATGCTTCATTTGGATTATTTATTTCCATTATCACCCCTTAGGTGCACTATATGTAATAAACGGATGAACCGATTTTGATAAAACCAGACTAATTGTAATTCACACGTCATACCCTTTCATTTGATATGCCGCTTGAGTGTATTATTTGACCACATTCGATTATTCATTCCCACTTTTACTGCTATAATCCAATAAATTGATAAACCGAATTGGATAAAAATATGACTAATAATTGTACTTTCACACGTTATGCACTTTCATTTGATATGTCACTTGGGTATATTTGACAACATTCGTTTTTTAAATTCCCACTTTTAACCCTATTGTGAGAAATTACACGCGAGGCCGGGTTAAATATTAGTTTGAATGTAATAAGAATGTACTGCGATTCTACTCAGCTACCTAAGTGATGCAGGTAGTTGATAAAAAATCGCAGCTAGCCAACGACTATTTACAAAGTGAGGGTAGTTGGGTCAAACGTCGTATAAACAACGTCCGAGCCCCTAGGCACGATTCGTACGAATGCACCACGAGTCAAAGGAAAGCGGCTTTTTATAGTATTCGACAGCTAAGCATGTTCAGACATGAAATAAAGACAACTATTCATCCACAAAAATTTTAAATCAAATAGTCCATTGAAATGTTACATTTTTTAGGCCTAACCTTGCATTTTTAAGAGGACGCAATTTTATTTTTTTTATGTGTAGGGGGGGTCAGTGTGAAGCTATCACCAAGTTTGTGGGGTCGCCACCCTTGTCCCACGGCCGCCATCTTGAAAATAGCGGTTGAAATGGTTTTTACGATATATCTCTTAAACTATTTATCTGATAAAAAAAAATTGTTAACATTATTTGTTGCAAATTAAATTCTCTACAACTTTGGTCCAGTAACTTTTTGACGTAGAACTATAAATAAAAAAGTTATAAGCGAAAATGTTCAGAAATTAGAGCTATTTATATTTTTCAATAAAACTTTTTTTTATCATTTTACAAAGAAATAATATCAGACCATTTTTGTAGATTGTTTTTCGAGGAACAACTATTATATACAACATTTTTTCATTACGTCAATAGCTAAGGTTTTACAGCGCTCCGAAGTGAGTACCCCCCCTTTGGGACTTTCGATATGACAATCTGGACTTGTCAAGGAATAACTGTTGCGTATAACTTACGTAATAAATTTATTACTGTACAGTGTATCAATAGAATGCCTTAGCAAATGTTTGCCGAGATTACTTAAATGGTCATAACTTTTTTATTTATTAACCGATTAACATGAAATAAACACTAAATGTTAAATGAAGCTTACCACAATATATTTGTGAAAACCGCATCTAAATCGGATAAGCCGTTTCTGAGATTAGCGTGTTCAAACATACAGACAAACAGACAAACAGACAAAAATTTTTTCAACAACAGTTTTGGATTCGGGCACGGTTCAATAATAACACCTGCTAATTTTTTTTTTACATATTTCAATTGTACAGACACTACTTTTCTACAATTTTATTATATGTATTGATGATGATGATGATGATGATTAATTTGTATTTTTTTCGATACGTTGTTAGTAGGTATAATGAGTCAACTAACAAATATAAGTATTTTAGTTTTTTAAGATTTTAGTCTTTTAAGTGCAGATATCGGCAAAATAATTTTATGCCAAATAAAGAGTTTCCATTCTTTATTAATAAAACTAAAGCCATTCAATTTATTTCGAATACGTAAAATTTCATAAAATAAAAATATAAACAGTGTTCCTTCAAATAAGTACCTATAATGTTACCTATATCTAACAAGATATGCATGAAGTTAATGCTTCCTAATAGTATAATGGGTCAACTGACATTATAGGTACTTATATTATGTTTTCTCTTAGATCTTGATATTGTAGAGGGGTTGTGAACTCAAAGACGATTCGGATCGTAATAATTTTATTTGCACACAATACCCGTATTTATACAAAAATCGATCAAAAATTAAACCAATCAGAATTCTGATTTTTAAATTGAGAATTGATTTTGAATTTGAGAATTCGTCGAACAGAATGAAGATATGATATATATGATCTCTTTTATGTCTCCCATAATATGTTTATCAAGATCTAAGAGAAACCATAATGAATTATTAAAGAGCTCAATTACGACCTTTCATCTTCGCCAAAACTAGTCCACTAATGTATGTTTATTGAATTATGTCTAATAAACTAGAGAGGATATGACGTTACATAGGATAGCGAGCAACAATATAGGTTTCACTAAAAACAGTAACAAAATTATCCGCGCGTGCACGTTAAGCCAATTTACGACCGCTGAGAGGGTCTTATTAACTCAAACAATTTAGTTTGCTAACTATTTTATTTAATGTATGCCTTGGTTATATGGTTATATGCATATTCTGTTTTTGTTTTATTGTATAGTCGTTTTAGTGTTTTCATATGGGAGGAAAATTTAGATATAACTAGCTTTTCACCCGCAGCTTTGCCCGCGTAGTCAAAGGAAAACCCCCAGTTCTATTCCCGTAGGATTTATAAAAACTAATTTATTTATCTTTGTTCATTTAAACTTTGGAACCGTAACCCTAAATAACATTTCTAGAATCACAGTCAAAAATAATGACACAATTGCCCCAAGTTTCCTTGAATTGAAGACTATTTGTTAAACTATGAATTTAAAATTTTCAAAATTTGTCGACTTTGACGGCCCCTCCTTTAAAAAAAATGTACTAGAGTGCCTTGGCAAGTGCCATTAAAAGTTGGCGCATTTAATCAGGATTGTAAAAAAGTACAATACTTGTTAGTTTCATACTAAAAAAAATGAATGAAAAAATAAAAACCTCAAGTAACCCGATTTCAACAAACAAACTCTTCAGTTAATCAATATTACTAAAGAATATGAGTACTGTTATGTTTGATACGATAAAGTTTTAATTTTAAACTAGGTATTTAAGAATAGTACCATAAGAATCAAAGATTAAAATTTCATTTGGTTTCTGAGGATTGAGATGTGTCACTTAATTTTTTCGGAGAGAAATGAATGGGAAATAGCTCTTAGTCTTTGAAACCCTTCTTTTTTTTCATGACAAAATATAGTCACCATTACAAATTCCGGATGCGTTTTAATGAGCTGCGAACGTAACGTTTTCCTTGACTCTCCCCCTTGTAACATCTGGTCATACTGAGCAACCCCCTAACATACAAATTTATTTTATAAACGGCTGCTTATGCCAGTATATACGTACATACATAATATAATAGATTGGTTAAGACATAAATAAAGAGAAGAAGAATAATATTTCCCATATTTTTTTTACAAGTTGTCTATTTCCATAGTTTTTTTAATTGGAGTATGATAAATCCAGTATTTTTTATGTATTAACATCGAGACATTTAAAAAAAAAATGATTCGCTAGTTAATCAATCTCATCAGACAGGTTTTTCATTTTATTAACAACCATTAGCGGCCATTTATGTTTATATCCGGCTACACGAATACCCTTTTACATGATCGTTTATTGAATATGACGGACTTTTAACATGTCGCTTATGATGTATAGATAGAAAAAACAAGTAAACATTAAAAAAATTATCATTCCAAATTCAAAAACTTGTCAATCTTTTCACAAGATATTAAAAAAAAAAAATTATGATTCCAAATTCAAAATGTTGTCAATCTTTTTCACAAGATCTTAACCGTTTTCACGTGATTTAATGAAATTACTTTGTACGATGGATCGTTATTGGACGTTATTAATTACGCTTCAAAATTATATTGCTCTAATTTATCGAAAGCACTTGACTTGAGAAACGATTTTATAATGATTGGTGTTACTTTTCATTGAAACTGGAAAGGCCCGTTATAGATATTGAAATAATTCAGAGAGTTAATCAATTTTCATTGATGCTTTGTTAAAGGTCAACTCTTGTGTTGAGTAAATGTTTTTATTTAGGTACAGAATAATTATGAATACGCTAACACATCATTTTGATAAAAGATAGCTAAAAAATTTAGCCTTATTTATGTGTACCTACTGTTAATTTTTAGCCATTGCATCAATAAAAAAAATCTTAAAAGATGTGTATCCCCTTATCCATTATTTGTATAGGTCTCGATACTCTTCATTAATATATATTTTCTTTTGAGATGTGTAATTATTTTAAAGTCTCAACTTTCCAATAAAGACATGAACAGGTACAGAAGAACCACGATTCTTAAACAGTTTTAACATAGACAACATTAACAGGATCTCAACCAAACCACACGTGATACGAAATAAAATTAAAATACGGGAAAACGTCTCAAGAGCACTCGGTATAATATGTGCTTTGCTCGTTCTTTTGGTTTTCGTATGAAATGTTTGAGAAATGTCACCTTATATTTACTTAAGTTCAGGTGCAGGGATGCACTGTGTCTTTTATTGTAGGACAACGTGCTTTATGGAGATTTATTTTGACACTATGAATTCATGAGTACATATTTCTTACAGGGTTTTGTATGTAGTTGCTTTGAGGATTGTTTTGTCCCTCTGGTGTCTTCATATTGTTATGCATGTTATATTTGTCTTGAATTTATTGCTTTCTTGTAGGTACCTACCTACTCGTTACTCGTGTATGAAGATCTGAAATAAAACAAAAAAAGAAATATAATAACATAATGTAGCAACAGAAAAAATAATTTACTAAATCGAAGAATAAATTTTCTATTTTATCCTTTCTAAAAATTCCAATCCTGTCCTGAATTTTGAGACAATTTTTTTTTATCAAATAAAACTATTTTTTTATGCCTAAGAACACTAAAAGTGCAGTTAAAACGTTCAGACAAACATGTTAACCTCTACGAAGGTTCAATACATTACCCGAGCAATATAAAAAGTAACTTCAATTCTATTAACCGTGTCCAAGAACAGTGACAAACGACGAAAGTTCGCACCGCTGTTTGTCCGTCACCGATTAATCTTCGACTTAAATAAACTACACTCACAAATGCATGCCATTTGTTTCGAGTTCCCAGTTAGTTTTGAGGTCTTTAAAAGCACCACATTTAGTTCTTGGAAACTTATGTTCATGTCTGTTTAGAGTGCTAAGATGTATTTATTTGGTGGAAAAAATTACAAGAAATAGGTTCTTTGCTATTTTTCTTAAATGAGAAAGGTTGATTTCTTTTGCTGTAGTTCTCAGAAGAAATCTATGTGTGTGTTTATCGAGTTTGTATAATTTAAATAGGATGTACCAATAACAAAATACAGGCTATTCGTTTTTATTGTTTTTGCAATGTTTCCATAGCTTTAAGTTCTAGGAAGTAACGAACGGTCTGTTTAATATTCGTTTATTTAATTTTGTTGAAAACGTTTAATTTATTACGCTTCGCATGCTACGCATACCTACGCTTTATAGTTACACTAGCTGCCTGGCAGAGATACAACGTGTTTAAAGGGATATTGTTGTTAACTGTAGCTTTTTAATGGTAAAATGATGTTAAAACTGATATTAATCCAGTATAAATCGATAGTACCAGATTATATGTCCGTAAAAATTATTCGGAAATGCACATTCAAAGGTGTTAAATAGGCTATCAGGGACATTATCTTAATATCTAAATTATGTTTGTTTGTGATAAAGCATTTATGTCACAAAAAATAATTTTCATTTTCTTATAACAGAGGAAATTGTTAAATGGCTTAGTTGAAGGCTAAGGCTAGTATAACGCTAAGAGTCCTTAAACGAATTACGAGTAATATTAGGCCCTTAAAGTAATCTTGAGGCTTCGTGAAATTTATATTAAGGCTAAATTTATATTCTATTCATCTTCTATATTTTCATTTTCGCTTTGTAGTGTTGATGATGTATTACCTACACATAACGCAATTAAGTAAGTGAAGTCCCATGTCCCCTAGTGGGGTAAGGGGCAGATGCATTATACATCTGTTTCACTGATCGATTTTCTTTAGGGACAAGTAGGTGATCAGCTTTCTGTGTCCTACCAGACCGAGACCTTTTTTTCTCTTCGTCTCCACCAGGAATCGAACCCAGGACCCCTGGGCTAAAAAATATTCAGCAACTTTCCATGGAAATATGCAATGAAATTGTTCTTTAATAAGTACAGTATTTTGTCCTAAAACATCATAAAAAAATAAACTAATTAAATCTTACAATTCTTTACTTTTAATACCATTATAAAGCGATCCTAGATAGAAATAAACGAGTATTTTGTAGCTAATTTCAACTTCAGGAAATATAACTAGCTGTGGGTCCATAAAACCACAGAATGCCCTAGTTGAAAGTGTTCAACCGCATATAAAATAAATCTGTAAAATATTTACAAAATTTAATAATTAATAATTAAAGTTTGCAAATTATTTATGTAAAGGGTACTACGAGTAAATAAAAAAATACCTATACATTAAAGATAACTGTAATCCAGATTTTTTAAACTGCATAGAGCTGTGCCTCACGGTTTTACCCGTGAAAATAGTTCATTCCAAACTTCAATTCAAATCTGTACTGCGTTTATTCGTGGAATCGTAACAGACTGACAGACAAATTTTCACCTGTTTAATATTAATAGTATGAACATTTCCTTATATTTAACTCTATGACAAAAAGTATTGAGATTTAAGCACATTAATACCTATTTTTACAATAAATGACATAGGTACTCGAATTGAACTAAAAATTAACACAATATTTATAATAAACACCTCTCATTAACACATAAAGCCACCAAAAGAACACCCAAATAATTAGCCATGCCACATCTACATTCGGTAATGACACGCACACTTAGCCAAAAATCGTACTAACAAACAACTTACATTACTTCAGAGATTAGCGAACAAAACATGGAACAAAACACAATACATAACCGCCATTGTATATTCCACGGTGTTTGACAGAGTAAATAGCTGGCACTTAGTGAGAACGATGCAATCAACTTAATTGGATGGCAGAAATTACATATTACATCATAATTCATAATACATTCCTTGGCTAGCTGGACGCTTTGAACGTTATGCCAATAGTTCTAAATGAACAAGTATTAGGGTATTTTTAATAGTTATTTACATTTTCTAGATTATTTGACTACGTCATACATAATTAAGCTAGTTTCTGTATGGGGTGGACGGTTTAATCCGCTTTCAGTTTAGTTGTAAAATGATGTTTTATTAAGATGTGGGCATTTTTTATAACCCGGCGGAAAAAGGGGGGTTTTTATAAGTTTGAAATCGATGTTATTCGATCTAAGTATGTAGTTTTTATGTGGCATCATAGCTCATAAAGTATGTTCTGATTTTCGATGCAATTTTGACATTTAAAAGCCAGTTTCTACAGTGATTCTTAGCTATGTTTGATGAAAATCGGTCAAAGATGGCGGCCGTCACAGAATGTCGGATTCATCAGCATTTAAATACAACTGCCTCAATATGAAAGAAAGAAAGATTATGGGTCGGTATATTTTTAATTATATCATAAAACATTACTTACCTATCTAACTGTTGTATAAAGTGGGCCTTTTCTACGCGTTTCCAATAGTTGCAAAATGAATATGTTTTATTAAGATGAGGGTATTTTTACGAGTCGAATGCAACTAGACATTTCATTAGATCGTAATGGATTACTTGGATTTTATTATTGTTGTTGTTGTTGTCATATTGGTCGCTTTCTTATATTCCGAATTGGAATTGTTATGAATTAAGATGAAGGTATTTTAATTTACTGTTGATTTAGTATTAGGTACATGCAACATATTTTGTTAAAATAATATCGTTACAAGTGGTGAGCCGGAATTAATTACTGTTTAAAAAAAATCTACTTTTATAAATCTATGCGGATCATAAACTTCATAATATACCTACTCAACAAATGTTTAAATTGTGTCTCAATAATTGATTGAACTACCTAGTTGTATTTTCTTTAAAATTACACGTTTCAACGTAAACTCTAGTGGAAAAGAGCAACAATCTAACGCCGGTTTTGCAATTTAAAATAGAGAGAAAAAAAATGCGTCCGTCCAAACATTTTATCAAAAAATCGTACGACAACTGCTGTAGTTGAATCTGAAACTTTTAGACTTTATTGAACGTAAAATTGCTTTTACCAATTTACCACTATCAATAAAATCGATACCTACAATCTACATAGCTTCATGTTTCTAGCTGAACTCATTTTTGAAATATTACACTTAAGTTATTTATAATTTTGTAATAGTGATCCCAATAGACATCTATACTAATATTATAAAGCTGGAGAGTTTGTTTGTTTGAACGCGCTAATCTTAGGAACTACTGGTCCGATTTGAAAAATTATTTCGGTGTTAGATAGTCCATTTATTGACGAAGGCTATAAACTATATCTCATTACGCTAAGACCAACAGGAGGGGAGCCACGCGGGTGAAACCGCGAAGCGCAGTTAGTGTTAAAATTAAAATAAAGTATAATGCCGGAGAATCTCAAGTGATGATATTATCAACTATTATACTGGTAAGTTTTGAATGTTTTTTTTTTTATCAAATGAAAAATTATCACATAAAATTATTATAGGTACCCATAACCAGCAAATCAGTCTTGAAGTTATTTATAAATAAAATATGATAGACCAATAAAGAATTAATGAAAATTTGAAACAGTATCTCGGGTTTAGTGTGATACTTTCTGCGAAATATATTTAAAATACCAAGATGTAACGTCTACCTTTTGGACGTGTCTAGCAGGCGTAACTTGTAACCCAAAAACTTTTCAAATACTTCGAGCTTTATTATATCTTTTTTGCTTTAAATAAACATAATATCATATTCTAATATATCTTATAAAAGATTTAATAAAGAATTATTCAAATGCTGTGTTTCCCTTGTTTTATTACGCCAAGTAAATAAACGAAGTACACTTAGATGAATTACATGGATTTACTAGAATATTTTATGAGAATGTTGTTGCAAATATTTGTAGTCACGTGATCTCTTTAGCTATATTAATTCAAATGGTATATACTTTTTATGGTAATATACTTAGTGGACTGTAGGCTCTTAATGTACGAATTGTTTTAAGGGTACCTATGTTGCTAAATAAAAAAATGGTTGTCTGTAAAGTCGGTTTACTAACGATAGTTGAACGTGACAACGTCCGATTGTTCTTCTTTGTCACACTAAAACTCATCGAATTTACAACCTACAAAATAAAATAAACCAGGACCCTACAAAATCTAAGACACAGGTGCCAAAACGACCCCTTTTAAAGCACACAATTTTATTCAACCCTGCAACAAGTTACCTGGTACTTTATGTGGTATGTGATCTAAAAACTTAGAGGGTTCGGGCGATTTTGTAGGGCTATATTTCGTCCTACGCAGGCTCCAATTTATTCTCGGCTTGTACTGTCATGGCATTTTAATGGATGGTATAGTGATGTTTAAAATGAACGTTTTGCCTTTGTTTGTTTTCGGGATAGATTGGGCGTCATTTTTTACATATTTTTGGAGTAATAGCGTTTAATTTCTATTATTTCAAGGAGTAATGTGAAGGTATTGCAAACATGTATGCGTTCAACCACGGACACGAGGTAAAGTTAGGTATTAGTATAGCTTATGTGTTATTCTGCTACATATACTATATCACTACCAAGTATCATCAAAATCCGTTCGGTGGTTTTCCCGAGAAAGAAGACACATACGTCCACCCATCCTCACAAACTTACAAGATAACTGAAATAAAATAAGATCTTTTACGATTTCTTTGTTTTCTAGATATAATAGAATGATAATGTTACGTCTAAATAAATAATTTTATATTTTACAGCGAGATGGAAGTGCGAGTGGCGTAAATTGGGTCACGGTTTTTCCGGTGAGACCCCCGCGCTCTGAAAATAGGATCAACAGTACAATATTTAATTTTGAGTTTAATCCCTAAGCTTTCTCAATTATTATGTTAAGATTAAGAATAAAAACATCTTTATTACTAAAAATGTAAAACATTGTATTGTTACTTTATCAGAACGGTAACATTTTTAGTTTATAAAGTGAATTTCAATTAAATATTTAAATTAGGAAACATTTGGGCGTTGTATAAGAATTTTTAAATAAAGCTTATCATATTTTAAAGTCCTCTAATGTTTGGTTTCAAATAAATACCTACTAGTTAAAAAACCATAAAATTATTACATTGTCACAGATCCATGATAATGTACGAAGTTTGAATTAAATCTGTCCGTTTAAAATGGGCCAAAATCGAGTCTATAGGAGTCGGTTACAAAAAACATACAGTCTTACAAACATACAAGTGAAGTTAATATGCATATTCACGACAAAGCTAATCTAACAACACAAAACTATAACATTACAATCCTTCAATTTTTGATAAATGAAGTGTACAATGAGCTAATAAAAGCATGTTAAAAATACTATAATATAATAATATATAATAACCAATATAACCCTTAAAAAAATACTCCATTCACCGAAAGCACGAAACCACATTTCCCCGCTATCGATTCCAATTGTTCCAGAAGGTTCGCGTCAGCTGCACACGGCTCTTAATTCAATAAATTGCAATGTCTTCGCGTATTCTGGTCACGTGGGGACGAATGGGACTTGTTGAAATTGTGTTGTATCTCATTCAATTGTTTAACTATTGAGCTTTTTAGTTAAATTTTACCTTGAAGTTTTTGTAACAATACAAAAAAAAATGTTGTGTGGTTTTATGAAACCACGGTAAAAGTGAAACTGTTCGAACGGTTCCGAACACTGCTTTGTGTAGCGCATGTCGCGTGTCGGTCGGCTGCCGAGTAGGTATACCTACTCGGCAGCCGCGATACACGCGACATGCGCTACACAGACAAAAAGTTTGAGACGATGTAATAAAAGTTTCACTTTAAAATGCTTTTGGAAAAATCTGTGATCCTTGTGTGAATTACTTATGCCAATCTCAAGTCTAAGGCTGATGATAATTTTAGAACTCTACTAGTTCAATTCCTGTAACATGATGTATGTACACGTCATTTTAACCTAATGATCCATTTTATATTTATCAACAACTTTTCTAAATCAATGGTTTGCAGCTGTGTAGTGTGTATGTAGCTTACATTTTATTCCTCTGTTAAAAAGTATAGATAGAAGACCAACTGGATAAGTTGCGACCCGGTTACACCTGCAATGAAAATCTCTTTCAACAATCAATCTAAATCAAAAACAAATCGCCTACTACCAAACAACTTCTACACGTGGTCATATCACACTACACAGTATAAAAATGCTACAGTTTCACAAAGAACCGCAATAACTTCCCTCTCATTATCTCGTAACACGGCAGAACTTTGCAAGCCGACGCCTTGATTACTTAATTCTGTTCCGTAGTCCTTGACAAAGTTACACGTCACTATGATATCTACGCGAGGCGCGTTCACATTGAGATATAACTGGCTATTAGTGCACTTTACTATTTATCTATATCTAATACCGTTTTCTAAAATATGCTAACAAGCTCTGAAAAGTCTCCACGTGTACGTGCTTTTTTATTCGCGTTTTCTAAAACACGCAAAAAAATATACGAATATCATCGGTATGTAAATTTATTTCAGAAATGTATATCACATTTTTATTAATACTCGCATATTGTATCATGTATCTGCAAATAATAAAAACGTTTGAGACTCATCAATCAAGACAACAAAAAAAATTATATTCATCGTATATAGCGTGCGAAGCTTGACCGGGTCGCGAGGGGCTAATAATTTATACTTACACTCATTCGCTCTGTATTATAGTATATGATGGAGCTAAGGTGTGGTTTTTTCTTATGTTGATACACCAGTAAATGTAAGAAATTATTATTTATTAGCCACCTGGGCTACAGGTTAGTAAACTGTGTTTAAGAACATATAAATTACAGATTATAATATTATCTCCTAGAAATAATATGCATACTAACAGAGTAGTTCAGTACTTTGCGAAAACAAATTGAAAAAAATAGTATAACTTACTGCTGTAGTATACTGTATAATTAACAAAATAGGTTTCTGCTATGGTCACAGAACCACAGTTAATTATAGAGGCGTTGTGAATCTTAAGAAAATCGTGAATATGGATGATTTTGTAAGATAGGAAAGGAATAGAAATAAATAAAAGCTCGCTCCTCTAAATAGCTAAATTAATGTTATTTAATAGCAATTTTCTCTAAAAATATATTTCATATAAACAGTTATATGAAATCGATTGTAAGAAATACCCTTTTTTTCTAGCGCTTTCGAAGCACGCTATATATATATATATATATATATATATATATATTATATAACTAGTAATATATTTTGTCTACGCAGTATGATATCTAATTTGAGTTTACATCACTAAGCCTTGGCACTAACTTCGTGTAAACGAACCATAAGCGAGATTTAAATTTAAACTTACTTCTATTAAGAATATTTTACTCACTCGTGTGTGAGATAAAACTGTTAATTTGCTTGCAGACTGTGATGCTTCAACATGCTTTAAATATTGATAAAACAAAGAAAATTAAGTTTAAATACACCAAGTAATTAATCTGTATACGAAAAAATTGAAGGTTCTCTAAATATACCCATCATAATAAGTATATGTTATTACCTACCAATAAGAAAATCATAAAATCTTTATAATTCACTTTATTTTACTTTACATAATAATTCTGATTAATCTAAATTTGATTCGCTCGCGTTGATAAAAAAATATATGGAATGAATTGAAGCAATTCCTTTTCATATTGCATCTACTAAAGCAACAGATTACAAAACCACAAGATAAATTTGAACAACAATCTATGAGTACAAAGACACCTAATTTGTTTCTCTATTCTATCGAAAACTAGTAACACATAATATCTAAAATAACATGATTATAGCGTATTCGGTAATCAAGTAAAGCGAAAACAGAGTTTGTGCCGTGCTTTATTTCATTACTGACTGCTCCTGTTTGATACTCAAGTTACTTAGTTCAGGTCGGTTAGTTAGGATATTGTGCTCGTGCTAATTCAAACATTTGTTTAGCAGATATATATTATCATTTTATTATAGAGAAAATAAGATCATTGGAAAACTTTAAAGCTTCTGAATTGAAAATTGATTTGATTAAGGTTTGAGAAAGTTTACATACAAAAATATATCTTTGGTATGAAATCTCAAAAATCCCTAACAACCGTAAGGGCGCGTTTATATGACACGGAATGTTACAGCGCGGCGAAAGCGCGGTGACCGCGCGGCGGCCGCGCGGCCGCCGCGCGGCCGCCGCGCGGTCGGTCACGCCAAAGCGAACCCGAACCATTTCCAGTTGATCTTGGTCTTTCTTAAAATTCACACGTGTTCGTTATGAGCTATTTGACTAAGAAGAATAAAATTATGATTGCATATTACTTGTACCGACAAAGCAAAAAGAAAGAAAAACAGAAATGTAGAAAATTTTGGATTCATCCTATTTTAGCACGGCGAGAAGAGTTTGGTGAATTTCATACGCTATACAACCAATTGCGAAAAGATGAAAAAGAATTCGCAGATTATTTCCGAATGGATGTTAAAACATTTGATAAACTACTCAACTTCATACATGATAAACTGAAGCACCAGAACACTAACATGCGGGACAGTATTACCCCCACAGAAAGATTAGCAGTGACATTGCGGTAAGTAAATAAATAATAACAATTACTTGGTCAAGTGGTATTTATTAATCTTTATAGTATATGTTACCGGAAATTTTTTGATTCGAATAATCTTATACCTCGGCAAAAGGGGAAGCGCCTGTGAGTGTTATCCATTACTTAATGATCTAAGGGTAACAGTCATACCGTGAAATAATAATAATAAATAAAAAATAATAATAATAAAATCTTTATTAACCAAAATATTCAAACATTACATTTTTAATGTGATAACAGTAGGATTAGTTTACAAGGTTATATAGTATATTAGTTTACAGTATATTAGTTTACAGTATATTAGTTTACAGTGATATCCAAACTAGGCTATTGCCTGTAGGTATATGTTCATATTATCTTACTAATTAACATTTTTTAAATCAACTATCTATTAACTTTTAACGTAAATATCACAAAATCAACTTATATATTTTATTCTTATAAAATCAAATTTTCATTTGGCAAGTAATCAGTCCCCTCGTCCCGCTGTCCCCGCGTATATCTGTCGCAGTCGGATTGTATAATCCGCCGTATTACATTACGGCTAGCTGTTTTAATATGCCGAAAATTCGTCTTTTTCCAAAATTCTACAAAAAGACGGTCGCGAGCCGACGGAGCCCCACTTCGTGGGGCTCCTATTTCTGTGTAGTTTTAAAAAACACGAACCTAACCTAACCCACCCCCTCATCTAAACAAAAAATTTCTGATTACGAATTATCGGCATATTACAAAATGCCGACCGTTTGTAAACGGCCAGATTATACAATTTGCCTGCGACCTAGCAATATCTTAAATGTTTTACATTTCCGATCGCTATTTAGGAAATGTACAGATTTTCTAGGAAATGTGTAATGTGTAAGTATAAAATAATTTATTTCACACATTTCCGTGCGGTTTTAGGAATTACATACATTTCCTAGGAATTGTATACAAATCCTAGGAAATGTGTACAATTCCGATACCATTTAGGAAATGTATAAAATATTGTTTAAAAAACTATTTAATGCATCCTAGGAATTCCTCGGAATTGTATATATAATTCCAATATCGTATTAGGAAATGTATAAAGTAAATGCTTTCTGTAATAAAACACGTTGTTAATTTTCTTTTTTTATTATAGCTCTTATTAAGACAATTTAAAAAAATTATTAAATTAATTTAAAATTATTTTTTTTTTCTAAAAAAACTAGATAGTTTTAAAACCCTATATATATAATAAATTAAATAATAATCTTATAAATAAAATTCTTGAATATTGGTAACATTCATACCGAAAAATTCCGGTAACATTTATAAATTTGTGAGGCAGACTATAAATTCGTGAAATCTAAATCATTGGTACTTGAACTGGATGGACTGGCAAAATTATATTGCTCTCCACCTACGGTAGATTCGGATTCTTCAGAATAAGATGATTGTGTTGCCGGACGTCCAGATCCAGCAGCAGTAGTGTAACCACACTGATAGGTGCTGTCGTATGATACGTAATTTTCGCCTTCTCGACGATACATAGTCTCGGGTCGTGGTAAGTAAGGCCTTTTCGAACCAGCATTCTGGAGCTGTTGGTTTTTAGCTTTTATATTTCTTACAATAGACATCACCTGGTACTGAAACTCAACAGTATCTTCGTCATTGAATCGTTCAACAGTTGGTAAAATTCCTTTAAAAAACGACATCATACGACTGTCTTCTTCTTTTTCAACAGAGTCCATAAACTTCATGAATTTTGCATCCACATCACTATATTCTTTATTTTTCGTTTTTGGTTTACTTTTTCCTGGCTCAGAATTCTTAAAATTTGAATTAGTTTCGCGGGGGTTGCATATTTTATTTAAAAACAACATATTATCATAGTATGGGTACTTATGAACTTTTGTTGTTGCAGATCCAGATTTGTTTTCCCTCATCTTCTTTTCGCATTTCATCCAACCATCTCGCATATTTTTCCATTTCTGAATAACTTTTTTACCTGGAATTTAAAAATAATATTCACATTAAAAAATATACTTATTTTTAATTCGCCTGATTCCTCTTTATGTTTCATTATCAGGAAACATGTTAATTAATATTAATACTATTAGTATAATTAATTGCTTGTAATAAGTTCCTTAATATCATTTTATATATTTACAGGTACTTGGCAACAGGTCACACGTTTGCCGATTTAAGATACGCATTTAGAATTGGAAAAACAACATTATCGTTTATCATTAAAGAAGTGTGTAACTGTATATGGTCAGAACTAGTAAACATATATATGAAAATACCATCAGAAAATGAATGGCTGAATATTGCTGAAGACTTTGCTGTTATTGCAAATTTTCCCCACTGCCTAGGTGCTGTGGATGGGAAGCATATCAGAATAATTAAACCTACAAAATCTGGATCAATGTTCTTAAATTACAAACACTTTTTTTCTATTGTATTAATGGCAGTCGTTGACACCAATTATAATTTTATATTTGTAGATATTGGTGCATATGGCAAGGACTGCGATTCAAATGTTTTTAAAGCAACTGTCTTTTGGAAGAGACTGCTGAACAATACACTTAACTTACCACAGCCTGCTCTGATTCCAGATACTAATTTTCAATTACCGTACGTATTTGTCGCGGATGAAGCATTCGCGTTGCACAAAAATGTACTGAGACCATTTAGTGGTCGAGAACTCAATGAAACAATGTCAATATTTAATTATCGTCTTACTAGAGCAAGACGTTATGTGGAATGCGCTTTCGGCATAATGGCCAATAAATGGAGGATCCTCCATCGGCCTTCAAATGTATCTTTGGAGCTCACAGTCGACATTGTAAAAACCTGTTGTTTATTACAAAACTTCATACATAAAGAACAGGGCATAGGTAATTTAATTGTCGATTCAGGCTTTGAACTACAGACACTGTCACGGTCAGAATATGCAGATCCTTTAATAGCAGACAATGTTCGTCAAAATTTTGCTGAATATTTTGTTTCTCCTCAGGGCAGTGTACCATGGCAAAACAAATATATATAGATACTCAAAATTATCAAATCACTCGTTTATTGCAAGAGTATCATAGTTAAAAAACAATTTTAAACTTAGGTAACTCAAATAATATTTTTTTGCGATTTATGATAATGATGAATGTTCACAATTTTTTGAAGTTATACTTCTTTTGGCGCGATGGAGAAAAATGATGAGAGTGAATTTTTACGATGCGCGCGCACACCGACACCTAAATTTAACAGCATGAAGTTAGTTCTAGGTGGTATGAAAATTGATAACTATGTTTAAGTTGTATATTCTAGTATTTTTATATGTAGAACACGTGTTTCGTAAGGGTACAATTAAACAGTGTGAATAAATAAATATTATTTTGGTGTTTTTATTAAATCAATTCCATATACGACGGTGATACTTATAATTTATTATTTAGTAGTATATCTATATATGTTAACGGAAATGTATGTAATCCGTCATTGTATAAAATTCCTAGGAAATGTATATACCTAATTCCTAAAATCTTTTACTTTATACATTTTAGTTTTATTAAAGAAATCATTTACTTTATACATTTCCTAATACGATATTGGAATTATATACAATTCCGAGGAAGATTATACATTTCCTAGGATATCTATGCATTAAATAGTTTAATAAACAATATTTTATACATTTCCGAAATGGTATCGGAATTGTACACATTTCCTAGGATTTGTATACAATTCCTTGATTTCATACATTTCCGGTAACATATATTATATATATATATTGAATATTAGTGATAAAACTGATTTGAATAAACTGTTTTGAGTGCATTTATAGATTTGTGGTTAATTGTCGATATGTATAATTTATTTACATCGTTAATTAAAAATTATTACATTATCTAAAAAATATTTTTTTTTGTTAAAAAGCGAAATTTTTTTTTTTCGAAAATTTTGTATGGAAATTTCTATAGTAGGAAGGGTAATTGAATAGCAACAGCAAAAGACGACGCCGCGGGCTGCCCGCGCACAGCGCAACCGCGAGGATCGACAGCGTCCCGCAGTATAAAATATTTATTAACTTTTGAACTACCAAACGAGCCAAGCGAGCGAAGCGAGCGAGTCGCAGCAGCGGCCGGCGTAAATATTCAAATAGGTAGCGAGGAGCGAAGCGACGAGCGTGTTTGGTTAACTTTTGAACTACCGCACGAGCGGAGCGAGCGAAGCGAGCGAGTTGCGGCAGTTGCCGGCGTAAATATTCAAATAGGTAGCGAAGAGCGAAGCGACGAGCGTGTTAGGTTAACTCTTGATTATTTAAATAAAATCTTTTTGATTAATTTTAATATTTATCGTTAATCACTACTGCATTTTAGTTATTTTTTTTCCATACGCCAAAGAAGTATAAGTTCTAACGCGTGTACATAAGTACACACACTCTTTTTTGTATAGATACAGGCCCTACTGGGACAATAGGATGAAGCGAATTTGTATACCTAGTAATATTATTCATTGCGATAAATATTGTTAAATTAATAAATTTGTGTTCAATAGTTTAATTACCAAATAAAAGATGGAAAACTTACCGTATGTGTTTTTTTCCCCAATTGGAAGATCATTGAAATCTTCTTTTAAAATTGAACATAGGTCATGCCAGGCTTTTAGTGTTTCACGTTTATCCTTATAGGATTCACTTGTTTTATCCCAAAGGATATTTCTTTCTTCCACTAAAGATATCAATGTCTCAAGATTGATACTCAGTTCGTCCATCTTCAAAATCACGATGTCCGCGCGTCACGACCTCTCGCGCAAGTGGATGACGGACCAATGAAAGGAGAATGCGGGGAAGCCCGCGCCGGCGCGGGGCGTACATCGAGAACATTCCGAGTGATTCGAGCGAGACGGCAGCGCGGCCGCCGCGCGGCAACCGCGCGGCCGCCGCGCGGCCGCCGCGCGGCCGCCGCGCGGTTAGTTACTCAAAATTAATTTTAACTTTACGTCCTAGTTAATAAAACATAAATTTGCTATAACTGAACAGCCACCGCGCGGTCGCCGCGCGGCGGCCGCGCGGCGGCCGCGCGGCGACCGCGCTCGTCGTCTAACTGCAGCCTAACCGTCAACGAAAACTCGGTCATGTCTACAAACCGTTAACATCCAGGCGTAGGTAATAAAGGCTAAATCCTTCATATCTCTACAGATTTCGCGGTTCAAGGTTCGTAAAATGAGATTTTAACTGCCATGTAAATAATGCGACGATAGCGTTGTGATTTTGCCCTAATGCTTGGATAATGTCTTTTTTTAACGCGTTTATTGCTCCATTTTATATCATACTAGCTGTGCCCCGCGGTTTTACCCGCAGTGCTCCGCTCCTGTTGGTCTTAGCGAGATTATATATAGCCTATAGCCTTCCTCGATAAATGGGCTATCTAACACCGAAAGAATTTTTCAAATCAGACCATTAGTTCCTGAGATTAGCGCGTTCAAACAAACAAACAAACTCTTCAGCTTTATAATATCTGCAAGCTAGCTGCGCTCTGCGGTTTCACCCGCCTGGCTCCGCTCCTGTTGGTCTTAGCGAGATGATATTATAATATAGTCGATAAATGTGCTATCTAACACCGAAAGAATTTTTCAAATCGGACCAGTAGTTCCTAAGATTAGCGCGTTCAAACAAACAAACAAACTCTTCAGCTTTATAATATTATAGTATAGATTTTAAATATTATATTGAGTGCATTTTGGGAAATGCACAATATAGAATTTTCACCGAAATCTACCTTTGTAATTTACTTCCGCATCCACACTACACTGGGTACGAATTTTGTAGATAGGAATTCATGTGAATATTAATTGTTTCTGAATAAGTGCAATAATAAAATAAATTTACGTCACGTAGTTCGTATTTCTACATATTTTATTGTGTTTATATATTCTGCAAAGAATGATGATCAGATGTGATCCTGGATCCTTATGTTTATAACAGAATTATTTTTTTAGCAAAAGAGGATGCTTAATCAATAATCATTATAATATAATCAGAATAATTTAACATAATAATTAAACGCTGATAATGATTTCATATTTAACTACTCTTTAGCGGAATATTTTCATCAGGAAACTGAATTGAACTGAATGTTCAAAATATAACACACTAGTAGCGGCCCGCTCCGGCTTCGCACGGCCACGGGTATAAAATATATAGCCGGGCGGCCGGCCGGTGCCGCCGCAAACGCTACGTCCCGCAATTTTTAAATCTGTAATATCTTCGAAAATATTCACTTAAATCATACGGTGTAAAGGGCCATATAGATCTATATTAAATGAAAAATGTATTCAAGGTATTTAATTGGTTAAGGATTAATGCTGTATTGGCTAAAATCGCTTCGAAAATTAGCCATTATTTGTCGTAAAAAGTAAATGACAAAAAAAAGTTATTGTGGGTTATCCATAAGAGATAGACATATACCACCGCGGACTTTTCTGTAGACCTTTTCAATGTGTATAATACTTAGTACATTATTTTGATAAAACTCGTAGGGTTCAGCCTGCGTTTGCAATGTAAGCGGAAAAAATGTAATTTTTTACGACATCACATTAGAAACCTCAAAAATAACAGTACTTCTCCACTATTTGATGGATATTATTATCCATATAAACCTTCCTCTTCAATCACTCTATCTATTAAAAAAAACCGCATCAAAATCCGTTACGTAGTTTCAAAGATTTAAGCGTACAAAGGGACATAGGGACATAGGGACAGAGAAAGCGACTTTGTTTTATACTATGTAGTGATGATGATCATAAAAAATGATGCTCAACTCCATACCACTTTTAATTTCAATAGTAAATCAATTAATTCTTTACCAAATTGATTCGTAATTGATTAACAATTAGCTGATTTCAATTTGCCAAACTTAATTATAATTTCATCCTTCACTTTATAATGAGAATTAATTATTTATAACATTGCGCGATGATTACGCTTTAATATAATTACATTTTAATTCTTCTTGACAATTATTTTGGGTTTAACATAATTTGGAAACTACGTTATTGCAGTATATCTATCATAGAAACCATTATCGATTTTGCTTACAAAGCTATATGCTCAAAAAAGGCGTAAATTAATAAATCCAAAACATTTAATTTTAATCAACATTAATTTGCGTATTCAATAAGTTTTATAAACATTTAAGAGCATACTGTAGATAGAACTTGCCGAAACAAATTCCAAATTGAAGAAAGAAAGAAATTACCAATTGAAGGATCAACACAGAGCGAGCAGCCTTGCGAAGTATTTGTGTAGCTGTGTCGACTAATAATTTAAATTTTGACAGATAATGCATAAAACCCTTCAAAATGTTCAAAAACTTGCTAGTAATTTGTTAACATTAAACCACGATATTTCACAGCACATTTGATTCACCAAGACCATGGTCATCACAAGGGTATGAAACCGTATCCAGGTAGATATAATAACAAATTGATGTCAGAATGGAGGCACAATGCTGTCACATCCATGTCAAGATCGCCAGCTCGATAAAAACGAGTTGACAGGCTAATAACAGCGAATGCCTTAGCAACATGAGTCACAGGCCTGGATATGCTCATAGTACTTAAATGTTTGATAAAATTCATTGTGCAATTTCTTCGGTGTCTATAATTGCAAGTATAACTAAATTGGTAGAATTTTCATACTTTTTTAATGAAAAAATGAAATAATTGGTACACAGCCTAACGTAGGTTGGGCAAAGCAATAGTTGAAACGTTTTTTCTGATCCTTGCACATGCATTATAAGTTATTTAAATAAGATCCTGAAATTATTCTGATTTACAGGTAGTCACTTTGATTCTGACATCGTACTGCTATTTGCATAACTATAAGTTCACTAAATTAATGGACCAATCAGTGATTAGGTAAGTCAGTATAAAGCAAAGACCCAAATAAGGATATGATTCTACATCTAACTTCAAAAAGCGCTTCAATAACAAACATAATGTAACCTCCATTAGAGCTTGACCCAATTCATTCAAGCACACTCGACGATAAAACTGTTTTAAAATAGCGAAATAATTGAATAAAATAAACGCGACAAGTTCTGAGCAAATCGTTTGACAATTTCGTTTCAATAAGGGCTGATATCGCATTTAGAATAGATTTTTCCCGCTAAGCGGAGAGGATCAAGGGCCCTCCATATCTCTTCACTGGGAGACAAAACTGTTTGACTAGCTCTTCATTTGTAGCGGTGTAAGTGAACGCTAGTAAGTATATCTATTGTATATTATGTGTATAACCGGAAGCCATTTTTGAATTAGTATGAGCAGTAAATTAAAACGCCAAGATTTTCTTGCGACCGGTGGTTTATTTTTATAATGTATAATGACGATTCAAAAAATGTTTGAGTTTAAAATGTTTATGTAATATTTTATAAAAATTGAAACAAAAAATGATTTTATTCCAAAATATAGGTACCTAAACCAGCGGCAAAGCACCTGTAACACTTCTAGTGTTATAAGTGCTTATGGGCGGTGGTGACCACTTAATAACATCAGGTAACCTACCCCTTAGCTTGCTCTGGCAAAAAAATACCTACCGACCTAGTCTGGTACTTAATCGGTTTTTTAAATTATGTTGCTGGTAGTTTCTGTGTAGATTAACTTAGTTGATTGGATCTGCATGAAGTTCTACTCAGACATAGAAACAAGTTAAGTTGCGGCTTGAAGCAAGCGTATATAACATTGTTTTAAGGCAAAACTAAATGGTTTAATAAATTGTACGGTGTACCTATTGTCAACACTAGGATCACATGCGCATACTTACTAAATTTGTTACTAGCTGCCTGTGAATGCAATATAAATAGTCTTCTCATACGTAATTAAATGTGATTCACACGTATCGTAATGGTATAAATCATTACACTCTTGTTTTCATATTACATACTAGCTATGCCCCGCGGTTTTACCCGCATTGCTCCGCTCCTGTTGGTCTTAGTCTGATGATATATAGCCTAAATCCTCGATAAATGGGCTATCAAACACCGAAAGAATTTTTTAAATCGGACCAGTAGTTCCTGAGATAAGCGCGTTCAAACAAACAAACAAACCCTTCATCTTTAAAATATTAAGTATAGATTTGTAAATGTTTATTTTACCGCGTAATGTAGGTGTCAAGATGTATAAGGTCCAATTTCGACCTACGATCAATCGTATTAAGTTTGAAATCCGTTGTAACCTTGGTTGTAACCTTATTTTCAATAAAATTACCCCAAACGTTTATATTCTATCCAGTGTCTTAAAACAACCTCGTTAACTCTGAAAACTTGGGAAAATGCACATAAAATAAAATACCTCAATAAAAAAACTTCCAAGTTTCGTGTTTGTAAACTGTCGCAGGG
Organism: Colias behrii; assembly: GCA_029959065.1. NCBI lineage: Eukaryota > Metazoa > Arthropoda > Insecta > Lepidoptera > Pieridae > Colias > Colias behrii. The sequence continues at coordinate 2,068,474 of JARWMC010000001.1, read as the reverse complement.
GTCGCGGGTTCAAATCCCACGGTGGTAATAAATATTCAGAATTTCACCTTTGTTGAGCGAGGTCCGTGTTTTAATGTACGGACTTTTGCACTTTTTCGGGATTTTTTAATGTTTTTAAGCTGAAGGTCGTGACTCTGAATGTGTTTTTCCGCAAATAAAGGCAGATTTTAACTAATGGTTAATTTATGTTATATTATATTAATTTAAACATGCTTAAAAGGCATTTTTGTATCGAATCAGGAACTAATAACGAATGTAGGTAATATAATTAATATTTTCTAAAAATAGTCGATTTCAAACAAAAGAAACACAGTAAAAATGAAGAATTTCTTGAAGTTCAGAGTAAGATTTCCAGTCTAAAGGAGTAAAAAAGTTATTATAGTAATACTCTGAGTGGAATACATAGTAACTTTCAAGAAAACTTCTAAGAAGATGACTCTCTCAAGTTGTAACTTGATCAACGGGAAAAGAGATATTATAGATTATAGTTAAGCTCATTTCTTGTCCCTAAGAATTAATCAACTGCCCAAAATCCAACAGGGGACACATTTATCAAATTCTCTGTTTCATATTTATTACGTACTAGGTTCCCGCCGGCGGCTTCGCCCGCGCAGTCAAAGAAAAACCCGCATAGTTCCCGTTCCCGTGGGATTTCCGGGATTGCGTCATTTTCTCGGGATAAAAAGAAGCCTATGTCCTTTCTCGGGTATCAAAATATCTCCATACCAAATTTCATGAAAATTGGTTCAGTAGCTTAGGCGTGATTGAGTAACAGACAGACAGACAGAGTTACTTTCGCATTTATAATATTAGTATGGATTCCCTAAAGAACGCTATCTTCAATACTTCGTTACCAAGAAAAACATTTTAATCAACTAATAAGAACTGGCTCACTATCCAAAAACGTGGGATGTATTTTCACCCTTCACACTACGTAATAAAGATGACAATAGTGTACACTATTTCCACAAACTTAGTATGTCAGACAATATGAGTGTGTTCGGAGAAAACAAACTTTGGATGATCTGCGCCTACGAAGTTTGGGGAATAATTTGCTGACAAATTCATTTATACTATACGACACGATATCACTACGATTTTTCAGATTAAGTTTCATTTCCCATAGTTGAAACATATTAACGTTAATGTTAAACGCGTCACACACGGTGAAGATAATATAATATTTTATGTTAAGATTCTCTAATATAAAACGTTATAGTATCTTAAGGTATCCTGTTACAAATGACCCGAAATTTTGTGGGTCATTTGTAACAGGATGGCGGTTCTACAGGGGTCTTAGTACGCAATGACAAAAAGAAAAATGATGGTCAGAACGCTGATACCGGATACCTTAAGATACTATAACGTTTTATATTAGAGAATCTTAACATAAAATATTATAGTATCTTCACCGTGTGTGATGCGCATTATTCGATGTTCCACTCGTGGTAAATTTGACTTATGTATGATTTAATAATACTATGATTACAACTACATTAAAAAATATTGGTCGAATTACTTTTCTTAAAACAACAGTGTGCCTATTCTTTGCATTCTACATTCTACTACATAGTAGCAATATTCCCCAAATACATACGATTAGAACTTGTTAGTTCAATTTCCAAGCTCAATTAAAAGTAATAAATAAACACACAACGATAAATCGTCTCATATAAATGTCCCTCAGAAATCTATCTGTTATTGCAGCATGCCCGTTTGAGTACTTCTTTGTGATGTTCAAGTGTTACGACTTACAGAACTAGATCATGATAAAGGACGCAATATTTCACACAACAAATCCAACATGAACACATATTTCTTCAATTTCGTGAAGGTTTAACCGACTTGGGCTAAAGAGAATAACAGAAGGTTGTATTAGGCTGCTACAGTGTTATTTTCTGTTACAGAAATAACGTAGGTAATATGAAAGTGGTAGTTTATAGAAAGATTGCAAGTGTCTGGAATGCCATGTTACGCTACCATCAATTCTATAGAGTATAGATTATTATAATTATATGGAGCCATATATTTCCCTATCGTAAATAAAAAGTGGGTGTTAAAGGCTTATGTATTTTTTAACGAGATAAGAATAAAGGCCAAAAAAGATGTTCGGATTGTAATAGAGCTTTTTTATGTTAGAGTTACTTCATAGCCCATGTTGTACAACGATAGACTATAACCTGTGCCAATAATAATAATAGTTTAAAAAAACTAAAAAACACGCTTTTTATAGAAACCGAACTAAAAAATGGAATAATTTTATCAAATTATTGTATTGTCATTGGTCCTCAATAAATCTACAAAGTTTGAACGAAATCTGGCCGTTTAAAGTGGGTCAAAATCGCGCCCAAAGAAGTCGGTTACAAACATACAAACATACAGGTGAAGTTAATATAAAGCGTGTAAAAATGGATATAATATAGTCTTCTCGCATTCACATGAAAGCAGGCAATTTTCTTTCTCGCTTGCTCTTATAAGATCGCAATCTTTATTAGCATAGGATAATATACTTGTATTTTCATATGTACATTAAGGAACACACAAGAGAAACATTATTATACTTTATGATATAAATTCTGAAAGTGAGTTTATGTCAGCGATTTACGAAGGTCGTAAAAGCTATAATTTGAAAACTTTTAATTCAACTGCTTTCGCTTAACTTTTTACAAATAAGCCGTAAATCGAGTTGGCGTGCGATTAAAAAAACTTGAATTTTTTGGACTTTTTGGTGTTTGAGCAGGAATTGTTTTTTATACTTTTTATTTATACAGCTTAAACTGACCACAGAATGTAGTCAGTCATTAAATAATTGTCACGTACATTAAATCATTACATAAAGAGCTTTAACAAAAATAATAAAATACTTTATTATAACTTTAACTGTATTTTATTCATATCACGTATGAATTTATTAGTTAAAATGTGGGGCTACCCTTAGTAATTACTTGGGTCATTAAGGGTTTTTTTCGTTGAAAATTATAAAAGTAGCATCACATACCATAGCAAGTACTTTTATAACTCGAGAAGACCCTTTAGTAATGAAATAAAACTTGTCCTAATCAAAAATATGTACCCCTACTCAAGAATATGCAACTGTCTGAAAACATTTTCGGTATAATCATTTCTTCTTTGACAAAATCCTCTTGGATATAGTTTTAAGGACGATATTTCTAATTAATTTTTAAATTCCACACAGGGCCGTCTTAGACTATGCCGGGGCCCATGGGCACACAAGAATTTGGGGGCCCTTTTGGAATGTAATAAATCAAACTATACAAATTTTTTCACTATAAACTGATTTATTTTGGGTATCTAATAATATACATATTATTATTGTACAAAAATATATATTATTATTTATTATGCATAAGCTTTCCTTATTATAATTTCGATAATGGTATTTCAGGTTTTATATTTTATAAATTCTTTCGGTATTTCTGTTGAGAAAAAATTTCTATTAATTATATAATAATTTACTAGCTTTCCACCCGCGGCATCGCCCGCGCAGTTAAAGAAAAACCTGCATACTTCCCGTTCCCGTGGGATTTCCGGGATAAAACCTATCCTATGTCCTTTCTCGGGTATCAAAATATCTCTATACCAAATTTCATGCAAATTGGTTCAGTAGTTAAGGCGTGATTGAGTAACAGACAGACAGACAGAGTTACTTTCGCATTTATAATATTAGTATGGATATAATTATTTACTAGCTTTCCACCCGCGGCATTGCCCGCGCAGTTAAAGAAAAACCCGCATACTTCCCGTTCCCGTGGGATTTCCGGGATAAAAACTATCCTATGTCCTTTCTCGGGTATCAAAATATCTCTATACCAAATTTCATGCAAATTGGTTCAGTAGTTAAGGCGTGATTGAGTAACAGACAGACAGACAGAGTTACTTTCGCATTTATAATATTAAGTATGGATTATGCATCTGTTTTATTATTACTTATAATGTTGAAAACGGTTTCTTTCGTGATTTCTTTTGAGCAAAATCTTCTATTACATCCTCAAAGTCAATATTCTGCAGAATTTCATTTTCTATGCTCATAATTGATAAATTACTCAATCGTTCTTGTACCATTGTTGTTCGCAATTCATTTTTTATTCTTTTAAGGTGCGAAAATGAACGCTCCCCACTGCAATTGGTAACCATTAGGCAAAGGAATATCCTGGTAGCAACTTCAACGTTTGGAAACGTTTCTTCTAATTTATCAGACTTTATTAATTTATGTAAGGCTGAGATATTTAATTCCGCTGATGGCGCTGCTATATTTTTTAAATATTTACTTAAATGTAAACATTCTGTTTTCAGTTCATTGCCATTAACGTCTTCATGATAAAATTCAGAAAATTCTATGCATTTTTTGTTTAATTCGTCAGAATCGATTGTTGTTAATTGACAAAGAAAACTAAATCTATTATCAATTTCTTGGTATGCTGCCGAACGTTTTTTTAACTGTGTTATCAATGTGTCAATTATGGGAATGAAAGTATCTACACGAAACTTTTCCTTGCCTCTCAACTGCAGACTCTCTGAGGATCCTTCAAAAAAAGTGATGCGTGAGCTACGAATTTTTTTTCTTACAAATTTATCTTTATAATCTGAATCTGGATTTTTTTCTTTTGCAGCCATTTCATATGTATCAAAATTATAACGTGCGTTATTGACATAACTGATTAGAGATTCATAAAGTTTTGTCACAACGTCCATAGTCATAGTCCCATTCTGTAAACTTAAACTTGTTTTATTTATAACTCCCAAAATATCATTCCATATTTCCGTTAGAAGAGCAGTCTCAAATTTTTCCATTTTTTTTACTAGGCTTTGAGCTTCGTTTCTCGTGTCTCCTGGTTGATTGATGTCATTTGCAATAAAGGACAATGCTTCAGAAATATTTAAATAACCATTTCGCAAAGCATTAACAGCATTGGCATGTGCGGACCATCTCGTTTCCGAAAGAGACTTCAGGACCTTATTTACACCTAAATGACTTGTCAAAATTTTCCACCGTTTGGTCGACGCTGAGAAAAAATTGTACAATTTTTGTACAAATTGGAAGAATGCTACTGCTTCAGTAATACACTCCACAGCTTGTACACCCACTAAATTTAGCGAATGTGCCGCACATGGAACGTAAATTGCGTATTCACATACTTCTTTTATTCTAGACTGGACACCAGAGTACTTACCAGACATATTTGATGCATTGTCGTAGCTCTGCCCGCGACAATCTTTTATAAGGATATCAAGGTTTTCAAAAAAGTTTAAAATAGTATCTGATATATATTGCGCATTATGTCCCTCCATAGGCAAAAATTGCAAAAATCTCTCAGTAGGCTCTCCGTCTTTTACGTATCTAACGATAAAAGTGAGCTGGTCAACGTGGGATAGATCAGGCGTAGAATCTACGCTAATAGAGTAGTATTTTGCTGATTTAAGTTCGTTGACAATTGTTTTTAAAACTCGCTGTCCCATTAAATTAATAAATTCGTTACAAATATTGGCCGATAAATATGATATGCTTCCTTTTCCACGATTTCCACAGGTTTGTAGGTGATTAGCAAGAAAAGGATCAAATTTACTAATAAGTTCCAAGCATCCCAAATAATTACCATTATTTTGCGACCCCAATATCTCGTTATCACCACGAAAAGCAAGACCTCTCGAAGCTAAAAATTTAACTACTGCAACAATTCTTCTAAGGACATTTTTCCAATAGTTAGTTTCTGAATTGTATTGGGACAACAACTCACCGTCAATTCGTCCAGTAGTTTTTTTTCTCGTGATATAACTCATCATACATTGCCTGTGTTGCGAACTGTTCTCATGCTCCATCAATAAGTTACTTATATGCTTCCAATCCTTATATCCATTTGGAGAATTCAAACTATGTCCAGTAGCAATAGTGTTATTAAACATACGACAACAATAACAGTACACAGATTTCTTTGATGGGGAATAAAGGAGCCATTTTCTGTCCAAAGTCTCACCATTCTTTAATTTACGGGTAAAAATGTTTTTGGTTAAGTATCTAGTTTTGGTTTTACCACTCGAATCTGGAAAACTTGCAGAAGTTTCGGAAAAATCACAATGTTTATTTTGGAAAAACTCTGGCCCTTTTCGAATCCAAATATTACGGGCTTCTTCAGATAAAATGTCATCACAGTACTGACCAGGGTCATGAAATACAGATACATTCTCCAAGTTTGCATTTATTGACTCACAGTTGCTTGAAGTCGAGAGTTCAGTGTTTGATGTGTATTTGTCATTTTTGTTACAAATAATAACCTCTTTTTCCGGGTCACATTCGGATTTATTTTTATTTTGAGGTGATGATGATGAAGAATTCTCCAATTTATTTGTTTCTTCTACCATAAAAAACGAAGTAAGCTTAGGAAGTTTTTCCGTGATTTCTTTTTGAGCTACAACTTTTTTTCTCTTTTGTGCACCACTTAAATATGTTTTTTTCGACATTATGCAATAATATTTAGATACACAAATCAATAATTCTGAAAATACTTGATATAATAAGTAATAGCTTAAATTGATTCTACCGAACTGAAACTTTATACGTAAATTACTCAGGGATTCCCCTAAATATACACACAATCAACATTTATAAATTATGGCCGTTTGGCGTCGGAATGGTTTCATGGATAATCGCTAGATGGTGTGCTTAGGGATTAGAGTAGGATTCGTTCAAAAATATTATTATACTTTGTATATTTTGTAAGTTAAAATTTCCGATTTTACTTTTTAACTTTTACTTTTTAAACAATTATGTAACATATTTGTTTTTATTATTATTCAGTTTTTTGTAATATTATAAATTCAAGTGAATGTCTGGTAAGAACGGTGTCCAGTGGCGGGCATTTCAAAAATACATTAAGAAAACTATACAACACTAGACAACAGCTGCCTGCTTACTAAACTAAGATCAATATTAAATAAAAATATCCAATAATGAAATACATAGTCCAGAAATAAAACTGTGTTCTTGCATTTCGTTAATTACGTAAACGTAATTATTTAGTACGAAAAAAAAATTCAAATATATTTCAGATCCACCTATCGGTATTAGGTGGCATTATTATCTATAATCTATAAGAAGGCTACTATTCGTGCGTTGCACTGCACTAGCGCCGCCACGGGACGGCAAAGTCAAAAACTATTCGTGTCTAACTTTCTAATATAATATTATATTGTGTGAGTCATGCATGTGATGCGTGCCTACTGCAATTGCACACAATGCTTGCACATGATGTTCTAAAACAACGTACACAATCATACAAATTTTACATTGTCTAGTTCCGTTTGCAAACAATGCGGACCTCAATCTGATTTATTTGTCTAGAGGCTCAGAGTTTCGTCAAGTTTTGATTTTTCTACATGTCGGTTTCCTCACGATGTTTTCATTCACCGTTCGGGCAGTGGTAATGTTACAACACGCGCAGATAAAATAAAAAAAATCAATTTATTTCCTGCACGCTCGCCTGGTCTCGAACCTCGGACTTATCGATTTGAAGTCCGAGGTCTCACCACTGAGCCACCACTGCTCTCACTGGTGACTGGAATAATTATTATTCTATGTTTTGATTCGAATAAATCTGATAACGATCGACGTTGAAAAGTGTGATGCGTTCGACTAAAATATTTTGAGATTGAATGTGAGAGAAATTGTCAGCCGTTCTCTTAATTCTTGTATCTCATTTTTTGTCTCCCCTCTGCTGGAGTGGGCCCCCTGACGACGGGGGGCCCTGGGCACTGGCCCCCTGTGCCCCTATGGTAAAGACGGTAATGATTTCCACATTACTCTTGTATGAATAAACATTAAACATACAAGAAATGCATTTAAACAGACCAAAATGACGACAGTATGTTAGAGATATCAAAGTACGTAGCGTAATATTGCCAAGTTTTTGTGTATAATTTGGACACAAAAAGAAATGTTTATCAGCGGTCATCCTGAAATTACGAGCACACTCGACGATGAGCACATGTGGTTGGACAAAGAAAAAAATATTTTTTGTTTCATTTATTTTATACGAACGTATCATGCTTAGGACGGGTTTTTGTGAAGTTTTTCTGTTTTAAAGTAATTGGGCGTTATTATTATTAGCCGGGTCTTTTAAATAATATATTTTTATTGACGACTGCTGTAAATAATATTATGTATAGCTAATAATCTAATAATAGTGGAGTCTCTACTATAGTTAATATTTTCTATGTTCTCATAATGATTTTACAAGCGCTGGATTGTGCAGGCCTCTTGATAACCCGTTCGTAGCTTATTTATAAAATTAAAACAAAATATGTAAAACATCGTTTTGTTAATTGACAGTTTCAGATGATGTTTATGCAATAATTATGTTTGAATGGTTTATTGTAAACATATTTTGCTAAAGTTTTTCTGTGTAAAATCATAATATGCCAATTAGCTTGTTAAATTTTAATTGCACTTCATTAAAATGCTGTTTGTTCGAATTTAACTTTTCAATATCATTATAATTGATAACTTAAACTGGATTATAAACATTGTTTTTATATTATTATTTTGTTTATTAAGTTTATTATTCTTTGAAACTAACACCAACCTGAAATTTTAAAAGCCAAGCTCTTATTCGAGTATTATATTAAGAGTTCATACGTTCTACAAATACGTATGCAATGTTATTTTCATGAATATCGTTAAAAATTAAAAAAAAATTGGCAAAATAAAATAGGTTTTGACAGCGGTGGGATTCGAACCCACGCCCTTTCGGACTGGTGCCTAAAACCAGCGCCTTAGACCGCTCGGCCACGCTGCCTCATGACGGCGTTGCATATTTTAACGAGTGCATTACAATAAAATTATTATCAACCGATTAATTTTAATATACCTACTGATGTATGAGGTTAATTACAAGAGATTTCAAGGATTTCATATTGGGTGGGATACACAACAATAATTAAACAGCGCTACTTTGTATATTTTCGTTGTTCTTTTTCTTCTATTTGAGATTTAAATATCCTTGTAAATCTTGACTAATTTAAATTATTTCTCTAAAATATAAACTGAAGAGAAAATATTATGTAAAACAATTTAAAACTTAGAATTTCTACAAGGTGTAGTTTAACTCAACACGCACTTGTCCATTAAATATTTTACTTATGATTACCAAAATGTTTCATACATTCACAGATAGCATTAACGTAACCAAGGAAGTAGGTACTCTATCCAAAGGTAAAGGTATGTAACCGACACTCTGGTGTGAACGACGAGCCAGGAAGCGGGTCGAGTGCGAACATTCCAGAAAGATATGTAGTCCTTTTTGTAAATAACTGTGGCTTGACGTTTAAAATACAGGATTCTTGAGACTTGAAATAGCGATAAGAATTGTTATGGGAATACGTTAGTTTTTTTGCGTTGTGAAGTCATAAAGCTATTGATTGATCCTGCGTCTTCTTTTATTTTTCTACGTTCAAATGTCATCTTGATTGTAATAAACACGAGCTTTCAATTTAATATTAATATGAATTCTTGAGTTACCTTAGATTTATTCCATCGGGCTATGAGAAATATGAAAAATAAAGTTCATTTTTTTGCAACACTTCACAAGACTCCGTCAAGATTGGCCACTATATCTGAAATTCAGACAATGCTCCTCTTTAATGTTTTTGCATTAAAGTATTATAAAAACTATAATAAATAATATTTTGCTTATAAAAACGCACATATTCTTGTTTATGCTCTTTAGTTAATCAAGGTTTTATTGCGAGAATAGGTTTTTGTATGTAATTAGGTATCTTCCTTTCTTTTGATGATCTGATCTCGAGACAAAAAAAGTACAATATGATCTTATCTTTATATCGTATTACCTTTTTTTCAGCTATAGTTCAAATGAAGAAATTTGAAGCAGATTGTAAAAAGTGTAGAATATAAATTGTACTTCCAAATTCTATTTTCAATACTGCCACTATCCATATTTATTTGGGATAAGTTACAGTCACTGTAACAGTTTATCATAAGGCCTTTCATTTATTGCCAAATATTAAAAAAAAGACGTGTGGCACTCGGGGACTGCCGTGGTAAAGCTATTGCATGCTATGCCTTCAAGCCACACCTCCGCGCCCGTCGGAGTGGGGAGCGTGAGGTTTTTCGTTACGCAATTTCTGGATTCGGTCCCCGCGCTCAAGGCCCGCGATAGAAGCTATGCAATAGCTTAAAAACGAAAGAAGGACTAAAATAACAAGCAAACAAAAAGTGTTTATGGGTCATCAAATAAACAAAATTTTATGAAAAATATTCCACAGCGGCAACCATAAACAAAACTATCCGAAAATAATAAATGATCGGCGACATGGCAACACTGAATAACGCTATCACGGTCTGAGGTCCCTTGGTATTGCCATATCTGAGGAACTTTGATATAAAATAGTGAGCTATGTTTGTAATACGGAAGATTGAATCCAGCTTATGTAATATGTAATTTAATTTAAGGTTGTTTTAAATGCTATTTACTACAAGACTAGCCGATTGCCCTGATGTAAGACTAAGATCAAAACTAATGTATACGTTCGTATAAAATTATAATATGGTCCATATTAATCACAAAATAACTCTATCTATTGTTTTAACGTTAATATTATAATGAGGACCCATGGAATAATCTATTAAGAAATTTTTTATGTCGAAATAAAAATTGTTTTAATTTATTTTCTGTGTAAACGGGGATGAAAGGATAATATGAGGAGCGAAGATGCGTTAAAATACAAATTATAATACAACGATAACGACGTAAAGCAGTGGTAAACCTACATATTATGTAGAGTTACCATAATTAACTATGTATAAAAGAAAAACTCCAACACTTTCTTACAATGGCACACAATTCCAACAATAAAATTGCGCCTTACAGTGAACTATTAACCTACCACTTACGTACGTTATTCAATTACATTCAACAAAGCTTAACAATACGCATTAACAAAAGCCAGAACTCTAGAAATTAACCCCCAGTTATAGTCCGGGATACATCGCCCATTTTTGCAAGTGATTACTATCAAGCTAATTTTTCGTGAGTAGCTTTATTTTGATGAGATGCCCAATAATTTCATGTACAAAACTCTCGATTGTGGTAGCTACCAGAGGAAACAAGGATAAAATATTTTGATTTGATGGTTCTCAAATATTAATTACTAACTGAATGTTTTTTTTTGTTCAATCTCAAGATAATTATCTAAATTATTCGAAAAAATATTTGTCCTACAAAATCTATGGTTTGATCAAAGAGTCCCTCATTCCAATGTGTATCGATAACGAAATCATCTTAAATGATTACTAACCAGCTGATTTTTTATTTTCACTTATTTAATACTTATATAATTCAACAGACATATTGTCCTACAAATTGCGTAATAAATATTTGAGAACCGTCAAATCAAAAATTTTTATCCTTGTTACCTCTGTAAGCTACCACAATCGAGAGTTTCGTACATGAAATTATTGGGCATCTCATCAAAATAAAGCTACTCACGAAAAATTAGCTTGATAGTAATCACTTGCAAAAATGGGCGATGTATCCCGGACTATTAGCAGCAATGTTTTTATTAAATAACAAAATAAAAATGTTTTTATTAATTACGGCTAAATAGAACCGCTTAACGCATTTAAATGTTTATGACCAAGATTGCGTCCAGACGTAGCGCCTGGTTCGTTTGCAGAAATAGGTCTATTAGGTTAATGGGCTTGTTGAAATGTGATGGCAGTGCATCTTTAAGTGAATTGTCTCTGTTGATCTGAAATAATTTACGCCCTTTGCTTCGATGTTTATGCCCAGCAAAATGGTACAGGCAATACTTTTGTGGTTTGTATCATCATCATTCATGTTATCTGTTTGGGTGTTTATATCATGGCACAGAGGTACAAAGTACTTGACTTTTTTTTCATTATCATTGTAACCATTTATTGTCCACAATGCTACCTTATGTTTTTCTTTTAATTATCCACCATTGTCCACCATAGGATAAAAGCCTGTCTTAGGCACGCCACTAAGCCTAGAAGTCGTCGTTTTTGCGTGAACCTAATTGTGGTTTAATACAAGAACCGTACAAGCTATTTATAGGAGGATTTAAAAAGAACCTACATTCGCACTACAATGTAAATTATGGATGTTTTTTCCGTTCAATTTTCCCTTATTTTTTAGATTAAGCCCCGTATTCATGGTAAACATTTGTTTAGCAACAAAGTTGAATCAATGTGTTGCGGAATTGCTGTCAACATGTTGCTGGCAACACTGCGTGTTGCAGAGTTGATAGCGTCATGTTGACAAGCTCTCGCCCGACAAGCGTAAACATCAGTTTAGCGACAATTGTTGACGTGTGTGAACGTGTTTGCAACAGTTTATAAACATGGCAGTAGTGTGGAGCAATGATAAAATAATGCAACTTATAGAATTATTTCAATCAAAACCATTATTATGGGATTCTTCTATAAAAGAATACAAAGATACGTTAAAAAGATGGTGTTACAAAAAGAACGATGCATTCGAAGAAATTTCTCAAGCCCTAAATATACCCAAAAAAGATGTGGAAACTAAAATACATGTACTGCGTACTCAATTTACTAGAGAGAAAAAAAAGTTGTCGGCAAAAAAAAACTACAGGCAGCGGCGCAATAGAAAAATGTTAATGGATTTATTACGAGCCATTGGAATTTTTGTTATTTGGTGCAACTACTTCTGGTGAAACGGATACGATGAATAAAACAGTAAGTTGTTTTTGTATATAATGTTTATTGTACTATTGTCTGTAAAATTATTACAATATTACGCTACATTATTTTGCCATGGAACACTTCCCTCTGGTGTTATAAAGTAATCGGCAAACTTTTCTCTAATACAAAAAGCTGATTGTGATGCAGGCCTGCCCCGTCTTTGCAAATCAATCATAGGAAACGAACCTAGTTCCCTTCGCCATGAACCTTCTAATAGGATACCTTCAGAGTCTTCAAAATCAAAAGTTTGTGGAGGTATATATATGGATCTGGAAACTGTGTTACGTCTTAAGAACTTATGTAAATATACACAAGCAATTACTACGAGTTCACAATTGGCTGGTTTTAACGGAATAGGTTTAGTGAATACACGGAAAACCACACATAAAATGCCAAAAACATTTTCTATAATCCTCCTAGCTCTTGATAGTCTGTAATTGAATATACGCTTTTTGTTCCCACGTTCATGAATGCCAGCATATGGTTTCATGATGTTCTCCGTTAGCGCGAAAGCACTGTCACCTACAATAACATATGGAATTTCTGGTCCACCTTGTGTTATTGGTTCAGGACGTGGCAGTTTAAGTAAGTTTTCTAACAATACATTATAAAACGGTGTTTCTTGAAATATTCCACTGTCGGACGTCCGTCCCTTTGCTCCACAATTTGCGTATATAAAGTTATAATTGCCATCTGCAATTGCTAGAAGTACCATGCTGAACTGATTTTTGTAATTGTAATATTTACTTTCAGAATTATTTGGCGCCACAATCAAAACGTGTTTCCCATCAATGGCTCCAATGCAATGTGGAAAATTCCATCGTATTTCGAATTCACGACTTATTTGTTTCCATTCCTGCTCCGATCTTGGAACCTGCAAATATAAATAATAATAATAAGATGATAATTTACAGATAGATGAAAACAATGCACTTGAAAGTGGTATGGAGTTAGAGCCATCTCAATCACCAAGTCTTACATTGAATGCTACAACATCTACATCTTCGAGGAAAAGAAATAAGACAGATGAATCAAGTGAAATATTAGAGGTTTTGAAAAGTGCGAAAAAAAAGATGGATGAAAAGGAGAAGAAGGATCCATTTGATATTTATGGTGAATATATTGCTGCTGAATTAAGAAGTGTTAAAGATGACCAAGCCGTGACACAGGCAAAGTACCATATTAATAATATACTGTATGAATTAAAAATGGGACGATATAATACATATGGATATCAAACGGCATCTTCTCATCCATCATCAACACCAAATAATGTCCAGGAAACAGAAATAGGAGAAATTGAGAGACAGGAAACAAAAAGACTAGATGCAATACAAGACGAAACAGAAGATTCGGCTATACTAAACTTAGTTAACTATCTCAGTGATGAATCAACACAATAGCATAATTATACTGTTTTTTTATTAATAAAATACTTGATTACACAAATAGTGTTCTTGTACCTACCTTGACATATAATAGTGAGTTAATTAGTTCTTGACATACATCTGGTATGATTTTGCTAATCAATTGTTTTGATACTCTGAATGTGTATGAAAGAGAACTGTATGAATCTCCAGTTGCAAGATATCGTAATGTAATAGCCAGCCTCGTTTGAGGTGAAACTGGCTGACGAATATCTGTTTCCCTTTTGGCTATTGATGGACCAATCATTTCCAGAAGATGTTCGAAATCACTTTTCGACATTCTCGTAAAGTTACTAAATGATCCATCTCCCATTCTGAGGTCACTCATCAAATTTCCTCTTTGCAAAAGATAGTTTCTAATCCACCATCTTTTTCTCTTTTTTTTTTTATTAGAAATCCTATACATCAGATACAGAGAACACAACAACACTACCTCCTCGGGCAACATTTTAACGCAGACTGGCACGTGGACAACCTGTATTGATTTAAACATAGTTGCTAGCAACATTCTCGCCGTTCACCAACAATGTTGATCAACTGTTCCTAAACAAATGTTTACCATGAATACGGGGCTTTAGATACTTCATAAATTTCTCAATTACATTTTTAAAGTTCCCTATTACAATGACTATTGTTAATAAATTCCCAATAACAACCCATTCTCATTTAATCCATAATATTTCGTATTAAAACTGCACAGATTTAACATTCAACATGACACTGGTATCCCAGTGGGATGTTTGGTGCACGTGCCTTTCGAATCCATTGTGTCACAAATAACTATTATACAACTATATTTATTCAATTCGGATCATTTATTTTGCAAAACGTGGTTGAAATGTGAATTTTACAAGCAGATGACATAATATAAATTGATATTGGGTTGTTTTTAGGGTTCCGTACCTCAAAAGGAAAAAACGGAACCCTTATAGGATCACTTTGTTGTCCGTCTGTCCGTCCGTCCGTCCGTCCGTCCGTCCGTCCGTCTGTCAAGACCCTTTTTCTCAGGAACGCGTGGAGGTATGAAGCTGAAATTTATATCAATTACTCAGGTCTACTGTCCCTTGAAGCTGTGAAAACTTCTAAGCCAACACAATCAAAAGATACAGCCGTTTATGCCGCAAATTTTCGACACTTGCAAGGGAATCAAAACCTACAGGGTGCTTCCCGTGAACTCAGAATCTTGAAATTTGGTACGAAGCAACGTCTTATAGCATAGATAAAGGAAAAATTACGAAAACCATAAATTTTTAGTTACATCACATAATATATTTTTTTTTAATAATTTTAAACTTACTACCCATTTCCTCATAAACGCGTAGAGGTATTAAATTGAAATTCATACCAAATACTCAGGTCTATAATACCTTTAAGCTGTAACAAAATCAAACTTCTATGTCAACGCAATCAAAAGAAACAGCAATTTAAGCTGCATATTTTGAAACTCGCAAGTACTCGCAAGGGAATCAAAACCTAAAGGGTACTTCCAGTCGACCTAGAATCTTGAAATTTGGCATGAAGCAACGTTTTATAGCACACATAAAGGAAAAATTCCGAAAACCTTAAATTTCTAGTTACAATACAAAATATATATTTATTTTTTAATAAATATAAACTTATTACTTTTTTCCTCATGAACGCGTAGAGTTATCAAGTTGAAATTCATATCAAATACTTAGATCTAATTGCCTTTAACCCGTGAAAAATAAAATTGCAGGTTTCTACGGAACCCTCGGTGCGCGAGTCCGACTCGCACTTGGCCGGTTTTTTTTATACCATGCAACAGTATATAGAGGTAAGTACATAATGTTATCTAGATGCTGTGCTGATTGGGTCTTAAACGTCTGTAGTTTACGACAACACAAGTGGCGAGGAGTATGAGTTATTTTTTCTTTTTTTATTATATAATAGTACCTACTTACTGGCTTTGTAATTTTTTGTCACCTCCTCGTCCACATTTTAAAAAAATGGCTTTACTTTGGATGTGGTCAATTTTTTTCAGATAAAAAAGAATATAAAATACACCTACATGATCTCTTTTTTTTGAAGCTCGATCAAAACACGCATGACACAGTCAGATAGCGCGAACATAAAACTGTTAAACCGTAACCGTATCAAGTATCCTTTAACTTTTTAATCACGCCATAAATTCGTATACAATTTACAATCAATAACGCCATTAAACACGACACTGTATATAAATAAAGCTGACAGGTAACTTCAAAAGAGAAAAATGCTCGTTGGAGCGTTGACAAGCCACCAAAATACTAACGAGCGACCAAATTACTTGAGCCACGTTGGTCCGGGAAAACAGCCCTTATTGCGTCGCATTAGAGTTGTAGTTTGGGGATAATTTTAATATGTTCGTGTATGCATGTCAGTGGCTCATGAATAGAAATTGCAGCCAAACCGCGGGAAATTGGAGTTTGATATGAATTATTGTTTTATACTCTATTCGCCTGTCGCGACGACGCCGCTCACTATGATTTACTTGCGACCCGAATGCATAGCAAAAAAGTGAGATGGGTCCGTGGAACTATTAAATAGATGAAGAGCCTACAAAAATTTTAATATTTAGAAGAAGCTGAAAGTTTTCAGTGGTACCTACTACAATGGATGATGATGTAGATACTAATTTATCTGTGGCTGTGTTTCGCTATCACAAAGTCATTTGGAATGAAACTCATTTTATTCCTCTTTGTTACGTATCTTCAATTTATCTACAATATCGATTTTCGACATAATCAACATCACTGAGACACACAGCTATAATTATTAATAACACATAAATAATTATTAATAGTGTTTTCCGTAATAAATATACATGTACAAAAGGATATACGCCTTATCTATATTCACAATCACAATTGACCCACATAAAACGGAATGAAGAAATTAAAAGGCTATATAGGTGACGGCGTAAATAATTCGAGGCAGTGCCTCATCAGACCCGATGAATTAACGATGTGCCAACGTAAGCGCTTGTTTAAATCCTAACGAGAGTTATGCTGTAGTGGAACAGCGCTTCGGTTTTATTTATTAGCTACCCGTAACTTTCAGGATAGAGCCCTATTTTATAATACTCCTTATGCACAAAACAGATTTTAATACATGAGTTACGTACAATAAACATGTTTAGTAATAGATTGCATGTGTTGCTTCATCAAGTTTTTATGAAATATTTTTTTTATTTATAAAATAGAATCAAAATGGACTAAAAAATAAAATTTTCAATTCCTCTCCATTTATTACCCTTCAAAACAAAAGGGTTATAACAAATTGACAATTTATATAAACAAAAAGATCATAGAACCTAAGTATCATATTATATTTTCTGTGCTAAGTATTCACAGGAAAATTCATCTATGTATTTAGAAGTTCCATTAATAAGTGTACACTTCCTTCACTTTAAAAATGATATCCATTCTAAATTTCTTGATGAAAATATGAATATAATTTAAACAATTGCTTTCAGCGCTTCTGAAGGAATATTGTAGCCGAATGATTTATAAGTGTTTGCGTTAGTGTCACATTATTGTCGAACACCGTCCAATCCCTCACAACTCAACATCCGAGTGTATAAGATGCCCCATCTTCACCGTAATACGGCAAAATCTACATAATCCCCGTGAAACTAACGGCCATGCTTGCTTTATAAATTTATTAGCACATGTTTAAGAAATTTCGTAGTTTGAAGTAACCTTATGGATTAGCATCTCAGCTTTGAGGGTTTTAATTGAAATAAGAATACAGAAAATATTAAGGATGTTTTTATATAGGTAAATACTAGCTCACCGCCCGCGGTTTCGCCCGCTTTGTGAAAAACCTAATAAATTATGTACGGTTTTATTGAAGTCGGAGCCAAGCACTATGCACTTAGTATTAGGTGCACGGGGCACCGACATCAAACCTGTTTAATAAATAGCACAGCTAAATAATATTATGTAGTAATTAATAATATCAAATCTTTTTTATTTTTCACTTTTCCGTTTTTGAAGTCGGTTATTTTTAACGTAGTTATTTTTATATACTATTTAGTGATATCAGCTCTCGACGCTTTCCTGATTAAAATTAAATGAAAATAGTGTAGGAAGCGGTATACGTATTGTGTAAAATAAGAGCTAAATGGAAGCAAAGCTTTTCGAGTTCTAATATAATTACTGTTACCTATTATATAACAATTAGAACATTGAAATGAAAATTGAATTCTAATCCGAATGCGCCAAATATCCAAGAATGGCCTTCTGTCGTGTTTGATAACGCTATTCAGAGCTAGAGAAAGCGGCTGTTACTGCGAGATACAACCCCTAGAGATAGCGGTCAATTCTATTGGGTATAAATTTGTATACTTGTGTATAATAGCTGGTTATACTATTATTTGTGCCTTGAGGACACTGGTAAGGAGTCTTGTTTGTGGAATTCGAGTTTCTGATTCGAGTTGGTATTTTTTCAGTTATGTAGTATGGTAGTATATCTAAAATGCTTAGATATTATACATGTAGCTGTTAATAATAAAAGGTGACATAATACAAGCTGAAAGATACGATTATAATTTAAGATCGTAAAAAGCTTTTTACGGCGAATGCACAGTGAAATATCAATCTCATAAACATTATATTATATCGAGATAAATTATTATTCATCTTTTTACTAAATCAAACTCTTTCATTCCCGTGATACAATACCTACACGTCTAATATTTAAATACAACTGGTATTACACCTGAAATAATTTCAGCAGTCTCAAGGAAATAAACACACTCAACATCGTATCTTCATTTGCATTATATTTCAGTACATTATGCGTTTAGTACCTACCTCCGGCAGTGTCAAGGCAAATGGCTTGAAAATACAGCCGGAGTTTGTCATTTTTTGTAAGTTTACGCACTATTATTCAGACGTCCGTTTTGTTATTATAAACCGTACGTCTGTTAATAATTTATGTATTATGATAACCTTTTTTGGTTTTGTGAATTTCTCTGAAAAAATCCAGTTTAGAGAACATTGTATATTTCGGAAAATAGGCTGTGGTAAATAAAAAAATACAGAATGTTATTTATTTAATGCCATTCAAATTGTTTAATATTATAATGTTTAAAGAAGATTTTCATTGTAATAAATATTGTGCAAGGTTCGTCACTTTTGTATACTTTTGAATTTGTTATTTACTACATGTCATTAAAAACATTACACACCTTAAGCAACTATTTGTATTTACACAACGCCATCTATTTCGATACATTCAATTTTCATCGATTTATTTCCTCTAACGTCTAAATAAACATTATTAAATTTTCTTTCTCTCTCACCATGGTACAACAACATACACACAGAACTGACATGAAAAACTTTTCAATACGTTATCACCCGATTTTTTACCGCAAATAACAAAGAACGCAATATAGACGTAACAGTAAATTACCGTGTGTCGACATTTACGCCGACATACCTCCGGGTGGGACATTACCCCGTCAACCGATAGACACCATATTTTGTTAAAACAAAGAAGCTTCGTGTTTTGAGAAAAATGTCGCCCGTTATTTGAAATCGGTGGTGATATAAAATAAAAAAAAAGGGATCTTTTGAAAGGGATCTATTATCTAGTTGTTTTCTTTCACGAGGAAAATCATTAATAACAATATCAACATTTCCAAATATTATTTCGCCCACGGCATCTTTTCAAAGGTACAGAGGTTTAAAAGCTAATATTAAGTAATCCGGCCCACGATACATCTTGAATTGACGCTCAATCCCCAAAAATCCCAAAACATGAAGCAGAGCTTTCAATTTCCGTATACTGACATGTTTTGAATGATATTTCTGGATAATGTATAATCCCGGTGTAAGAACGTAAATCAGCTCAAAAACGAAGTCATTTATTTACATAATATTAAGTAGGGAAGTAAAAAGGTTTGATATCTTTGAGACTGTTAATTGGTGTAGAACTTAAATATATTGTTCGAAATTTGTTTTAAAAGGGAAACTTCATATCAAAATACCTTACGAATAAGTCTTTTGGCTCTTCGGAATATCTTATACAGTAAAAGTGTAGCTTGGAATAGTATCAAACTAACTAAATGAAGCGTTATGAGTGATTATTTAAAAACACATTCCTCGCTACACACCCTCGCACATTATTGGTGGAAAAGCACCCTAAATGGGCATTATAAAAATGGACATCTTGTGATCTATTCAATATTTAATTATTTCGTGGGAAATTTTTTAAAAAGCTTTCTCTCAAAGAAAATTTACGTTTCATTTGATTTTCTTTAGTCAATTAATGTAATGTTAATGAAATTATAATAACTGAAATTTTGTTGAATGTAAATGAGGTTTCAATTGGCTTCTGTCCGAGAAGTGATTTTCTGAAGCAAAATTTAAATATTTTAACTATCCCAGATATCTGTTTAAATTGTCTTTTAGCCAAATTTTCTATTATGACAGCCATCTTGAAGCAAATAGCGGCGATCTTAATTTGCTTAAGTATGCATTCCATCAACCTTCATAGATTTTCATCAGATGGAACCGTAGATGAAAATCAAAAAGAGTATTTTTGGTCTAGGAAATCTAATATTACAACTATAAATGCTTTTTAATTTGAAATATATCAAAAATATGTACTTTGGAACTCTACAGAGCTGCGAATCCCTTCTGCTTTCACAAACCAGGCAAGTAACAAAACATCAGAACAAATCGATAAGCCACAGTATATCAATCGCGGCGAAATCTAATTCATTCTTAGCAAAAGTTATAACAAAAATATTGCCGAAACAATATTCATACGTAACGCAACTTCGGAAGTCTTAATAGCAGTCGAAATACGCGATTGTCGCGAACAGTAAGGGTACATCTACATTTGCGTCTATACGCGATAAATTAAACGTTATTTTAGGTTTATCATGTTTTATATATAGGAATATGTTGTTAGGTTTAATATTAGAATAACTATTATGAAAGAAACAAACAATGTTTGCAAGTTTGGTAGTAGAGGATAATTGTATAATCCATACTAATATTATAAATGCGAAAGTAACTCTGTCTGTCTGTCTGTTACTCAATCACGCCTAAACTACTGAATCAATTTGCATGAAATTTGGTATGGAGATATTTTGATACCCGAGAAAGGACATAGGCTACCTTTTATTGCGAAATATGTACCACGGGCGAAGCCGGGGCGGACCACTAGTACTTGATAAACTTTTAAATGCAGCTTTCAAAATCATTGTTTCGTATTTAGCATTGTTCTTTTAAGCATGTGTTTTACTTTTGTCAACCCTGTAGCAGCTCCTGACAGTCTAGAAGTACAATGATGGTTTAAATGGAAGCCAAAAAACCCGTAATTTATAGGTGCTCTACTCACCAACAACTTTATTACATTTAAAGTGTCGCGCGACAAACCGCTGCGACAATCAACCGCCAATATCAACACAGCATAAAGTGAGTCGACTCGGTGGGAATTATTTTTAAACATCCAGGCAACTTCGCAAAGAGACATAAATTCAAGTGTTTACGTTTCACAAATGTGCCTCGCGATTGTAGAAAGTTGCCAAGTCGTTCGGGCTCTGAAATTATTGTGGTCCTCTGAGTGTTCGAGCAATATCTAAGAGATTTTAAACGGAAACTTTCTTACGCACTTCTTTTAAATGTTTAGATACAGATAACAAAACGTCAACACGTGGTAAACATACGGAGAACGACCAATTACTGATATTGTGAATTCTAAATCACTAGTGGCAACGACGTCATAGCTAGTGGGTACGTTTTTCAGCTACTTTCGGAACCCGTGGACCGTGGTAAATTATTATCTTTATGTATTTTTTACCTTAAAGCGCTTCTGAACGAAGTCTAGTTGAATTAATAAATTTGTGAGATTATTGTTACAAGTTGTAAAAGAAAATAGATTTCCATGTATGTAAATTTGTTATTCGTTATCTGTTGACTCTACTACTTTAAATACAGGAAAATTCACGTTCATAAAATACTATGACTCTTATTTGAAATTATTACATCGCTCACAAATACCTGTAGCCGACAAAAAACAAAATGGATTCTGAATTTATATTTTTGGTTTTATGGCATTCAAATGCTTTATAAATATAAATTTATAAAGAATAGAAAAAATTCGATCACGAGGCGGGACTCGAACCCGCATCCTTCGCGCCATTCCGGGGCGGATGCCTCACCAACTCAGCCACTCGTGACCCGCCCGAGTGATCGAATTTATTCTATTCTTTCAGTTTTATGTGTCTGAAGGGACACACCGCGCGCCATCTATTGAGATGATTAACAACCATTTCAACCAATATGAAGCACTTTTCAGTGAATACAATATTGTAACGATGGAACACGACCTTTTTTGTTGAATTTATATTTTTGGTTTTATGGCATTCAAATGCTTTATAAATATAAATTTATAAAGAATAGAAAAAATTCGATCACGAGGCGGGACTCGAACCCGCATCCTTCGCGCCATTCCGGGGCGGATGCCTCACCAACTCAGCCACTCGTGACCCGCCCGAGTGATCGAATTTATTCTATTCTTTCAGTTTTATGTGTCTGAAGGGACACACCGCGCGCCATCTATTGAGATGATTAGCCGAGTAGATCGCCTCGTGATCGAATTTTTTCTATTCTTTATAAATTTATATTTATAAAGCATTTGAATGCCATAAAACCAAAAATATAAATTCAACAAAAAAGGTCGTGTTCCATCGTTACAATATTGTATTCACTGAAAAGTGCTTCATATTGGTTGAAATGGTTGTTAATCATCTCAATAGATGGCGCGCGGTGTGTCCCTTCAGACACATAAAACTGAAAGAATAGAATAAATTCGATCACTCGGGCGGGTCACGAGTGGCTGAGTTGGTGAGGCATCCGCCCCGGAATGGCGCGAAGGATGCGGGTTCGAGTCCCGCCTCGTGATCGAATTTTTTCTATTCTTTATAAATTTATAAAATGGATTCTTTTATCGCGATATATTATCTGCATTTTTTGTAGATATACCTCGCAAAATTCAATCGGTTGGGCTCACTCAAGCGTTAACCCGCGTATTCCAACCCGCATTTGCCACTATATTGACTTTTTTACCAGCTTCAAAAAAAGGAGGTTCTCAATCGAGTTTTTTATATGTTTTAGTTTCTTGGACTTTAGCGACTTTTGGACTTTTGCGCTCTTTGCGTTCTATACGTAACATTTTTTACCATATTCTTAATTAAAAAAAAAAATGTCGGTCCACAAAAAACTAGATATTGTCTTTGCCTTATGTAACCGATGTATTTAATAAACATAGTTATCACTTTCTAATAATCCAATAAAACAAACAAAGCCTATATATTCCAAATTCAGCTAAACTCTAGTCACATAACAAAATATGTTCTATATTAAATCCGAACAAAGCAACACGAAAAACACATTAACATAAAATATTATTGCGATATAACGAAATTAATGCTAATATGTTTTAATTAATCTCAGCTTACGCATTAATTGTTTAATGGAATATTAATGTAACCTGTATTTTGTGCTTTATGCTGTGTTAGATTTGTAGCCATCCTAAAACAGAACGCAATTATGGCATTAGGTTAAACAATACATAAAAGTGCTTTATTTCAATGTTTCATCTAAGTTCGTTGCAATAGAGTCGGAAAGTATTTTCTTCAGAAATAATATTTAGTTCGCACTTATTTGCCTCTGAAAGCAATCTTTTACAACTTCCAACCAAATATATTTTGTAGAAGGTCTTTGTTCTTTTTCTTTTACAGCGACATTTTTACAACAATGCTAAATGAACTTACTATATTCTTATCTACTTAAACCTATAACAATACCACGTAATTACCCAATTTTTAACCGACTACAAAAAATAAGGTTGTAAGCATTTCCCAGCTGCCCTTCCTCTACAATTTTGACTCACAACGTTCTATCCATCGCCTTTGTCCATATAACCAGTATGAAAAATATAACCTAACTAATTGCTTACGAATGCGTAGTTATCAATGTGATCCCCAATTTACGTGACAGAATACGGGAAATCAATTGAATAGTGCGTAATGTATACGGTATAGTGAACATTGGATGTACGTGTTTCGCACATCCACGCGAGGTCTGTGAGCTTATGGGGCTCAAATGGATAAATGAAACTTTATTTACAACTAAATGGCAGGAAAATATAATTGTGTAAGACATTTTGTAGATAAGAGACTCTACAAACTTGTGTATCTCCTGATATACCTATTGTTATAATTACTTGCAATTTATTCATCATTTGCTGAAAATATAACAGCTCAATTCTCATTTAATAACAGGAAGGTACACAAAGGAATTCTTTAAGTTATCCAACTGCTTTCATTCACTTTCAGCTCATGTGACACAGTGTAGAGCATGAACGTGAGCAAAAAAAAAACACGCTTAACCTCATGAAATTATTGTATTGTCATCGGTCCTTAACAAGTGTACAACGTTTGAATTAAATCTATCCGTTTAAAGTGGATCAGAATCGAGTCTATAGGAGTCGGTACATACAGGTGAAGCTTAAAAGCACGTTAGAAAGTGTTATGTATGTGCATTAATGTCTGTAACGTTGTCATCTTACGTCAATTAAAGTCAGTACGTTAACAGCCGTCTAGCGTTTCATTCGTGTCCTTCCGCATATTTATCAGTGGCGACGAGATACCCTCGATGTCACTACATAGTATAAAACAAAGTCGCTTTCTCTGTCCCTATGTCCCTATGTCCCTTTGTACGCTTAAATCTTTGAAACTACGCAACGGATTTTGATGCGGTTTTTTTTAATAGATAGAGTAATTCAAGAGGAAGGTTTATATGTATAATAACATCCATTAAATAGTGGAGAAGTACTGTTATTTTCGAGGTTTCTAATGTGATGTCGTAAAAAATTACATTTTTTCCGCTTACATTGCAAACGCAGGCTGAACCCTACGAGTTTTATCAAAATAATGTACTAAGTATTATACACATTGAAAATGTCTACAGAAAAGTCCGTGATGGTATATGTCTATCTCTTATGGATAACCCACAATAACTTTTTTTTGTCATTCACTTTTTACGACAAATAATGGCTAATTTTCGAAGCGATTTTAACCAATACAGCATTAATCCTTAACCAATTAAATACTTTGAATACATTGTTCATTTAATATAGATCTATATGGCCCTTTACACCGTATGATTTAAGTGAATATTTTCGAAGATATTACAGATTTAAAAATTGCGGGACGTAGCGTTTGCGGCGGTACCGGCCGGCCGCCCGGCTATATATTTTATACCTGTGCGAAGCCGGAGCGGGCCGCTATGTTTTTATATACAACGTTCACAGTTTTTCTGTAGTGTATTTAGTATCAGCATTGCACCCGTGCGAAGCCGGGGCGGGTCGCTAGTAAAAAATAAAACAAAATGTCGTTTTCGAATATGAGCATTTTATCCAATTTCGATCACAGTCTGCAAACGTGGAAGACTTTCAAAAGCAGGATAGCTCAATGGTTCATCGCGAACGACATAGATGCGGTGAAAGACCCCTTGGGAGTGAAAAGACGAGCGTTCTTACTCAGTGCATTGTCAGATAGTACCTACAAGTTGGCATCTGACCTTGCGTTGCCGAAAGAATTACAAGAGGTGCCATATGAAGACATTCTGCGTCTTTTAGATGCACATTTCACGCCGAAACAAGTTGGTTTTGGGGAACGGCATAAATTCTATTCGGCAGAACAACTACCAACGGAATCGGCGCAACAATGGGCGGCGAGACTTCGCGGCCTCACAGCGTACTGTAATTTCAGTAATGTAGAAGAGGTGTTGCGCGATCGGTTTATTATGGGAATGTTGCCTGGACCTGAGAAAGAGAAGCTGTACGTGCAGGACCTGGGAGAGTTGACATTAGCCAGAGCGGTGGAGTTGGTCGAGAATCTACGCAGCGCGCGCGCGGACGCCATTGCGGCTACGCCAAATACATCCGACGCTTTGTTTAAGATCGCGAAAAAAGTGCCATATAACAATAACAATAGTGAGAATAAAGAAAAGTGTTCAGTGTGCGGCTACAAAAATCATAAGTCTTCAGAGTGTCGGTTCGCTAGTTTCATTTGTAGGAAATGTAATAAAAAAGGTCATTTGCGTCGAATGTGCAAAGCGGTGAAGTGTGTAAATACGGATGCGGCCGGTGAGTGATAACGATGATGGTGAGTTATATCTTATTCGATCATTTAAAGGGGAGCCATTAGTGGAAACAGTGTGTGTAAACGGGGTAAAAATTCCTTTTGAAGTGGATAGTGGTTCGGCCGTTACTGTCATGTCTAATAGAACATATTCAATGTATTTTTCTAATGTACCATTATCGAACACTAATAAAAAACTCATCAGTTACACGGGGGAGATCATTGCATGCATAGGCTGTGCACCTATGACGGTCGAATGGAAGGGACTTACGCATAAACTTCAAGTTTATGTTGTTCGTCACGGCGGGCCGCCCCTCCTCGGCCGAGATTTTATAGCGAAATTCGAGTTACAACTATCACCAGTATTCAATTGTAAAGTAGCGAGTGGTATACATTCATTACATTTACGTTATCCAGACATATTCTCCATCAAGTTAGGTAAATTTAATAGGCATAAAGTTACGTTATTTTTAAAACCAGAAGCAAAACCTTTATATTTCAAAGCGCGCCCCATGCCGTTCGCGTTACGTGATAAAGTAGATCAAGAAATAAATAGGCTTCTAGATTTAGGAATACTCAAACCGGTATCACACTCAGAGTACGCGTCGCCGATCGTTCCTGTGTTAAAACGCGACGGGTCGGTTCGATTGTGTGTTGATTATTCCGTTAGTCTAAATAAACAATTAGTTGTTGACAAATATCCATTGCCGACTATAAAAGAGTTATTTTCCAAGCTTCACGGCAGAGGAGGTGAGAGAGCGCCAATATGCGTAGAGCAGCGACGCGCGTCACACGTTGTCAAATTGTGAATATTATATAACTTATGTGAAGAATACTAATAAAAGTGTTATTTGAAGTATTTGCTGGTTTAATTGAAGCTGAAGAATCCTGCGACAATAGTCGCGGCGGCCAGCAGTTTACGAAATTAGACTTATCAATGGCCTATAATCAATTTATTCTAGACGATCAGTCACAAAAGTACACCTGCATCAATACCCACCGCGGCCTGTTTGTATTTACAAGGTTAGTCTTCGGCTTAGCGAGCGCGCCTGCTATTTTTCAGCGCGCAATGGACGAATTGCTTTCCGGTATCGACGGCGTACTGTGTTTATTAGATGATGTCTGTATCACGGGCCGAAACCGTGCTGAACATCTCGAAAGGTTACACACGGTACTCCAACGCTTACAAGCAGCCGGCCTCGTTTTACAGAGTGAGAAATGTGAATATTTTAAGGATGAAATTAACTACTTAGGATATACTATTAACAAGGACGGATTAAAAAAAAATCCGGACAAAGTCAAAGCGATATTGGAAGCCCCCATTCCGGCTAATGTAAATCAGCTACAATCATTTTTGGGATTAATTAATTACTATAGATGTTTTATACCAGACGCTTCGACGATATTAAGCCCTCTATATGAATTATTAAAAAAGGGGATTAAGTGGCGTTGGTCTGACTAAGAAAACAAAGCGTTTATTCAAATAAAGGAAATATTAGCTTCCGATCAAGTATTGGCACACTATAACGCGGATTCAAAAATTATTTTAACGGTTGATGCGTCACCATATGGCTTAGGTGCAATTTTATCACAAATTGCTGATGATGGGCAAGAAAGACCGATTGCTTTTGCATCTCGTACTTTAAATAGTGCAGAAAAGCATTACTCGCAAATTCAAAAAGAAGCTACTGCTATTATTTTTGGCGTGCGGCGGTTTCATCAATATTTGTACGGCCGTACGTCACCGTTTATTTTACGCACGGATCATAAACCCCTTTTATCAATATTCGGTCCGTATAAGGGCATTCCGGAAGTATCAGCAAATAGGTTACAGCGATATGCGCTATTTTTAAGCAGCTATAATTACGTGATTGAATACGTTAAAAGTAAAGATAACACAGCTGACTATTTATCACGGGCGAGCCTACCGCACACGGCGGCGGACGGGGGGAAAGCGCGCGGGGAGGAAGACACCTGCGACCGCGCAGCGTATATTCGATTTGTTTTTCAGGGCGCGTTGCCGATTACTATACGCGAATTGCGGAATGCAACCGTTAAAGATCCGATACTAAATAAAGTGACTAGTTATGTATTAAACGGCTGGCCTCGAAAAGTTAGCGACGTTTTGATTAAACCCTATTTTTCTTGTAGATTACAATTATCATATGAAAACGGGTGTCTCATGCGCGGACACAAGATAGTGATACCGAGTTCTTTGCGCAATCAGGTTTTAAAGGAATTACATACGTCACATTTAGGTATAGTTAAAACTAAAGCGGAAGCCCGGGCGAGATTTTGGTTTCCAGGTATAGATGAAACAATTGAAAAAATGATAGGTACGTGTGATATTTGCAATCAACTAAGGTCATCACCACCGAAGGCGCCTATTGTTCCGTGGCCGCTTGCCCCGCATCCATTCTACAGAATACATTTAGATTTTCTGGGCCCTTTAAATAATCGGATGTACTTAGTTATAGTGGACGCATATAGCAAATGGGTCGAAGTTTACGAGATGAATAGTTGTAGCTCGAGCGCTGTAACCGATAAAATGTACGAGTT
This sequence comes from Colias behrii, assembly GCA_029959065.1. Lineage (NCBI taxonomy): Eukaryota > Metazoa > Arthropoda > Insecta > Lepidoptera > Pieridae > Colias > Colias behrii. The sequence goes on along the minus strand of JARWMC010000001.1, from coordinate 2,039,562 downwards.
TATGTCTCGTTTTGGGCTACCTAACACGATAGTGTCAGATAATGGTACAGCGTTCACCTCAACAGAATTTAGAGATTTCTGCAAGTTAAACGGTATTAATCAGCTAACGTCACCGCCTTACCACCCGGCTAGTAACGGCCAAGCCGAAATATATGTTAAAGTTGCAAAAAAAGGGATTAAATCTAGTATATTGAATAGTAAAAATATAAAAGATAGCAGGTTAAATTTGCTCAAATATTTGTTCGATTACCGAAACTCTGTACATTCAATTACAAATGTTTCTCCGGCTCAGTTAGTATTTGGGCGCAAGTTGAGGTGCCGCTTTGACATAATGAACCATACTCGTTCTCCGCTTCCATCGACCGCATCCGCTAATAGTAATGTAACATTTAATCAGTGTACACAAGCTAAAAATGTATGTAAACGAGATGTTGTATTTGAGCCTGGTCAATACGTTTTATACAAAAAAATTTATAATAAAAAATACTATAAATGGTGTAAAGGTATAATTATAAAAAATGCTGGGAAAATGGTATATTATATTAAAGATAGTGTTACAAATTCGACAGTTAAAAAACATAAAAATCAGATTATCATGTACAAAGGCGATATTTTAGTTAAGCAACCTTGGGACTCGGTAAATTCTTACGAATCGGATATATTATTATCATCGCTTCCTCCGACGCATTCACCGACACGTGAAGCGTCAGTGGCGAGTGCAGTGGCGGATGAGAGAGGGGACGACAGGGTGACAGATTCGCCTGTAAACAGCGGTTCGCCTCAACCGGCCACTAACGGACAGCAGCGCTCGCCCCCGTCGTGGGTGACGACGACGCGAGGCGTGCGGCGCCCGCCCGATACCGATCTGGAAGACGAGTGCTTCCATGACGCGGAAGCGAGCCAGCAGCAGGGCGAGGAAGCCCAGCCGAACCAATCAGCTACAAATGCACGTGAGAAGCACAACCGTCCCAAGGTTGACTTCAAGAAGTATATTTAAGTTATGTTGACTATGGGGGAGGGACTGTTATGTATGTGCATTAATGTCTGTAAAGTTGTCATCTTACGTCAATTAAAGTCAGTACGTTAACAGCCGTCTAGCGTTTCATTCGTGTCCTTCCGCATATTTATCAGAAAGGTAAACATTTTCAAGCGCTCCTACGCATCTATATACGTTACCTTTTATACTACCTATAGCCAAAGACGCAACATGCATTCCACATATACCTCCATTTAAACCGATGGTAATCGAAACCATGTCCAATTGACACATAGCAATTGCAAGCCATAAACCGCCAGTAACAGTCTGTCGACCAATAACCGTGACTTGGCAAGGCGTACGACTCCGCAGGTTTACGAGCCATAAAAGATGCTCTTACCACTTTACAGCACTAGAAATACGATTATTTAGCGATAGCATCTACGTTCAAAGAAGTAGGAACTATGGTTTGATATTTTGTATGGTTTGAAGTTACTGGAGATGGCGGGGTGTGATTCAAACTCAAACATAAATTATTTATTCAATTAGACTTCTTCTAGAAGCACTTTTCAATTGTTTTAACATTTACCACCGATTCGTTGCGTTACTAACATAAACGTATCTTAGTTCGTTTTTAATACAGTAGACCGGCGTTATATACCTAGCTGATAAAATTATCTACATATATGAAATTTAATTTAAATTGCTTCACCAAGATATATAACAAGAAAAATTAACAAAATAATAGTGAATTTTCATCACCTCAAATTTTATTAACAACTATTTTGTTTCACATAAACAATGTTAATGGAAAAAATGCGTGGGTAACTTTAAATGATATAATGAAAAGATTCAAGTCACACTGTTTTAACAATGCTATATTAATTTATTTTATTGTTTTTTCCTGAAACAAAGAGGAAATCGCGGAAAACATTAATAAAAAATTAAAGCACTTAATTCTTTATTAGGTCAACTCTTTTACTGTGTTGTAAAATAAACAAAAACACAATATTCACTAGATCCAATTATTTTTACGAATAAGTACTTCAGTATGATATTTTTAATTCAATAAATCACTTAATAACATTTATAACGAAATGTTTTAAATGTTGAATTACCTATTAGTCATATACATCAACGAAACTATTAAATAAACATTATTTTTACAATTTCTACGTTGTTCAAAAACAATATTCTTTTCTCTCTTTTGTTATCTCTATGATTAGAGTTAGAACTTACCTTAATAATTACCTACTATTGTGATTTACACTGAGGAATATTGTATCAAAATATATCTTCACGTTTCAAAATGAATACCTATTTAATATTATTTAATTTGCACTGAGAATAATGTGGCTGATTTTAAAATACGCATTACAATTTTGAACTTACAAATATAATAACATCATTTACCAAGAACATTTCGTAAATACGAAAACCCCGCCAAAATATAAACTCCCTCAGGCACAGAATACAAATAACTTTTTTACAACCACAGATTATCAAGGCCCTTTTACTGCAGCCCGCGAAATTATATGCTCATAAAAAGTTAATGTTCCTAATTCAAATTTGCCTATTTCTTAATCAAATTAGCAGTGAATGTAGCTTATTTTGTTTTCTTTTTTTTTGATACCTACTGTTTTTGTTTAACATAACAGTTTTTTGTCTATGCTTTATTGAGTTTGAGTTTGAGTTTATTGTTAGGTACCGTTCAATGTGTATTAATAATGTCTAAAGTTCAAACAGATTTATATTAAACTAGCTGCGCTCCGCGGTTTCACCCGCGTGGCTCCGCTCCTGTTGGTCTTATCGTGATGATATATATAGCCTATAGCCTTTCTCGATGAATGGGCTATCTAACACCGAAATAATTTTTCAAATCGGACCAGTAGTTCCTGAGATTAGCGCGCTCAAACAAACAAACAAACAAACTCTTCAGCTTTATAATATTAGTATAGATTTATAGTTATAAATATTTTAGTAAGCTGAATAAAGTACCTAGTTATTATAATTAATTTAAGCCGCTTGTATCCGCGATCTATACGATTGGTATATAAATTAAATGTTTATGTAAAATTGCATACATGCATAATAAAAATAAACATTTTGCATGAAGGGCCATTTATCGAACCGTAAAATAATATTCTGATTGCATATTGAGTGTTATTATTTTAGACATGACCAAAATTTGCAATTCCGATACTTACAGCAATATTTATATTAATAACAACGTTTTTAAACTCGCATTCAGCGTGGACGAAATATAGTCTGTTTAAAAATGAGCGAAATGGTCTCGTTTTTAATATAAACTAATATTATAGAGCTGAAGAGTTTGTTTGTTTGTTTGAACGCGCTAATCTCAGGAACTACTGGTCCGTTTTGAAAAATTCTTTCGGTGTTAGATAGCCCATTTATCGAGGAAGGCTATAGGCTATATATATATCATCACGCTACAACAGGAGCGAAGCAATGCGGGTGAAACCACGTGGAACAGCTAGTATACAATATTACCATGTATTACTAGCCAAAAATCATTTCTTACACCACTAAGAAAATCAAAAGCACAGTCATAAATATTAAAATTCTAAAATTATTAAAGATTTACTATTATAAATAATAAAGTTCTTATACAAATGTTACTCCATACGTGCGCTATAAAAGCTTTGTTCATAACATAACTACTATTGAATTGAGAAATCCCACCAAACTTCATGAGCAGTCCGTAAAAGGAAGAATTGCAAACATCACGTATCTATAACATACTTTGTTTAATGCAAGAAAACTGCTGCTTCAGTATTGTTTAGTTAATGGAAAAACTTATAGTTTGCACACCAGAACTTGCGAGTTTGGTTCGAGACGTGCAAAATGATCTTTATTTTTATTTTCTGTTGGATTAGTGTCTTTATTGTCATAGATTAAAGAGGGAATAGATGTGGTGCTTTCATATTCTGATAATTTATGAGTCTATTTTTTAATATTATAATGGCATCTATGTGACAGTGGCTTAAATACATCGTATCGTTTTTGACTGAATTTAACAATTGGATATTTTACAGGAAAATGGAAAAAAAGAACGAAACAATAACCTCACCAAGCTAATCACTGTATCAATGGTCTATCAAGCTTAATTCCAAATCAAATCGGAACCGTATTTAAACATTACAGTTTTAATAATTCCTCATTATAAACGAGAGATGATTAAACAATTTCATTCAAAGTTAACGTAACATGTTTCCAGTTATAATTGCGCCATCACAGCCGTTTTAAGAAGTTTTTAAAATGATTCAGCATCAATGTGAACAGCAAGCAAAATATAGAAAGGCCTTTATCAAGGTTTCCTCCAACCGAAACGGTTTTTGTTCGTCTAATGCATTTTTCGCGTGATCCTTTGACAAAGAAACAGAATTGAAAAGAATTTCTTTTAAATTGTGTTTTAAAATTTATTGTTTGATAACCAGAATTATTTGTGTTAATGAGTTTTCGTACAAATAATATATTAATAATATTCTACATTGCTTTAAACTTTTGCTCTCAATTCAGAGAATTGATGAATTTCTTCTTTCCGACGTACTTAAAACGCAATTTTATAAGGAGTCGCACTGCGCACATTAGCCAACTTAAGAGCGCATATTCAATTTAACGCAAGTCAAAATCTCCGCGATCTATTACGATAGATCGCGGCTTGCGCTATCCTTTTACTATGAACAGCATAGGTCCACAGGAGAGCGCCGAGCAACATGTCCTCTCTCTGGAAAGGCTCGCTGCCGACTGATTTTAATCGGGTCGCGCGCAGTGTTTTATAGTACTTTAAAAAAATTTGTAGAAAAATACTAGAGGTACCTTAGTTGATTTTTTAAATTTTATCTTATAAGTAAGACATTCTTTTATTGCAATATGTATAAATTATATTCAATAAAGTCAAATATCTTGGTGAAAATAATCATTTTGTCGACTATAATTTCTAAAAAAATTCACATTGTTCGGATTTTAATTTCGTAAGTTAGGAGTCCAAAATAAAAAAATCTTTTAACTAACTATTTTAATAAGGATTTTTGCAGTTAGTTAAAAATAATTGTGTGTTAGATCTGTCAGCGATTTCAGATATTTTTAGCTTCGAAATTGACACTAAAAGTGAAATCAAGTAATCATCGGCTCAGTTATCTTGATGGTATTCACAAATACTGTATTAATTGAAAAAAACTCTTAACTAACTACATAGACAATAAAATTTCCTAAAATTATTAGTAATTCATATGTTTGTAAGATAAGTGGTTGATGGACAATCTGGTTTGAAAAATCACATATTTGAGCCAAACAGCGCACGGACCGCATACACGGCCTTAACTAAAAACTAATCGACAGAATTTAAAAATTATATCTTCAGTAAAAAGCCACATCTTAACCACATAATATCAGCTTTACTTTATTTCCTAGGTAACTGGGCGCTCTGAAACAGTCGTATCATGATTTTAAATCAAGTTCTAACGTCGATTAATAATATTTTAAGTCAGTAAAATAATTAAATCAACAAAACACCAGAATAAATTAAATATACTTACAAAAACATAATCATAAAATTACATATTCCATGCCTTCAAACGAACATTCATTACCAGACACATGGAATCCTGACAGTTTAATATATTTTCTTTTCAATTTGTTTGTACTTAGTTACTTAGAAAAAGCTTAGAAAATAATTATCTTTAGTAGGTAATAATTTTTTCCTACAATATGTTGGTTGCCTGGAAGAGATTAATTGTTAGTAATTAGGCCGTCTACTGCGATGTGTGTTTTTGTGCAATATTTTTAATGTCTTGTATATTATTATTCGCAGATGCAGAATCTGGAGAGATTGATTGTGGTTGTGCACACGGAGGGCAAAAGATCGTGCGGTCGTTCACCAACACGATGGATATACCAAGTCAAAAACTCATCTGTCACTCATTTCAACACGGTCGTAAGAGACGCCATGGACAGAGACCGGTGGAGGCAAATCATCCGCTCCAGATGCAAGCCTGGTGCTGACCACGATCATCAGACATGAGGGACCTACAATAGAGAGAGATATTATTATTGTTATGTTATCAGCATAATAAAAAAGAAAATAAATAAAATGAAAGAATATACTTAGGTACATCTTTTTTACACGCTTTATATTAGCTTCACCTGTATGTTTGTAACCGACTTCTTTGGGCGCGATTTTGACCCACTTTAAACGGCCAGATTTCGTTCAAACTTTGTAGATTTATTGAGGACCGATGACAATACACTAATTTGATAAAATAAATAATAGTTAAAAAAAAATAAAAAAAAAAACCATTTTAAAGAAAACCGACCTAAAAGCGTGTTTTTTAGTTTGTTTTAACTATTATTATTTAGTACAGAATCCGACTAATATAATAAATGCGAGAGTTTGTGAGGATGGATGGATGTATGTTTGTTACTCTTTCACGAAAATACTAATAATAAAATATTTTGAAGAGGCGATGGAAATATATTTTAAATTTACCTTCCTTCTATTAACATGGAACATGGTTTTACCTATAAAATTATTAGAATAATTATAGAAAAGAACTCACTGCACTTCTACAGTAGTATAAAACTTAAAACCTTAACTTGTGTTAAAGGATGTGTGTTACTATTCCACGCAAACAATACTAAATAATTTATCTGAACTAAATATTTTTGTATATCAAATTTTAATAATCATTGAACTAATGATTGATTACAGGTATTAAACACGACCTTTTGATATATTACCATTGACAATACCCATAAATAATAATATTATATACTAGATTTATTTATCTGTGACAATAATTGATGGTCAATAAATATTATAATATACTAATATACATTTTGTTTGGCGTTTTTTTAATCGGCGTTTGAAAAATTTTCCCAACCATAAAAAGTAAACTATAAACTTGATTCGTATAAATGATAATCTTTTATAGCTTCTTATATTTATATTTTTATGTATTTGTTTTTGTTGATAAATTTCAGAAATGGATATACTATTCTGTTCTTTAAAATGTAAAACTTGACGTCTAAACTTAACATTTTTTTGTTGTTAATTTTCAGTGTTAGAGGACAATAGATTATGACATGTAGTAAATAATATTTTCCACTGCGTATGTAATACCTAAGTCTAGAAATAAAACATCACGTTTCTAAAGTGTATGACTAAAAAATCGAAACTGTAAACTTTTCCTCGGAGTAATATGAACTCGATTTTTTATTGTATTTTCCCGAGTAAACCCTGAAGGAGTGGCTAGTAAATTTTGCACAAATGTGGCTAACCATTCATTTCCGTAATATCGTTTATTTTTGTATTAATCTCACTAATCACACTATATTTACGACAAACTTGATAATGCGATTATGCCAAAATAATCACGTTGTCACAAATTCTCTTGACAGGAAGTTATACAGGATGTACCAATGATATTACTGATTATCTTGACTCATATCTTTGCATGTATGTTTGCTCCTATACCTTTTCGCATATATTTTTTAAATTTGATCCTGTGCCGCACAGTTCGATCCTTAGAGAAATAAATAAAATTATCACTAGGATTAATATAAGATGAATTATCTATAATAGAATAAAAAAAGTAAACAAAGTTTGCTAACAATTTTCATCGTTGAAATCTAACAAAGTAACATAAACGTGTTATTGACTATGATCATAAATTAAAGCCTACTATAAAATTGACGAATATCCTAATGATAGGTCGATTTATTTAAAAATTAATATTTTGAATTTATATTTTTGGTTTTATGGCATTCAAATGCTTTATAAATATAAATTTATAAAGAATAGAATATTTCTTCTATTCTTTATAAATTTAAATTTAAATTAATATTTTTTCTATTCTTTATAAATTTATATTTATAAAGCATTTGAATGCCATAAAACCAAAAATATAAATTCAACAAAAAAGGTCGTGTTCCATCGTTACAATATTGTATTCACTGAAAAGTGCTTCATATTGGTTGAAATGGTTGTTAATCATCTCAATAGATGGCGCGCGGTGTGTCCCTTCAGACACATAAAACTGAAAGAATAGAATAAATTCGATCACTCGGGCGGGTCACGAGTGGCTGAGTTGGTGAGGCATCCGCCCCGGAATGGCGCGAAGGATGCGGGTTCGAGTCCCGCCTCGTGATCGAATTTTTTCTATTCTTTATAAATTTATATTTTTAAAGCATTTGAATGCCATAAAACCAAAAATATAAATTCAACAAAAAAGGTCGTGTTCCATCGTTACAATATTGTATTCACTGAAAAGTGCTTCATATTGGTTGAAATGGTTGTTAATCATCTCAATAGATGGCGCGCGGTGTGTCCCTTCAGACACATAAAACTGAAAGAATAGAATAAATTCGATCACTCGGGCGGGTCACGAGTGGCTGAGTTGGTGAGGCATCCGCCCCGGAATGGCGCGAAGGATGCGGGTTCGAGTCCCGCCTCGTGATCGAATTTTTTCTATTCTTTATAAATTTATAATTAATATTTTGTCGAATAAATGACTACCTACTTAAAATAAATTAATAATTTAGAACATCCTGTGTATGAGGGAGTTCCCGCTATTTTATTTCGGAGTTGTCTACAAATCCATCTACAAATAAGGTTACGAGAAACCTTATTCTCTCATAAAATACCGATCGATCATATCGGGAATATTTCTACAATACGCTACTGCTTTTCACAGTATGGTTTCATGTTTCTGGAGTATCTTCTTGCTACTATTCCATTCTAACTTATCTTCCAATAGTTATTGAATAATAAGATCAAATTATATTTAAGTTCTTCAAACATTGAGAAAATATATCATCACGAAAGATGAATATTCTCAATTGAAAAATTGTCAGCGCCTCATCAGACTAATCTTAACAAATTAATGCTATTTCGTGATTACTTGCCAACAATTTTCATCTATTTAAGACAAAAAGTAATAAATTTGAACTATAATCTGGTATTAATCAATCGATATAGAGTAAATTGACAGGCTGGTTTAGGCTATCGGTGCAATAAAGATAATAAGCCCTAAACGTATTTGTTAATTTATTAATTATACTCGCGAAAGATAAAGTTTTGTATAAAACATGAAACTCGCATTGAGAAAGCACAGTTTATATTCGATATAAACATTACAACAAATCAAAGAGAGGTAAGAAAATATTATATAATATTGTCACCAATTAAAACATAATAAATTAAATTCAATAATTGAATTGTTGACATAAAACTTACTATTTTATTGTGTAACCTGACTAAATATTTTTAAAGAATTATACTCTGCTAAAATAGTCACTAAATTGTTCAAGTTTACGTAGTTGCAAATGCACTAATTTTTTTCTTTTATTTCCAGGAGAAGAATGAACACTTTATTTGTCTTGGCGGCCTTGGCTGCGGTGGCTGTTGCGGTTCCTGCCAATCGCTTCATTTGGATTGGACCTGCATTAGTTGAAGAATATGAGCCAATCTCCGTTGGTCCCGCTATCGTGAAACCAGGCATTTTCGTAGGACCTGCCGTCATCGACCAATACCAACCAATCTCCGTTGGTCCCGCTATTGTGAATCCAGGAGGCATTTCCGTAGGACCTGCCGTCATTGACCAATACCAGCCAATCTCCGTCGGTCCCGCTATTGTTAAACCAGAAGGTATCTCTGTTGGACCCGCCATCGTTGACCAATACCAACCAATCTCCGTTGGACCCGCTGTTGTTGATCAATACCAACCAATCTCTGTTGGCCCCGCTGTTGTTAAGCCAGAAGGCATCTCCGTTGGACCGGCCATCATTGACCAATACCAGCCAATATCTGTTGGCCCCGCTGTAGTTAAACCAGAAGGTATCTCCGTTGGACCCGCCGTCATTGACCAATACCAGCCTATCTCTGTTGGCCCCGCTGTTGTTAAGCCAGAAGGCATCTCCGTTGGACCCGCCATCATTGACCAATACCACCCAATCTCTGTTGGCCCCGCTGTTGTTAAGCCAGAAGGCATCTCCGTTGGCCCCGCCATCATTGACCAATACCAGCCAATCTCTGTTGGCCCCGCTGTTGTTAAGCCAGAAGGCATTTCCGTTGGACCAGCCATCATTGACCAATACCAGCCAATTTCCGTTGGCCCCGCTGTTGTTAAGCCAGAAGGCATCTCCGTTGGACCGGCCGTCATTGACCAATACCAGCCAATCTCTGTTGGCCCCGCTGTAGTTAAACCAGAAGGTATCTCCGTTGGACCCGCTGTTGTTAAGCCAGAAGGCATCTCCGTTGGACCGGCCATCATTGACCAATACCAGCCAATCTCTGTTGGCCCCGCTGTAGTTGAACCAGAAGGTATCTCCGTTGGACCCGCCGTCATTGACCAATACCAGCCCATCTCTGTTGGCCCCGCTGTTGTTAAGCCAGAAGGCATCTCCGTTGGACCCGCCATCATTGACCAATACCAGCCAATCTCTGTTGGCCCCGCTGTTGTTAAGCCAGAAGGCATCTCCGTTGGACCAGCCATCATTGACCAATACCAGCCAATCTCCGTTGGCCCCGCTGTTGTTAAGCCAGAAGGCATCTCCGTTGGACCGGCTATCATTGACCAATACCAGCCAATCTCTGTTGGCCCCGCTGTAGTTGAACCAGAAGGTATCTCCGTTGGACCCGCCGTCATTGACCAATACCAGCCCATCTCTGTTAGCCCCGCTGTTGTTAAGCCAGAAGGCATCTCCGTTGGACCCGCCATCATTGACCAATACCACCCAATCTCTGTTGGCCCCGCTGTAGTTAAACCAGAAGGTATCTCCGTTGGACCCGCCGTCATTGACCAATACCAGCCCATCTCTGTTGGCCCCGCTGTTGTTAAGCCAGAAGGCATCTCCGTTGGACCCGCCATCATTGACCAATACCACCCAATCTCTGTAGGCCCCGCTGTTGTTAAGCCAGAAGGCATCTCCGTTGGACCCGCCATCATTGACCAATACCAGCCCATCTCTGTTGGCCCCGCTGTTGTTAAGCCAGAAGGCATCTCCGTTGGACCCGCCATCATTGACCAATACCAGCCAATCTCCGTTGGTCCCGCTATTGTAAAACCTGAAGGTATCTCCGTTGGACCCGCCATCGTTGACGAATACCAACCAATCTCCGTTGGCCCCGCTGTTGTTGACCAATACGAGCCCATCTCTGTTGGCCCCGCTGTTGTTAAGCCAGAAGGCATTTCCGTAGGACCCGCCATCATTGACCAATACCAGCCAATCTCCGTTGGACCTGCTGTCGTTGACCAATACCAGCCCATCTCTGTTGGACCTGCTATTGTAAGGCCAGAGGGAATCTCTGTTGGACCCGCTGTTATTAAGCATTGATAACCCCAAGATCGTTCACCTTAAAGAAACAAATAAAAAAGAACACAATTTTTCTCTAACAACTGACTTTTAATGTTCTTTTCAGTAAATAGAAACAACTTATAAAATGAACTAATAATAATTAGTGATCTGATCTATGATTTTGTGTACTCGCGTTGTTATTGTTTTGAAAATTATATTTATTGAAAATTAAAAAAATGTGTTCATATTTTATGTCCTTATAAGTTTTATGTATTTTTTATAAATAGCAAATAATTATTAACACGTTCACTGCGGCACCTAAAATGCCAAACTTACCGTTGTTGCGGCATGTCTTCAATACTTCACATCGGCAAGTTCACCACTGTGCGTCATGAGCCATTTTTATCACATCGCACCTACTGACTTTGAAGGTTAATAATTTCATGAAATTTCAAGATATTTCAAAAATTTTTTTTTTCGGATAATAGTATATATAGTCTTGTATATACCGCATAAATAGCTTTTAGTTTTACTCAATAGTTTAAAAGATATGAGGGAAAATGTAAACCCCTGATTTTGTGAAAAATTATTTGCCATCCCGCACTGCGTTGATACGGCATGTTTACAGTAATAGCGATGGGAAACACTGTAAAATAAAACATCGATATCGATATAAATCAATTTTGTATATTTCAGTCTGTTTGTTAACAGATAACGAGATCGTCGATACAAAAAAAAACACATATAAAACAAGGTACTTGATCAGGAAATTGTTCAGTAACTTTTGTTTTAATTTGTTCAGTAACTTTTGTTTTAATTTGTTCAGTAACTTTTGTTTTAATGTTTTATATTATTTTCACAACTGTCATCACATTTTTGCATTTATGCTACGAAATAAAAGAAAGTAAAAAAACTAAAGCCTCTAAGGTATCATTGTCATTTAAAAATTTGATAACGACGCGTGCGGTCCTGGTACATCACTATGCGAGATTGACACGCGGCGCGCTCGCAGTACAGTGCGGCATGAGGTGCTTGTCCATGGCAAAATATTTGACATGCCGCACACAAAAGAAACGGTTTCTTTTCTATGCGTGTGTCCAATATTTTGCCATACGATTTTTAAACGAAATTGAGTCCTACTTCAAACTGTGATCACAAAAATATATTTGTCTCTTTTCTAGTCATTGATTAACATATAAAAAACCTCGCCGCACCACGGTGAAAACTGCGATTTTGGGCGCCGCACTGTGGTGTAGTCGCTGATGGCCCGATACTGGACATGCCGCAGTGAACGTGTTAAAAGTAAATATTCATATACTTAGGTAAAATTTGCCACAGTATAAACTTTTAGAAACACCAAAACAAGCATAATAGAATATAAAACAACTAATTTTAGCAAATAACATTTTCAGTGAACCCAACATTATTTCTTTATTTCCGTTTCGCGATAGAATCAAAAATGAATGTCGTATCGCGTGTGAAATGAAATGAGCTTCCCGGCGAATATTATCGGTTAATGCACTTTATGAAAAAGTAATAGATCGGTTTATTTATTCTTTTACATTTTCTAAGATCGTTGCAATAGTCTTATTACATTTTGTTTATATCTTAGACACTATAATTTAAAGGCATCTTATTTCATAATTATAAACTAGCCACCAGTAAATAGTATTATGTAATTTATCTATTTATTTTATTTTTCTACTACATACTCCTATTACATGTTACTATTCATAGATCTAATTTCTATGACTGTTCCTTGACGGTCAACGTGTTTGATCATGGCCTGTACCTTCATAGGAAGCCCATGTCCCTATAGTGGGAACTGTATGGGCTGATGATGATGATGATGATGCTAATATCTACACAAACAAACTACAATAAAGTAATAACTAATAATGATTTGATAACAAGCACATTACATACATACCTAATCCATAGACTAATTATAAGTTAATCAAGTTAAACTTGTTCCATAAACACAATGCTAAGTTAGCGCCATACCGGTAAATTCGCTTCAAAATTTGACAGATGTGAAGAAATACGCCGCGTATAAAATATTTCGTAAACATACGGCATTCAATAATGTATTTTGATGACGCGATTTTTTTTATACGCTTATAATAAAATATGTCAAGTTTCGTACGTGCACAATGTACGTATGTAAATACGTAATGAATATTCAAAATAATACTTTTGAATTATTTTATGTCTCTTTCATGAATTTCATTTTATTTATATTTCATATAATTGACAAAATTACGATTACTTATTATTAATTGCAATAGATTGCACGGTAAAGTATAAGTACATGTGCCATTAGGTGTATTAAAAAAAAAATAGAAATCGATAAATATCGACCCAATGCCATCATGTGGCCATCATACACTAAAATATTGCCTGCTACGTCTTATAATTTCGTAGCGCCTTGTAGCTCGTAGCGTTGCCCGTAGCGCTACTATTTTCGTCAAAATGTCAAACAATATGTACATTACCAAGAAAATAAACTGGAAGCAAATGAAACGGGCGCACGAGGAACGTTTTATGAATTCATAAGGTCTTGATGAAGTTTTTATTTTGTTCATTAAGAAGAAAATTTGATTTGATTATTTCACTCACGGAGAATGGGGCAGGTGAATAATTTATTTTGGGGGTCAATGCGACCTTTTTTGTTATATGAATAATTTGCATAATTTTGGAGTAAACGATAGTAGTAAACGATTGAGAAAGTGAAATTTGTATAGGAAAATGGTTATATGCATTGAAATGTCGTTTAATTTAGGTAGAATCAAAGATTGTATGGTAATAATCTTGATTTCTACCTATTGAGTTTTTAAGGTATAGGTTCCATACATTTAGTACCGTGGTTCACTATAATGGGTTGGAAACTCTGTATACCATATAAAACAGATAAACAGTATCCAATCCAATCATATACTTACAATTACAAATGGATATAAGTATATTATATTCGAATTGTAAAGATCAAAGGACATGACCACGAATGCCCTAAACCCTTCCTAAACCTCTCAAGTGTACATAACTCAAACTATAGTCCAAAAAATCTCACTTGATTCTCCGTAATAGTAGCACATAAAACAGGTGGGGTTAGTGAGCCTTTAATAATAATAATAAATGGTGCTTAAATCACCCGCCTGATGCCTCTGCGATGAATTATGGTATATAGTGTGAGATATAATGAACATTTTACGATGTAATTCGTCGTAGGGAAATGATAACTCATTTTAAATAATATTTCGCAGAAAGTATCACACTAAACCCGAGATACTGTTTCAAATTTTCATTAATTCTTTATTGGTCTATCATATTTTATTTATAAATAACTTCAAGACTGATTTGCTGGTTATGGGTACCTATAATAATTTTATGTGATAATTTTTCATTTGATAAAAAAAAAAACATTCAAAACTTACCAGTATAATAGTTGATAATATCATCACTTGAGATTCTCCGGCATTATACTTTATTTTAATTTTAACACTAACTGCGCTTCGCGGTTTCACCCGCGTGGCTCCCCTCCTGTTGGTCTTAGCGTAATGAGATATAGTTTATAGCCTTTGAGATATAGTTTATAGCCAGATCCAATCAACTAAGTTAATCTACACAGAAACTACCAGCAACATAATTTAAAAAACCGATTAAGTACCAGACTAGGTCGGTAGGTATTTTTTTGCCAGAGCAAGCTAAGGGGTAGGTTACCTGATGTTATTAAGTGGTCACCACCGCCCATAAACACTTATAACACTAGAAGTGTTACAGGTGCTTTGCCGCTGGTTTAGGTACCTATATTTTGGAATAAAATCATTTTTTGTTTCAATTTTTATAAAATATTACATAAACATTTTAAACTCAAACATTTTTTGAATCGTCATTATACATTATAAAAATAAACCACCGGTCGCAAGAAAATCTTGGCGTTTTAATTTACTGCTCATACTAATTCAAAAATGGCTTCCGGTTATACACATAATATACAATAGATATACTTACTAGCGTTCACTTACACCGCTACAAATGAAGAGCTAGTCAAACAGTTTTGTCTCCCAGTGAAGAGATATGGAGGGCCCTTGATCCTCTCCGCTTAGCGGGAAAAATCTATTCTAAATGCGATATCAGCCCTTATTGAAACGAAATTGTCAAACGATTTGCTCAGAACTTGTCGCGTTTATTTTATTCAATTATTTCGCTATTTTAAAACAGTTTTATCGTCGAGTGTGCTTGAATGAATTGGGTCAAGCTCTAATGGAGGTTACATTATGTTTGTTATTGAAGCGCTTTTTGAAGTTAGATGTAGAATCATATCCTTATTTGGGTCTTTGCTTTATACTGACTTACCTAATCACTGATTGGTCCATTAATTTAGTGAACTTATAGTTATGCAAATTGCAGTACGATGTCAGAATCAAAGTGACTACCTGTAAATCAGAATAATTTCAGGATCTTATTTAAATAACTTATAATGCATGTGCAAGGATCAGAAAAAACGTTTCAACTATTGCTTTGCCCAACCTACGTTAGGCTGTGTACCAATTATTTCATTTTTTCATTAAAAAAGTATGAAAATTCTACCAATTTAGTTATACTTGCAATTATAGACACCGAAGAAATTGCACAATGAATTTTATCAAACATTTAAGTACTATGAGCATATCCAGGCCTGTGACTCATGTTGCTAAGGCATTCGCTGTTATTAGCCTGTCAACTCGTTTTTATCGAGCTGGCGATCTTGACATGGATGTGACAGCATTGTGCCTCCATTCTGACATCAATTTGTTATTATATCTACCTGGATACGGTTTCATACCCTTGTGATGACCATGGTCTTGGTGAATCAAATGTGCTGTGAAATATCGTGGTTTAATGTTAACAAATTACTAGCAAGTTTTTGAACATTTTGAAGGGTTTTATGCATTATCTGTCAAAATTTAAATTATTAGTCGACACAGCTACACAAATACTTCGCAAGGCTGCTCGCTCTGTGTTGATCCTTCAATTGGTAATTTCTTTCTTTCTTCAATTTGGAATTTGTTTCGGCAAGTTCTATCTACAGTATGCTCTTAAATGTTTATAAAACTTATTGAATACGCAAATTAATGTTGATTAAAATTAAATGTTTTGGATTTATTAATTTACGCCTTTTTTGAGCATATAGCTTTGTAAGCAAAATCGATAATGGTTTCTATGATAGATATACTGCAATAACGTAGTTTCCAAATTATGTTAAACCCAAAATAATTGTCAAGAAGAATTAAAATGTAATTATATTAAAGCGTAATCATCGCGCAATGTTATAAATAATTAATTCTCATTATAAAGTGAAGGATGAAATTATAATTAAGTTTGGCAAATTGAAATCAGCTAATTGTTAATCAATTACGAATCAATTTGGTAAAGAATTAATTGATTTACTATTGAAATTAAAAGTGGTATGGAGTTGAGCATCATTTTTTATGATCATCATCACTACATAGTATAAAACAAAGTCGCTTTCTCTGTCCCTATGTCCCTATGTCCCTTTGTACGCTTAAATCTTTGAAACTACGTAACGGATTTTGATGCGGTTTTTTTTAATAGATAGAGTGATTGAAGAGGAAGGTTTATATGGATAATAATATCCATCAAATAGTGGAGAAGTACTGTTATTTTTGAGGTTTCTAATGTGATGTCGTAAAAAATTACATTTTTTCCGCTTACATTGCAAACGCAGGCTGAACCCTACGAGTTTTATCAAAATAATGTACTAAGTATTATACACATTGAAAAGGTCTACAGAAAAGTCCGCGGTGGTATATGTCTATCTCTTATGGATAACCCACAATAACTTTTTTTTGTCATTTACTTTTTACGACAAATAATGGCTAATTTTCGAAGCGATTTTAGCCAATACAGCATTAATCCTTAACCAATTAAATACCTTGAATACATTTTTCATTTAATATAGATCTATATGGCCCTTTACACCGTATGATTTAAGTGAATATTTTCGAAGATATTACAGATTTAAAAATTGCGGGACGTAGCGTTTGCGGCGGCACCGGCCGGCCGCCCGGCTATATATTTTATACCCGTGGCCGTGCGAAGCCGGAGCGGGCCGCTACTAGTGTGTTATATTTTGAACATTCAGTTCAATTCAGTTTCCTGATGAAAATATTCCGCTAAAGAGTAGTTAAATATGAAATCATTATCAGCGTTTAATTATTATGTTAAATTATTCTGATTATATTATAATGATTATTGATTAAGCATCCTCTTTTGCTAAAAAAATAATTCTGTTATAAACATAAGGATCCAGGATCACATCTGATCATCATTCTTTGCAGAATATATAAACACAATAAAATATGTAGAAATACGAACTACGTGACGTAAATTTATTTTATTATTGCACTTATTCAGAAACAATTAATATTCACATGAATTCCTATCTACAAAATTCGTACCCAGTGTAGTGTGGATGCGGAAGTAAATTACAAAGGTAGATTTCGGTGAAAATTCTATATTGTGCATTTCCCAAAATGCACTCAATATAATATTTAAAATCTATACTATAATATTATAAAGCTGAAGAGTTTGTTTGTTTGTTTGAACGCGCTAATCTTAGGAACTACTGGTCCGATTTGAAAAATTCTTTCGGTGTTAGATAGCACATTTATCGACTATATTATAATATCATCTCGCTAAGACCAACAGGAGCGGAGCCAGGCGGGTGAAACCGCAGAGCGCAGCTAGCTTGCAGATATTATAAAGCTGAAGAGTTTGTTTGTTTGTTTGAACGCGCTAATCTCAGGAACTAATGGTCTGATTTGAAAAATTCTTTCGGTGTTAGATAGCCCATTTATCGAGGAAGGCTATAGGCTATATATAATCTCGCTAAGACCAACAGGAGCGGAGCACTGCGGGTAAAACCGCGGGGCACAGCTAGTATGATATAAAATGGAGCAATAAACGCGTTAAAAAAAGACATTATCCAAGCATTAGGGCAAAATCACAACGCTATCGTCGCATTATTTACATGGCAGTTAAAATCTCATTTTACGAACCTTGAACCGCGAAATCTGTAGAGATATGAAGGATTTAGCCTTTATTACCTACGCCTGGATGTTAACGGTTTGTAGACATGACCGAGTTTTCGTTGACGGTTACGGTTGTTAGGGATTTTTGAGATTTCATACCAAAGATATATTTTTGTATGTAAACTTTCTCAAACCTTAATCAAATCAATTTTCAATTCAGAAGCTTTAAAGTTTTCCAATGATCTTATTTTCTCTATAATAAAATGATAATATATATCTGCTAAACAAATGTTTGAATTAGCACGAGCACAATATCCTAACTAACCGACCTGAACTAAGTAACTTGAGTATCAAACAGGAGCAGTCAGTAATGAAATAAAGCACGGCACAAACTCTGTTTTCGCTTTACTTGATTACCGAATACGCTATAATCATGTTATTTTAGATATTATGTGTTACTAGTTTTCGATAGAATAGAGAAACAAATTAGGTGTCTTTGTACTCATAGATTGTTGTTCAAATTTATCTTGTGGTTTTGTAATCTGTTGCTTTAGTAGATGCAATATGAAAAGGAATTGCTTCAATTCATTCCATATATTTTTTTATCAACGCGAGCGAATCAAATTTAGATTAATCAGAATTATTATGTAAAGTAAAATAAAGTGAATTATAAAGATTTTATGATTTTCTTATTGGTAGGTAATAACATATACTTATTATGATGGGTATATTTAGAGAACCTTCAATTTTTTCGTATACAGATTAATTACTTGGTGTATTTAAACTTAATTTTCTTTGTTTTATCAATATTTAAAGCATGTTGAAGCATCACAGTCTGCAAGCAAATTAACAGTTTTATCTCACACACGAGTGAGTAAAATATTCTTAATAGAAGTAAGTTTAAATTTAAATCTCGCTTATGGTTCGTTTACACGAAGTTAGTGCCAAGGCTTAGTGATGTAAACTCAAATTAGATATCATACTGCGTAGACAAAATATATTACTAGTTATATAATATATATATATATATATATATATATATATATAGCGTGCTTCGAAAGCGCTAGAAAAAAAGGGTATTTCTTACAATCGATTTCATATAACTGTTTATATGAAATATATTTTTAGAGAAAATTGCTATTAAATAACATTAATTTAGCTATTTAGAGGAGCGAGCTTTTATTTATTTCTATTCCTTTCCTATCTTACAAAATCATCCATATTCACGATTTTCTTAAGATTCACAACGCCTCTATAATTAACTGTGGTTCTGTGACCATAGCAGAAACCTATTTTGTTAATTATACAGTATACTACAGCAGTAAGTTATACTATTTTTTTCAATTTGTTTTCGCAAAGTACTGAACTACTCTGTTAGTATGCATATTATTTCTAGGAGATAATATTATAATCTGTAATTTATATGTTCTTAAACACAGTTTACTAACCTGTAGCCCAGGTGGCTAATAAATAATAATTTCTTACATTTACTGGTGTATCAACATAAGAAAAAACCACACCTTAGCTCCATCATATACTATAATACAGAGCGAATGAGTGTAAGTATAAATTATTAGCCCCTCGCGACCCGGTCAAGCTTCGCACGCTATATACGATGAATATAATTTTTTTTGTTGTCTTGATTGATGAGTCTCAAACGTTTTTATTATTTGCAGATACATGATACAATATGCGAGTATTAATAAAAATGTGATATACATTTCTGAAATAAATTTACATACCGATGATATTCGTATATTTTTTTGCGTGTTTTAGAAAACGCGAATAAAAAAGCACGTACACGTGGAGACTTTTCAGAGCTTGTTAGCATATTTTAGAAAACGGTATTAGATATAGATAAATAGTAAAGTGCACTAATAGCCAGTTATATCTCAATGTGAACGCGCCTCGCGTAGATATCATAGTGACGTGTAACTTTGTCAAGGACTACGGAACAGAATTAAGTAATCAAGGCGTCGGCTTGCAAAGTTCTGCCGTGTTACGAGATAATGAGAGGGAAGTTATTGCGGTTCTTTGTGAAACTGTAGCATTTTTATACTGTGTAGTGTGATATGACCACGTGTAGAAGTTGTTTGGTAGTAGGCGATTTGTTTTTGATTTAGATTGATTGTTGAAAGAGATTTTCATTGCAGGTGTAACCGGGTCGCAACTTATCCAGTTGGTCTTCTATCTATACTTTTTAACAGAGGAATAAAATGTAAGCTACATACACACTACACAGCTGCAAACCATTGATTTAGAAAAGTTGTTGATAAATATAAAATGGATCATTAGGTTAAAATGACGTGTACATACATCATGTTACAGGAATTGAACTAGTAGAGTTCTAAAATTATCATCAGCCTTAGACTTGAGATTGGCATAAGTAATTCACACAAGGATCACAGATTTTTCCAAAAGCATTTTAAAGTGAAACTTTTATTACATCGTCTCAAACTTTTTGTCTGTGTAGCGCATGTCGCGTGTATCGCGGCTGCCGAGTAGGTATACCTACTCGGCAGCCGACCGACACGCGACATGCGCTACACAAAGCAGTGTTCGGAACCGTTCGAACAGTTTCACTTTTACCGTGGTTTCATAAAACCACACAACATTTTTTTTTGTATTGTTACAAAAACTTCAAGGTAAAATTTAACTAAAAAGCTCAATAGTTAAACAATTGAATGAGATACAACACAATTTCAACAAGTCCCATTCGTCCCCACGTGACCAGAATACGCGAAGACATTGCAATTTATTGAATTAAGAGCCGTGTGCAGCTGACGCGAACCTTCTGGAACAATTGGAATCGATAGCGGGGAAATGTGGTTTCGTGCTTTCGGTGAATGGAGTATTTTTTTAAGGGTTATATTGGTTATTATATATTATTATATTATAGTATTTTTAACATGCTTTTATTAGCTCATTGTACACTTCATTTATCAAAAATTGAAGGATTGTAATGTTATAGTTTTGTGTTGTTAGATTAGCTTTGTCGTGAATATGCATATTAACTTCACTTGTATGTTTGTAAGACTGTATGTTTTTTGTAACCGACTCCTATAGACTCGATTTTGGCCCATTTTAAACGGACAGATTTAATTCAAACTTCGTACATTATCATGGATCTGTGACAATGTAATAATTTTATGGTTTTTTAACTAGTAGGTATTTATTTGAAACCAAACATTAGAGGACTTTAAAATATGATAAGCTTTATTTAAAAATTCTTATACAACGCCCAAATGTTTCCTAATTTAAATATTTAATTGAAATTCACTTTATAAACTAAAAATGTTACCGTTCTGATAAAGTAACAATACAATGTTTTACATTTTTAGTAATAAAGATGTTTTTATTCTTAATCTTAACATAATAATTGAGAAAGCTTAGGGATTAAACTCAAAATTAAATATTGTACTGTTGATCCTATTTTCAGAGCGCGGGGGTCTCACCGGAAAAACCGTGACCCAATTTACGCCACTCGCACTTCCATCTCGCTGTAAAATATAAAATTAGTTATTTAGACGTAACATTATCATTCTATTATATCTAGAAAACAAAGAAATCGTAAAAGATCTTATTTTATTTCAGTTATCTTGTAGGTTTGTGAGGATGGGTGGACGTATGTGTCTTCTTTCTCGGGAAAACCACCGAACGGATTTTGATGATACTTGGTAGTGATATAGTATATGTAGCAGAATAACACATAAGCTATACTAATACCTAACTTTACCTCGTGTCCGTGGTTGAACGCATACATGTTTGCAATACCTTCACATTACTCCTTGAAATAATAGAAATTAAACGCTATTACTCCAAAAATATGTAAAAAATGACGCCCAATCTATCCCGAAAACAAACAAAGGCAAAACGTTCATTTTAAACATCACTATACCATCCATTAAAATGCCATGACAGTACAAGCCGAGAATAAATTGGAGCCTGCGTAGGACGAAATATAGCCCTACAAAATCGCCCGAACCCTCTAAGTTTTTAGATCACATACCACATAAAGTACCAGGTAACTTGTTGCAGGGTTGAATAAAATTGTGTGCTTTAAAAGGGGTCGTTTTGGCACCTGTGTCTTAGATTTTGTAGGGTCCTGGTTTATTTTATTTTGTAGGTTGTAAATTCGATGAGTTTTAGTGTGACAAAGAAGAACAATCGGACGTTGTCACGTTCAACTATCGTTAGTAAACCGACTTTACAGACAACCATTTTTTTATTTAGCAACATAGGTACCCTTAAAACAATTCGTACATTAAGAGCCTACAGTCCACTAAGTATATTACCATAAAAAGTATATACCATTTGAATTAATATAGCTAAAGAGATCACGTGACTACAAATATTTGCAACAACATTCTCATAAAATATTCTAGTAAATCCATGTAATTCATCTAAGTGTACTTCGTTTATTTACTTGGCGTAATAAAACAAGGGAAACACAGCATTTGAATAATTCTTTATTAAATCTTTTATAAGATATATTAGAATATGATATTATGTTTATTTAAAGCAAAAAAGATATAATAAAGCTCGAAGTATTTGAAAAGTTTTTGGGTTACAAGTTACGCCTGCTAGACACGTCCAAAAGGTAGACGTTACATCTTGGTATTTTAAATATATTTCGCAGAAAGTATCACACTAAACCCGAGATACTGTTTCAAATTTTCATTAATTCTTTATTGGTCTATCATATTTTATTTATAAATAACTTCAAGACTGATTTGCTGGTTATGGGTACCTATAATAATTTTATGTGATAATTTTTCATTTGATAAAAAAAAAAACATTCAAAACTTACCAGTATAATAGTTGATAATATCATCACTTGAGATTCTCCGGCATTATACTTTATTTTAATTTTAACACTAACTGCGCTTCGCGGTTTCACCCGCGTGGCTCCCCTCCTGTTGGTCTTAGCGTAATGAGATATAGTTTATAGCCTTCGTCAATAAATGGACTATCTAACACCGAAATAATTTTTCAAATCGGACCAGTAGTTCCTAAGATTAGCGCGTTCAAACAAACAAACTCTCCAGCTTTATAATATTAGTATAGATGTCTATTGGGATCACTATTACAAAATTATAAATAACTTAAGTGTAATATTTCAAAAATGAGTTCAGCTAGAAACATGAAGCTATGTAGATTGTAGGTATCGATTTTATTGATAGTGGTAAATTGGTAAAAGCAATTTTACGTTCAATAAAGTCTAAAAGTTTCAGATTCAACTACAGCAGTTGTCGTACGATTTTTTGATAAAATGTTTGGACGGACGCATTTTTTTTCTCTCTATTTTAAATTGCAAAACCGGCGTTAGATTGTTGCTCTTTTCCACTAGAGTTTACGTTGAAACGTGTAATTTTAAAGAAAATACAACTAGGTAGTTCAATCAATTATTGAGACACAATTTAAACATTTGTTGAGTAGGTATATTATGAAGTTTATGATCCGCATAGATTTATAAAAGTAGATTTTTTTTAAACAGTAATTAATTCCGGCTCACCACTTGTAACGATATTATTTTAACAAAATATGTTGCATGTACCTAATACTAAATCAACAGTAAATTAAAATACCTTCATCTTAATTCATAACAATTCCAATTCGGAATATAAGAAAGCGACCAATATGACAACAACAACAACAATAATAAAATCCAAGTAATCCATTACGATCTAATGAAATGTCTAGTTGCATTCGACTCGTAAAAATACCCTCATCTTAATAAAACATATTCATTTTGCAACTATTGGAAACGCGTAGAAAAGGCCCACTTTATACAACAGTTAGATAGGTAAGTAATGTTTTATGATATAATTAAAAATATACCGACCCATAATCTTTCTTTCTTTCATATTGAGGCAGTTGTATTTAAATGCTGATGAATCCGACATTCTGTGACGGCCGCCATCTTTGACCGATTTTCATCAAACATAGCTAAGAATCACTGTAGAAACTGGCTTTTAAATGTCAAAATTGCATCGAAAATCAGAACATACTTTATGAGCTATGATGCCACATAAAAACTACATACTTAGATCGAATAACATCGATTTCAAACTTATAAAAACCCCCCTTTTTCCGCCGGGTTATAAAAAATGCCCACATCTTAATAAAACATCATTTTACAACTAAACTGAAAGCGGATTAAACCGTCCACCCCATACAGAAACTAGCTTAATTATGTATGACGTAGTCAAATAATCTAGAAAATGTAAATAACTATTAAAAATACCCTAATACTTGTTCATTTAGAACTATTGGCATAACGTTCAAAGCGTCCAGCTAGCCAAGGAATGTATTATGATCAGGGCCGTCTTAGACTATGCCGGGGCCCATGGGCACACAAGAATTTGGGGGCCCTTTTGGAATGTAATAAATCAAACTATACAAATTTTTTCACTATAAACTGATTTATTTTGGGTATCTAATAATATACATATTATTATTGTACAAAAATATATATTATTATTTATTATGCATAAGCTTTCCTTATTATAATTTCGATAATGGTATTTCAGGTTTTATATTTTATAAATTCTTTCGGTATTTCTGTTGAGAAAAAATTTCTATTAATTATATAATAATTTACTAGCTTTCCACCCGCGGCATCGCCCGCGCAGTTAAAGAAAAACCTGCATACTTCCCGTTCCCGTGGGATTTCCGGGATAAAACCTATCCTATGTCCTTTCTCGGGTATCAAAATATCTCTATACCAAATTTCATGCAAATTGGTTCAGTAGTTAAGGCGTGATTGAGTAACAGACAGACAGACAGAGTTACTTTCGCATTTATAATATTAGTATGGATATAATTATTTACTAGCTTTCCACCCGCGGCATTGCCCGCGCAGTTAAAGAAAAACCCGCATACTTCCCGTTCCCGTGGGATTTCCGGGATAAAAACTATCCTATGTCCTTTCTCGGGTATCAAAATATCTCTATACCAAATTTCATGCAAATTGGTTCAGTAGTTAAGGCGTGATTGAGTAACAGACAGACAGACAGAGTTACTTTCGCATTTATAATATTAAGTATGGATTATGCATCTGTTTTATTATTACTTATAATGTTGAAAACGGTTTCTTTCGTGATTTCTTTTGAGCAAAATCTTCTATTACATCCTCAAAGTCAATATTCTGCAGAATTTCATTTTCTATGCTCATAATTGATAAATTACTCAATCGTTCTTGTACCATTGTTGTTCGCAATTCATTTTTTATTCTTTTAAGGTGCGAAAATGAACGCTCCCCACTGCAATTGGTAACCATTAGGCAAAGGAATATCCTGGTAGCAACTTCAACGTTTGGAAACGTTTCTTCTAATTTATCAGACTTTATTAATTTATGTAAGGCTGAGATATTTAATTCCGCTGATGGCGCTGCTATATTTTTTAAATATTTACTTAAATGTAAACATTCTGTTTTCAGTTCATTGCCATTAACGTCTTCATGATAAAATTCAGAAAATTCTATGCATTTTTTGTTTAATTCGTCAGAATCGATTGTTGTTAATTGACAAAGAAAACTAAATCTATTATCAATTTCTTGGTATGCTGCCGAACGTTTTTTTAACTGTGTTATCAATGTGTCAATTATGGGAATGAAAGTATCTACACGAAACTTTTCCTTGCCTCTCAACTGCAGACTCTCTGAGGATCCTTCAAAAAAAGTGATGCGTGAGCTACGAATTTTTTTTCTTACAAATTTATCTTTATAATCTGAATCTGGATTTTTTTCTTTTGCAGCCATTTCATAT
Source organism: Colias behrii (assembly GCA_029959065.1). Classification (NCBI taxonomy): domain Eukaryota; kingdom Metazoa; phylum Arthropoda; class Insecta; order Lepidoptera; family Pieridae; genus Colias; species Colias behrii. The sequence continues at coordinate 2,013,466 of JARWMC010000001.1, read as the reverse complement.
GTATCAAAATTATAACGTGCGTTATTGACATAACTGATTAGAGATTCATAAAGTTTTGTCACAACGTCCATAGTCATAGTCCCATTCTGTAAACTTAAACTTGTTTTATTTATAACTCCCAAAATATCATTCCATATTTCCGTTAGAAGAGCAGTCTCAAATTTTTCCATTTTTTTTACTAGGCTTTGAGCTTCGTTTCTCGTGTCTCCTGGTTGATTGATGTCATTTGCAATAAAGGACAATGCTTCAGAAATATTTAAATAACCATTTCGCAAAGCATTAACAGCATTGGCATGTGCCGACCATCTCGTTTCCGAAAGAGACTTCAGGACCTTATTTACACCTAAATGACTTGTCAAAATTTTCCACCGTTTGGTCGACGCTGAGAAAAAATTGTACAATTTTTGTACAAATTGGAAGAATGCTACTGCTTCAGTAATACACTCCACAGCTTGTACACCCACTAAATTTAGCGAATGTGCCGCACATGGAACGTAAATTGCGTATTCACATACTTCTTTTATTCTAGACTGGACACCAGAGTACTTACCAGACATATTTGATGCATTGTCGTAGCTCTGCCCGCGACAATCTTTTATAAGGATATCAAGGTTTTCAAAAAAGTTTAAAATAGTATCTGATATATATTGCGCATTATGTCCCTCCATAGGCAAAAATTGCAAAAATCTCTCAGTAGGCTCTCCGTCTTTTACGTATCTAACGATAAAAGTGAGCTGGTCAACGTGGGATAGATCAGGCGTAGAATCTACGCTAATAGAGTAGTATTTTGCTGATTTAAGTTCGTTGACAATTGTTTTTAAAACTCGCTGTCCCATTAAATTAATAAATTCGTTACAAATATTGGCCGATAAATATGATATGCTCATTACCGTCTTTACCATAGGGGCACAGGGGGCCAGTGCCCAGGGCCCCCCGTCGTCAGGGGGCCCACTCCAGCAGAGGGGAGACAAAAAATGAGATACAAGAATTAAGAGAACGGCTGACAATTTCTCTCACATTCAATCTCAAAATATTTTAGTCGAACGCATCACACTTTTCAACGTCGATCGTTATCAGATTTATTCGAATCAAAACATAGAATAATAATTATTCCAGTCACCAGTGAGAGCAGTGGTGGCTCAGTGGTGAGACCTCGGACTTCAAATCGATAAGTCCGAGGTTCGAGACCAGGCGAGCGTGCAGGAAATAAATTGATTTTTTTTATTTTATCTGCGCGTGTTGTAACATTACCACTGCCCGAACGGTGAATGAAAACATCGTGAGGAAACCGACATGTAGAAAAATCAAAACTTTACGAAACTCTGAGCCTCTAGACAAATAAATCAGATTGAGGTCCGCATTGTTTGCAAACGGAACTAGACAATGTAAAATTTGTATGATTGTGTACGTTGTTTTAGAACATCATGTGCAAGCATTGTGTGCAATTGCAGTAGGCACGCATCACATGCATGACTCACACAATATAATATTATATTAGAAAGTTAGACACGAATAGTTTTTGACTTTGCCGTCCCGTGGCGGCGCTAGTGCAGTGCAACGCACGAATAGTAGCCTTCTTATAGATTATAGATAATAATGCCACCTAATACCGATAGGTGGATCTGAAATATATTTGAATTTTTTTTTCGTACTAAATAATTACGTTTACGTAATTAACGAAATGCAAGAACACAGTTTTATTTCTGGACTATGTATTTCATTATTGGATATTTTTATTTAATATTGATCTGAGTTTAGTAAGCAGGCAGCTGTTGTCTAGTGTTGTATAGTTTTCTTAATGTATTTTTGAAATGCCCGCCACTGGACACCGTTCTTACCAGACATTCACTTGAATTTATAATATTACAAAAAACTGAATAATAATAAAAACAAATATGTTACATAATTGTTTAAAAAGTAAAAGTTAAAAAGTAAAATCGGAAATTTTAACTTACAAAATATACAAAGTATAATAATATTTTTGAACGAATCCTACTCTAATCCCTAAGCACACCATCTAGCGATTATCCATGAAACCATTCCGACGCCAAACGGCCATAATTTATAAATGTTGATTGTGTGTATATTTAGGGGAATCCCTGAGTAATTTACGTATAAAGTTTCAGTTCGGTAGAATCAATTTAAGCTATTACTTATTATATCAAGTATTTTCAGAATTATTGATTTGTGTATCTAAATATTATTGCATAATGTCGAAAAAAACATATTTAAGTGGTGCACAAAAGAGAAAAAAAGTTGTAGCTCAAAAAGAAATCACGGAAAAACTTCCTAAGCTTACTTCGTTTTTTATGGTAGAAGAAACAAATAAATTGGAGAATTCTTCATCATCATCACCTCAAAATAAAAATAAATCCGAATGTGACCCGGAAAAAGAGGTTATTATTTGTAACAAAAATGACAAATACACATCAAACACTGAACTCTCGACTTCAAGCAACTGTGAGTCAATAAATGCAAACTTGGAGAATGTATCTGTATTTCATGACCCTGGTCAGTACTGTGATGACATTTTATCTGAAGAAGCCCGTAATATTTGGATTCGAAAAGGGCCAGAGTTTTTCCAAAATAAACATTGTGATTTTTCCGAAACTTCTGCAAGTTTTCCAGATTCGAGTGGTAAAACCAAAACTAGATACTTAACCAAAAACATTTTTACCCGTAAATTAAAGAATGGTGAGACTTTGGACAGAAAATGGCTCCTTTATTCCCCATCAAAGAAATCTGTGTACTGTTATTGTTGTCGTATGTTTAATAACACTATTGCTACTGGACATAGTTTGAATTCTCCAAATGGATATAAGGATTGGAAGCATATAAGTAACTTATTGATGGAGCATGAGAACAGTTCGCAACACAGGCAATGTATGATGAGTTATATCACGAGAAAAAAAACTACTGGACGAATTGACGGTGAGTTGTTGTCCCAATACAATTCAGAAACTAACTATTGGAAAAATGTCCTTAGAAGAATTGTTGCAGTAGTTAAATTTTAAGCTTCGAGAGGTCTTGCTTTTCGTGGTGATAACGAGATATTGGGGTCGCAAAATAATGGTAATTATTTGGGATGCTTGGAACTTATTAGTAAATTTGATCCTTTTCTTGCTAATCACCTACAAACCTGTGGAAATCGTGGAAAAGGAAGCATATCCAGGGCCGTCTTAGACTATGCCGGGGCCCATGGGCACACAAGAATTTGGGGGCCCTTTTGGAATGTAATAAATCAAACTATACAAATTTTTTCACTATAAACTGATTTATTTTGGGTATCTAATAATATACATATTATTATTGTACAAAAATATATATTATTATTTATTATGCATAAGCTTTCCTTATTATAATTTCGATAATGGTATTTCAGGTTTTATATTTTATAAATTCTTTCGGTATTTCTGTTGAGAAAAAATTTCTATTAATTATATAATAATTTACTAGCTTTCCACCCGCGGCATCGCCCGCGCAGTTAAAGAAAAACCTGCATACTTCCCGTTCCCGTGGGATTTCCGGGATAAAACCTATCCTATGTCCTTTCTCGGGTATCAAAATATCTCTATACCAAATTTCATGCAAATTGGTTCAGTAGTTAAGGCGTGATTGAGTAACAGACAGACAGACAGAGTTACTTTCGCATTTATAATATTAGTATGGATATAATTATTTACTAGCTTTCCACCCGCGGCATTGCCCGCGCAGTTAAAGAAAAACCCGCATACTTCCCGTTCCCGTGGGATTTCCGGGATAAAAACTATCCTATGTCCTTTCTCGGGTATCAAAATATCTCTATACCAAATTTCATGCAAATTGGTTCAGTAGTTAAGGCGTGATTGAGTAACAGACAGACAGACAGAGTTACTTTCGCATTTATAATATTAAGTATGGATTATGCATCTGTTTTATTATTACTTATAATGTTGAAAACGGTTTCTTTCGTGATTTCTTTTGAGCAAAATCTTCTATTACATCCTCAAAGTCAATATTCTGCAGAATTTCATTTTCTATGCTCATAATTGATAAATTACTCAATCGTTCTTGTACCATTGTTGTTCGCAATTCATTTTTTATTCTTTTAAGGTGCGAAAATGAACGCTCCCCACTGCAATTGGTAACCATTAGGCAAAGGAATATCCTGGTAGCAACTTCAACGTTTGGAAACGTTTCTTCTAATTTATCAGACTTTATTAATTTATGTAAGGCTGAGATATTTAATTCCGCTGATGGCGCTGCTATATTTTTTAAATATTTACTTAAATGTAAACATTCTGTTTTCAGTTCATTGCCATTAACGTCTTCATGATAAAATTCAGAAAATTCTATGCATTTTTTGTTTAATTCGTCAGAATCGATTGTTGTTAATTGACAAAGAAAACTAAATCTATTATCAATTTCTTGGTATGCTGCCGAACGTTTTTTTAACTGTGTTATCAATGTGTCAATTATGGGAATGAAAGTATCTACACGAAACTTTTCCTTGCCTCTCAACTGCAGACTCTCTGAGGATCCTTCAAAAAAAGTGATGCGTGAGCTACGAATTTTTTTTCTTACAAATTTATCTTTATAATCTGAATCTGGATTTTTTTCTTTTGCAGCCATTTCATATGTATCAAAATTATAACGTGCGTTATTGACATAACTGATTAGAGATTCATAAAGTTTTGTCACAACGTCCATAGTCATAGTCCCATTCTGTAAACTTAAACTTGTTTTATTTATAACTCCCAAAATATCATTCCATATTTCCGTTAGAAGAGCAGTCTCAAATTTTTCCATTTTTTTTACTAGGCTTTGAGCTTCGTTTCTCGTGTCTCCTGGTTGATTGATGTCATTTGCAATAAAGGACAATGCTTCAGAAATATTTAAATAACCATTTCGCAAAGCATTAACAGCATTGGCATGTGCGGACCATCTCGTTTCCGAAAGAGACTTCAGGACCTTATTTACACCTAAATGACTTGTCAAAATTTTCCACCGTTTGGTCGACGCTGAGAAAAAATTGTACAATTTTTGTACAAATTGGAAGAATGCTACTGCTTCAGTAATACACTCCACAGCTTGTACACCCACTAAATTTAGCGAATGTGCCGCACATGGAACGTAAATTGCGTATTCACATACTTCTTTTATTCTAGACTGGACACCAGAGTACTTACCAGACATATTTGATGCATTGTCGTAGCTCTGCCCGCGACAATCTTTTATAAGGATATCAAGGTTTTCAAAAAAGTTTAAAATAGTATCTGATATATATTGCGCATTATGTCCCTCCATAGGCAAAAATTGCAAAAATCTCTCAGTAGGCTCTCCGTCTTTTACGTATCTAACGATAAAAGTGAGCTGGTCAACGTGGGATAGATCAGGCGTAGAATCTACGCTAATAGAGTAGTATTTTGCTGATTTAAGTTCGTTGACAATTGTTTTTAAAACTCGCTGTCCCATTAAATTAATAAATTCGTTACAAATATTGGCCGATAAATATGATATGCTTCCTTTTCCACGATTTCCACAGGTTTGTAGGTGATTAGCAAGAAAAGGATCAAATTTACTAATAAGTTCCAAGCATCCCAAATAATTACCATTATTTTGCGACCCCAATATCTCGTTATCACCACGAAAAGCAAGACCTCTCGAAGCTAAAAATTTAACTACTGCAACAATTCTTCTAAGGACATTTTTCCAATAGTTAGTTTCTGAATTGTATTGGGACAACAACTCACCGTCAATTCGTCCAGTAGTTTTTTTTCTCGTGATATAACTCATCATACATTGCCTGTGTTGCGAACTGTTCTCATGCTCCATCAATAAGTTACTTATATGCTTCCAATCCTTATATCCATTTGGAGAATTCAAACTATGTCCAGTAGCAATAGTGTTATTAAACATACGACAACAATAACAGTACACAGATTTCTTTGATGGGGAATAAAGGAGCCATTTTCTGTCCAAAGTCTCACCATTCTTTAATTTACGGGTAAAAATGTTTTTGGTTAAGTATCTAGTTTTGGTTTTACCACTCGAATCTGGAAAACTTGCAGAAGTTTCGGAAAAATCACAATGTTTATTTTGGAAAAACTCTGGCCCTTTTCGAATCCAAATATTACGGGCTTCTTCAGATAAAATGTCATCACAGTACTGACCAGGGTCATGAAATACAGATACATTCTCCAAGTTTGCATTTATTGACTCACAGTTGCTTGAAGTCGAGAGTTCAGTGTTTGATGTGTATTTGTCATTTTTGTTACAAATAATAACCTCTTTTTCCGGGTCACATTCGGATTTATTTTTATTTTGAGGTGATGATGATGAAGAATTCTCCAATTTATTTGTTTCTTCTACCATAAAAAACGAAGTAAGCTTAGGAAGTTTTTCCGTGATTTCTTTTTGAGCTACAACTTTTTTTCTCTTTTGTGCACCACTTAAATATGTTTTTTTCGACATTATGCAATAATATTTAGATACACAAATCAATAATTCTGAAAATACTTGATATAATAAGTAATAGCTTAAATTGATTCTACCGAACTGAAACTTTATACGTAAATTACTCAGGGATTCCCCTAAATATACACACAATCAACATTTATAAATTATGGCCGTTTGGCGTCGGAATGGTTTCATGGATAATCGCTAGATGGTGTGCTTAGGGATTAGAGTAGGATTCGTTCAAAAATATTATTATACTTTGTATATTTTGTAAGTTAAAATTTCCGATTTTACTTTTTAACTTTTACTTTTTAAACAATTATGTAACATATTTGTTTTTATTATTATTCAGTTTTTTGTAATATTATAAATTCAAGTGAATGTCTGGTAAGAACGGTGTCCAGTGGCGGGCATTTCAAAAATACATTAAGAAAACTATACAACACTAGACAACAGCTGCCTGCTTACTAAACTCAGATCAATATTAAATAAAAATATCCAATAATGAAATACATAGTCCAGAAATAAAACTGTGTTCTTGCATTTCGTTAATTACGTAAACGTAATTATTTAGTACGAAAAAAAAATTCAAATATATTTCAGATCCACCTATCGGTATTAGGTGGCATTATTATCTATAATCTATAAGAAGGCTACTATTCGTGCGTTGCACTGCACTAGCGCCGCCACGGGACGGCAAAGTCAAAAACTATTCGTGTCTAACTTTCTAATATAATATTATATTGTGTGAGTCATGCATGTGATGCGTGCCTACTGCAATTGCACACAATGCTTGCACATGATGTTCTAAAACAACGTACACAATCATACAAATTTTACATTGTCTAGTTCCGTTTGCAAACAATGCGGACCTCAATCTGATTTATTTGTCTAGAGGCTCAGAGTTTCGTAAAGTTTTGATTTTTCTACATGTCGGTTTCCTCACGATGTTTTCATTCACCGTTCGGGCAGTGGTAATGTTACAACACGCGCAGATAAAATAAAAAAAATCAATTTATTTCCTGCACGCTCGCCTGGTCTCGAACCTCGGACTTATCGATTTGAAGTCCGAGGTCTCACCACTGAGCCACCACTGCTCTCACTGGTGACTGGAATAATTATTATTCTATGTTTTGATTCGAATAAATCTGATAACGATCGACGTTGAAAAGTGTGATGCGTTCGACTAAAATATTTTGAGATTGAATGTGAGAGAAATTGTCAGCCGTTCTCTTAATTCTTGTATCTCATTTTTTGTCTCCCCTCTGCTGGAGTGGGCCCCCTGACGACGGGGGGCCCTGGGCACTGGCCCCCTGTGCCCCTATGGTAAAGACGGTAATGTTTATATACAACTAGCAAACCGGGCGAACTCCGTTTCGCCACCAGAGACACCTCTTCATTGCTATAAACCTCACGGAGCCCGAGACCTTTCCAACGAATGCAAAACCGTGGAAATAGGTTCGTGCGTTCTGGAGTTGTAGCGTCAGGAAGGAAAACCCGACTTATTTTTATATAGTAGATTAACAATTATTAATATATTAGGTACCTATATTTTTAAGTTTTAATGGTAATAGGTTAGAAGCATACTTATAAATTTACGAGTGAATCGCACCTTATTAATTGAATTAAATTTAGCGAGGACTTTAACAAACCTACTACCTAGGTATATGGTAATTAATTCTTTTAAAATAATAGACAAATTTAATCAATAACAAAATGAATTTCTTATTAAATAAATAAATAAATAAATATTTCAGGACAATTTTCACACACGGCACGATCTGATCCCATACTAAGCTTTCGCTGATAAACATATAAATATATAATTTTAAATAAATACTTATATAGATAATTAACACCCAGACACAGAGCAAACATCTATGTTCATCACACAAATATTTGCCCCGGGTGGGAATCGAACCCATGACCTCTGGCTTGGAAGGCAGGGCCACTACCAACCAAGCCAACCGGTCAGTCAAAAAAATAATAACGTAGTTTCCTACCATTTGATCGAAATCAAAACTTTGCCGTAATTATATTAATTAAAGATTGCATAATCAATCTCAACCTTCTTCAATTAAGTTTGACCAAAGATTGACATCCATCGACTAATAGATAGATTGGATCTAGCACTCGGATTGGTTAATTTAAATCCATTAAATCAGCCTTGTAGTCGGACGTATTTCCCGCCAAAACATTAACAAGAAAATTAAATTACTCGCAGGGTCACCAGCTTTAGAGTTGATTTTGGTGTGTTTTAGTGTTTATTTTTTTTTAATTTCAGAAATTGTTAGAAAATGTATTGAGTCAGATTTCTAAGTATGTTTATAACTAAAACCACAGACTAATAATAATATACTACGTATACAACAGACGGTGCACTCCATACAAAAAAAGTTGCACTATGAATTTGCGCAATTAAAGCGCCAGTGGGGAAAAAACGTACTACATGTTCGATTATATCTCTTAGTCTTTTGCTTTTAACACACTAGATGGCACGTTAAACACAGACTTGATGTTCTTTTCCTTCCAGAGCCACTAGATGGCACTAATGTAAATATATGTACACGTACCTTTTATTTTCAAGTCTGTGGCGTCAAGTGTCAACATAATATTTTGTACCTACTCGGATTTTTAATTAGACAAAGTAAACTGACTTATTTAGTCACAGAGTACATTATTATGACTGGTATTAATTTAGTTCAGTTTATTTACGAGATTCTGTCAAAACCAAAACGAGAAGCTTTGTTTGTTTTCGTTTTTAATTGTTGACTAATATTTTAAAAATAAGTGCTAAATATGGTTTATGGATGGACTGTGAGGTTATGTAGAATCTACAGGCAGAAAAACGGCAGAAAATAAGCTTTATATGGTAAACTGATATTTTCTCTGAACATAAATTTTTACAAACATGATTTTAATGATTGGTTTATGGATTTGTAACCCAATATAAGATTGGAAATGTGTACAATGCCGATGCCACTTGCCCACTTAGGAAATGTATAAAATATTGTTTAATAAACTATTTAATGCATACATATCCTAGTAAATGTATAATCTTCCTCGGAATTATATATAATTCCAATATCGTATTAGGAAATGTATATAAAGTAAATGATTTCTGTAATAAAACACGTTGTTATTTTTTTTTATTATAGCACTTATTGAGACAATCGGGTAACAGTCTTACCGTAAAATAATAATAATATGTTCATATTATCTTACTAATTAACATTTCTTAAATCAACTTATATTCAATCAAATCAAATTTTCATTTATTAAGTAATCAGTCCCCTCGTCCTGCTGTCCCCGTGTACATGTCGCAGTTGGATTGTATAATCCGCCGTATTACAAACGGCCGGCATTTTGTGATATGCCGAAATTCGTCTTTTTCAAAAATTCTACAAAAAGACGGTCGCGAGCCGACGGAGCCACACGAAGTGGGGCTCCTATTTCTGTATAGTTCTAAAAAACACGAACCTAACCTAACCCACCCCCTTATCCAAACCAAAAAATTCTGATTACGAATTTTCGGCATATTACAAAATGCCGGCCGTTTGTAATTCGGCGGATTATACAATCCGATTGCGACATACATACCCCTCGTCCCGCGTACCTTCCAATATCTTAGATGTTTTACATTTCCGACTGTTAGTTAGGAAATGTATGGATTTCCTAGGAAATGTGTAGTATAAAATAATTTATTTCACACATTTCCGTGCGATTTTAGGAATTACATACATTTCCTAGGAATTTTATACAATGACGGATTACATACATTTCCGTTAACATATACTAAGGGTTCATACGCACTATGCGGGTAGCCGCATTGCGGGTAGCCGTCCGGCTGACCGCAGGATGCGGTTGCGAATGCGGCCAGCCGGACGGCTACCCGCAATGCGGCTACCCGCATAGTGCGGTTGAAGAACCGTTACGATTTGCGGTCATGTCAATCCATTTCAAAGATGAAAATGGAAGAAGTTGCAGCTATTTACTACATTTACACACGTTACGTAAAGAAGGAAAGCAAAGAAAGAAGTACTGGGTGCATCCTTATTTGCAAACACGAGATGAGAGCAAGCATTTTGCAACCACGTGCACACACTCACTCAATTGCGGGCAGCCGCAGACTGAACCGCACAGTGCGTATAGCAACCGTCCGGCTGGCCGTCACTCGTGACGTAGCTCTCCGAGCAACCGGAGCGGTCTGCGGGTAGCCACATCGCAGTGCGCATAGAAATGAATATTACGTACATAATTGTGCTTGCGGTCAGCCGGACGGCTACCCGCAATGCGGCTACCCGCATAGTGCGTATACGCTCTTACAATGTTTATAATTATAATGATAAATAGGCAGAAAATAAAGGTCTATATAATGTTATGTTATATTATAACCAGTAAATAAAATAAATATTTAATTAAAGTTTATGTGTAAACTGTAATTCGATACAAATGCACTAAGGGTTAGAACAGGATTTTAAAATATGTCTCCGGTATTGGAAACGAAAATTATTAATATTTGTCAAACTGGTTAAATGGTGGTGGAATGTTGTTCCAACACTTATGGCTCTTTCAATTTATGCGTTTCGTATCGGACCGCTACAGTGCCGAAGCTGTGCGTTTGTCGTACGGCGCACGGCCGGTCGTTTGTTTTCATACAAAATGCACGGTGCGGCAACAGCGCGGCGTCCGTACCGCGAACGCTCGACAGCAGGACGGCAACGTCGCAAGTCCCATAGGGATGTCGGAAATGCAATAAACTATAAAGTATCGATATATATCGTATCAATGTTTTTTGAAAATATCAATATCGATATTGATATTATGTGCTTGGGTATGGACAGTTTACAGTTTGCAGACCTGGCTAGGTAGTTTAAGGCACTTCGTTCACCTACCCATAAGAAGCTACAGCAAATGTGATGCTTCCTTGTGGATTATGTATATCTACAGATCACCCATATTTGGCAATCTCGCTTCACTTAATGGCCTTGTCTGTTCAAGCCGAAATGAATTAATTACCTACTGCAAAAATTAAATAATTTAGATTACCTGGAAAAGACAAGGAAAATAAACTTTAAACAAGTGTTCGACCGATTATTACCAAGTAGGTAAATAAATTAATGACAAGACAAGGTAATTAATGCTAATAATTTCCTAAAGAAAACATTTTTTTCAAAATTTTCACATAATAGGTACTTAGCTACTAGACTCAAAAGTTTATGATAAGTCAATGAATGATAAATAGAATATGTTTAAGTAAAATGAAGTAGTTTATTTTACAATAAATTAATCTTATAAATTACCAACTTTCATTCTACGGATTCAACCGTGTGCCTTATTCAATCCCTGTTCCTACCCCTTGAATCCTATTTATGCAACAAAATTGAGATGTCCTTTTTCAACGTAGGTATGTACGTATATCGAAATTTCCGTCAAAATCGGTTCAGACGCGTGCGGGAATACCTATTTTCTCGTGGTCCCACTATTTTGTCCTACTATGACGGAGTAACTTTCGTACCTATTTATCTACAAAACAGAAATGATTTGATTGTTTGTTTGTTTGTATTGGATAGGATCCGAAAATACTGGACTGATTTGAATAATTATTTCACCATTCGAAGCAAAAATTATACCTACCTGATGAACATAGGCTACTTTTTATAACGGGAAAATACTTCATTCTTATGGGAATCGATGTCGAAATATTTAATTTTAGGCGCATAAAGAAAAATAACGCAAAGGATCATTCAAAACCTTTTCTACGGTTTAAATCTCAAAACTTTTTGGTTCATACTTCATATAAAGGTAATCTGATAGGATTATTTAGAAAATAAAACAAGATGACGTAGGTAGGTATTTAACTTTAGTTTCGATTTATTATCAATATGATGATTTCTTGATATTCTTAACGACGCGGTTGGCGCAGTGGTAAAGTAACTGCCTACTGAGCCGACGGTCCCGGGTTCAATCCCCGGTCAGGGCAAATATTTGTGTGATGAACTTGATTATTTGTTTTTGGGTCTGGGTGTTATCTATATATGTATTTATAAAATATTAAATTATATTTATCGTCGTCTAGTACCCACAACATAAGCCTTAATTGAGATTACTGTGGGACTAGGTCGATTTGTGTAATATTGTCCTTTAATATTTATTTATAATTTATATATAATTAAATGTGACTAGAAATAATATACTTACTACGGTTTAAGTATAGGTTGTATATTATTTTGTAATGAGATCTTGCAATCAAATATTCACACAATCTCGCAAGTTTTCCGACAATTCATTTTTCGTATGAAAACGATCAATACACTAGGTACCTACCTAATATAAGCCGCTACAGGAACGCAGTTTGTAATAATTAATAACGGCTTTAACCCATTTACAATATTTTTTATAGGTACTGCAAAGGCAATGAGACTATGTATTAAAAACGTAGTATATTATTATTAGTCTGTGGTCTGTGATATTATTATTAGTCTGTGTTAAAAACGTGAAAAGTAACGTAAAAACGTCTGTAGTGCCATCTATTATTCGTTTAGCATCGCCAAATCGGAGGAGAATAACTTGTTTATAGTAGTTTCATGAGATGGCGTTGTTTTGAATATAAACTTTTCTGTAAAATTAGTTAAGAACGAGCGAAAATGAAATTAAATAGGTAGGTTCCATTTACAAAAGTATGTAAAAAATTATAAAAAGCAATGAAATTGCAATTAAATCTAATTTTATTTTTTGCTGGTTAAAATGATACACTTAGCGGCATCTATTGGTAGTCGGATGGCATTAATCCTCTTTTGTATGTAATGAACCAGACATGCTAAAACTATAATATAGGTAACCTCTTTGTAAAATATCATTTAGGGCCGATTTTTCAATGCTTGGATAAAACTTATCCGTCCAATAAAGTATTACACGATAATATTAAAGTGTCACGTAAACTGTCAAATACGGGCAATTAGAATACGTTTATAAAATGGTAGTTTTATACATTATTCGACGAATAAGTTTTAACCAAGGATTGAAAAATCAGCCCTTACTAAATTACTAAAGTACTTGTAAAGCTATACAATATTAACATCTCTTTCATATATAACACAATCAAAATAAATGCGAGTATTCTTAGTCAAAACTTGTATTCAAATTAAAATTGGTTGTCTGTAAAGTCGGTTTACTGACGATAGTTGAACGTGACAACGTCCGATTGTGCTTCTTTGTCGCTCGCTCCGCGCTCTCGTTTGCACTTCAAGCCTTACATGGAACGCCTCAGAGCGAGGTAACGCCGCATGAGTCATGTTTTTTCGTGCGTGCAACCGGCTCTATCGAATTATAAGACGTTGTCACGTCAAAAATGTATATAAAAAATTGGTTGTCTGTAAAGTCGGTTTACTGACGATAGTTGAACGTGACAACGTCCGATTGTGCTTCTTTGTCGCTCGTACCGCGCTCTCGCTTGCACTTCAAGCCTTACATGGAACGCCTCAGAGCGAGGTAACGCCGCATGAGTCATGTTTTTTCGTGCGTGCAGCCGGCGCTATCGAATTATAAGACGTTGTCACGTCAAAAATCAAACTCTCTATAACGTTGTAATATTTAAGAAACCACAATAATTAAAATAAAATAACTGGCCCTATTAAAATTACTGTAGGTTATAAATGTAATCAATTATTATTAAACATTCAATGTAATCTGGTAACCCTGCGAGCTGGATTTAATTAAAGCCTACGTCAAACACGATTAGAGAAATTTCTTGTTATTCAAAGAATTAAGGGCGCGTTAAACGGTTCAAATGCTTGAAGGATCCTATTTCCTAAACGCACCATAAAACTTGATACCCATTCTTTGACGTTTCTACCGATAATGCCAAAGAATTTCCTTAACACGTTCACTGCGGCACCTAAAATGCCAAACTTACCGTTGTTGCGGCATGTCTTCAATACTTCACATCGGCAAGTTCACCACTGTGCGTCGTGAGCCATTTTTATCACATCGCACCTACTGACTTTGAAGGTTAATAATTTCATGAAATTTCAAGATATTTCAAAAATTTTTTTTTTCGGATAATAGTATATATAGTCTTGTATATACCGCATAAATAGCTTTTAGTTTTACTCAATAGTTTAAAAGATATGAGGGAAAATGTAAACCCCTGATTTTGTGAAAAATTATTTGCCATCCCGCACTGCGTTGATACGGCATGTTTACAGTAATAGCGATGGGAAACACTGTAAAATAAAACATCGATATCGATATAAATCAATTTTGTATATTTCAGTCTGTTTGTTAACAGATAACGAGATCGTCGATACAAAAAAAAACACATATAAAACAAGGTACTTGATCAGGAAATTGTTCAGTAACTTTTGTTTTAATTTGTTCAGTAACTTTTGTTTTAATTTGTTCAGTAACTTTTGTTTTAATGTTTTATATTATTTTCACAACTGTCATCACATTTTTGCATTTATGCTACGAAATAAAAGAAAGTAAAAAAACTAAAGCCTCTAAGGTATCATTGTCATTTAAAAATTTGATAACGACGCGTGCGGTCCTGGTACATCACTATGCGAGATTGACACGCGGCGCGCTCGCAGTACAGTGCGGCATGAGGTGCTTGTCCATGGCAAAATATTTGACATGCCGCACACAAAAGAAACGGTTTCTTTTCTATGCGTGTGTCCAATATTTTGCCATACGATTTTTAAACGAAATTGAGTCCTACTTCAAACTGTGATCACAAAAATATATTTGTCTCTTTTCTAGTCATTGATTAACATATAAAAAACCTCGCCGCACCACGGTGAAAACTGCGATTTTGGGCGCCGCACTGTGGTGTAGTCGCTGATGGCCCGATACTGGACATGCCGCAGTGAACGTGTTAAATTACAAGTTTGCTATTTCCTTCACGTATACTTCGATTTAATAACATGCACATACAAAGAGTAGCAGCTATATGGAAATGGAGAAGATGAAAAGCTTTTAATCAAAAGAAATACATACGTAGTACGTTGTACGTAGGATAATAGGTCTTTTTCGTGATTAATCGGAACTTTGACATTTCCAAAAGAGATCTCAAAGACTCTTTAACCTAAGAGGCGAGTACTTATAATATTCAGGACGTAATTTAAATATATCGATTTTAAATCGACCGCCAAATATGCGACAATGACGGTTGGTTTCTGAATTAAGTAATTATGAACGTCTGAAGCCATACTTAAATAGATAGTACTTAAATATTTTCTTGAATCTGGACCTTCGCTTTCAAATCAAATCATTTGAAAATCAAAATGAAAAATCTAACTAATTAATCTCAATATAAACAGCAAAACTCGAAATTAATAAGACATTACTGACAAAGAATTTAACTATCAAACAAAATTAGACGAAATGCATCACGATCCTAACAATTTAAGCTTGTTAATGACCACACGATCACACCAAAACGTTTGATAAATATCCATTTATGCTAGTTATACAACTATCAGTGCAAATGAATCAATAGCGGTTTCCTTGTCAGAGCTAGTGGCACCTCTCGGCTCACACAATTTAGAGCTCGGAATCAATAACCCGGCACAATGGAATCTCTTACAGGCGAATTCAATGGTTAATGTTTTAACATTGCTAACATTTTTAGTGGTAATTTGGATGGTAGATGATTCAATTTGTTTTGAATTTAAGAGCGCATATTCAATTTAACGCAAGTCAAAATCTCCGCGATCTATTACGATAGATCGCGGCTTGCGCTATCCTTTTACTATGAACAGCATAGGTCCACAGGAGAGCGCCGAGCAACATGTCCTCTCTCTGGAAAGGCTCGCTGCCGACTGATTTTAATCGGGTCGCGCGCAGTGTTTTATAGTACTTTAAAAAAATTTGTAGAAAAATACTAGAGGTACCTTAGTTGATTTTTTAAATTTTATCTTATAAGTAAGACATTCTTTTATTGCAATATGTATAAATTATATTCAATAAAGTCAAATATCTTGGTGAAAATAATCATTTTGTCGACTATAATTTCTAAAAAAATTCACATTGTTCGGATTTTAATTTCGTAAGTTAGGAGTCCAAAATAAAAAAATCTTTTAACTAACTATTTTAATAAGGATTTTTGCAGTTAGTTAAAAATAATTGTGTGTTAGATCTGTCAGCGATTTCAGATATTTTTAGCTTCGAAATTGACACTAAAAGTGAAATCAAGTAATCATCGGCTCAGTTATCTTGATGGTATTCACAAATACTGTATTAATTGAAAAAAACTCTTAACTAACTACATAGACAATAAAATTTCCTAAAATTATTAGTAATTCATATGTTTGTAAGATAAGTGGTTGATGGACAATCTGGTTTGAAAAATCACATATTTGAGCCAAACAGCGCACGGACCGCGTACACGGCCTTAAGATGTAGAGCTAACTTAGTTACGATTTTTTTAATGTTCTTAGATTTTGTAATACTGTATAATTTTTCTGCATCAAATATCCTTTTTTTTAAGTGGGGAAATCTTCCAAATATACCCACGGCGCCCGGGGAATGAGCCGTGGGTTATGTTGGATTCTTACCGACTATAACCCCACTGTGTTCCGTCGAGCCGCCGCGGGTATTGGTTGGAATTCTTCCGCGATGCATCTAATATCCTAAAATCTCATTGTCTTTGGTGAATCCCAACTCTCACTAGAGATCAACTCTGGTAAAAAAAATTGGTAATGACGATTATGATGTTAATTATAATCATTGAAACGTATGTTGTTTTGCACTAGTGAAATTTGTTAAAAATGTACAAATCCGCCTCCATGTAACATGTCGCTTAGCTTTATATTGCGTAAAAAATAGATTCCATTACTCTTTGAATAAAATAAGAGCAGAGCTGTAAAATGGCTAGGCTATTTGATAAAACACTAAATGAATATTTTATATCCAATATGAAAGGGTATCGACGATCGACATTTTACGCACTTGTGTTTACGAAATTAAAACAAAACATTGACACTATGTTTTTATGTCCATAGCTAAATCGTGTAATAGTTGTTTTATAGGCATAGTGGTTGTTTTATAGGCAATGGGCATAGTTTATCTCCTTAATGAGATAAGAAAATTCAACTCTTGTTTCCTTTAGCGGGATTAGAAAGTTTCAATTATTCACTAGCCGCTCACCCTGACTTCACTCTGTTTGAAATTTTAAATAGCAACCTGTTTTATGTATATCTAGAATGCTATAAAATAAAGTGTATTGAAACTTTAATAAATTACAAGAAACATACAACAAGTATCGGTTGTAAAACTATGGTTCATAACGATAGTCATTTTACACCTGCGTCTTTAAAAAACATGTTTGATATGTTAATATAAAATTTTCCTACAGGTAAGGACTAAAATATTATAAAAAAAAAGACGGGTTGCACTCCGGGAGTGCCGGCAGAAGTGAAAACTTGATTAATAACGTTGAGCATGTTTGATATTTGTGCCGTGTAGTGCCGGCCTGTGCCGTGTAGTGCCGGCCTAGAATAGCACTACCCCATCTCTACCCGTGGGTGTCGTAAGAGGCGACTAAGGGTTAACTACATGCAAACGGGCAGCAGCGTTATGCATGATCTCCCCCACCATCAACTGCGCTCGCCAACCCGCCTGCCAAGCGTGGCGAGTATTGGCATTCTTTCCCCCCAAATAGATACACATAAAAATACACATGAATAGTGCAACAACAACCAGGCCCCTAGTACCCGGCAGCTCCGCTATTCCTGGCTACGGTAGCGGCCATGGTAACGGCGGGGCAAGGGGTGCTAAGAATCACCGGAAGCGATCCGGCTACCACTCCCGACGACCCCTGGCCCTGGTAACATACAACGCACGCACGTTGAGGACGGACGAAAAGATTGTTGAGCTGGAAGAAGAATTGAGTAAGTTACGCTGGGATGTCATAGGGTTATCAGAAGTCCGAAGACAGGGGGAGGACACGATAACGTTGACATCCGGTAATTTATTCTTCTACCGGGAGGGCGACCAACAGTCCCAAGGTGGAATCGGGTTTATCGTTCGCAGACCCCTCATTAACAACATCATAGCCATCGAAAGTGTGTCGAGCAGGGTAGCGTACCTGGTCCTCAAAATATCTGATAGATATTCTTTGAAGGTCATTCAGGTCTACGCGCCGACCTCGGCACACTCAGATGAAGATGTGGAGGTAATGTATGAGGACATCAGTAGAGCCTTACACACCTCGAAAACACATTTCAATGTTGTGATGGGGGATTTCAACGCGAAACTGGGCAAGAGAGGCGATGATGAGTTGAGAGTGGGGCAATTTGGATTTGGGCAGCGCAACCCGAGGGGCCAGAGGCTCGCTGAATTTTTGGAGAAGGAAGGACTCTTCATGATGAATTCCTTCTTCCAGAAATCTCCGCACAGAAAGTGGACCTGGATAAGCCCTGACGGTAAAACGAGGAATGAGATTGACTTCATCATGACAACAAGGAGACATTTATTCAATGATGTTTCTGTGATTAATAGGATAAAAACCGGTAGTGATCACCGAATGGTAAGAGGCACATTGAATATAAATGTGAAACTGGAAAGGTCTCGCTTGATGAGGTCAACTCTTCGACCGTTCCGCACCCAAATCCAGAACCCCGAAAGCTTTCAACTCGAGCTCCAAAATCGCTTTGCTTGCCTAGGCGATGACGTATCTGTGGACGATCTGAACAACAGGCTTATCGAAACGATTCGTACGGTAGGGTTGCATCACTGCAAGACACCCCGTCGAAATAGGTCCCAAAAACTTTCCGCCCATACCCTCAAGCTCCTGGAAGAACGACGCTCCTTGCTACTACATACTTCCGATGATGCGAAGTCATATAGGCAGCTCAATAGACGGATTACAAAGTCCTTGCGACACGACATCCGCCTCTTCAATACGAAAAATATTGAAGAGGCGATACAGCGGAATAAAGGCACAAAAGTGTTCGCAAGAGATGAATCTATTGGGCAAAGCCGGCTGACTAAGCTGAAGACGGATAGTGGTAAAGTGGTGTCGTCTCAACCAGAGCTACTAGGAGAGGTTGAGAAGTTTTATGGACATCTTTACACCTCCGTTGCTAAGCCTGTTGCAAGTCCGGCGAAAGATCCTAGAGCCCGACTAACCCGACATTACACCGAAGATATCCCGGACATCAGCCTGTACGAGATTAGGATGGCTCTCAAACAGCTTAAGAACAACAAGGCGCCGGGTGAGGATGGAATCACCTCTGAGCTACTGAGAGCGGGTGGCAAACCAATCCTCAGAATGCTACAGAGGTTATTCACTTCCACCTTACTCGAGGGCACTGCGCCAAAAGCGTGGAGCAGCAGTATGGTTGTCCTCTTCTTCAAAAAGGGAGACAAAACCCTGTTGAAGAACTACAGGCCAATATCACTGCTGAGCCATGTTTATAAGCTGTTCTCGAGAGTCATCACGAATCGTCTCGAACGCAGGCTTGATGACTTCCAGCCTCCCGAACAAGCCGGTTTCCGAAGAGGCTTTAGCACCATGGACCACATTCATACGCTGCGGCAGATTATACAGAAGACGGAGGAGTATAATCTGCCATTATGCTTGGCGTTTGTGGACTATGAAAAAGCCTTTGATTCGATCGAGACTTGGGCCGTATTGAGGTCTCTTCAGCGTTGCCGCATTGACTATCGGTATATCGAAGTGTTGAGAAGCTTGTATGAAAACGCCACTATGTCAGTCCGGGTTCAGGAGCATTGCACAAAGGCAATTCCTCTGCAGCGCGGGGTCAGACAAGGAGATGTAATTTCTCCGAAACTGTTTACCGCTGCTTTGGAAGACGTCTTCAAGCTCCTGGACTGGCAAGGATTTGGTATCAATGTTAATGGCGAGTACATCACTCACCTTCGATTTGCGGACGATATCGTAGTCATGGCAGAATCCCTGGAAGACCTCAATACAATGCTCGGTGACCTCTACAGAGTTTCACAACAAGTGGGCCTTAGCATGAACATGGACAAGACGAAAATCATGTCAAATGTCCATGTTGTGCCCACTCCGGTATCAGTTGGAAACTCTATTCTCGAAATTGTTGACGAATACGTTTACCTGGGACAAACCGTCCAATTAGGTAAGTCCAATTTCGGGAAAGAGGTCAATCGTCGAATCCGACTCGGCTGGGCAGCGTTCGGGAAACTACGCAACATCTTTTCGTCCAAAATCCCTCAGTGCCTGAAGACGAAAGTCTTCGAGCAGTGTGTGTTACCAGTGTTGACATACGGATCTGAGACGTGGTCCCTAACCGCGGGCATTGTGCACAAGCTCCGCGTCGCTCAACGAGCTATGGAAAGGGCTATGCTCGGGGTTTCTTTGCGTGATCGAATCAGAAATGAGGAGATCCGCAAAAGAACTAAAGTCACCGACATAGCCCACCGTATTAGTACGTTGAAGTGGCGTTGGGCCGGGCATATAGCCCGCAGAACCGATGGCCGTTGGGGCAAAAAGGTTCTCGAATGGCGACCACGTACAGGACGTCGCAGTGTGGGACGGCCTTCAACGAGGTGGACAGACGACCTGATCAAAGTGGCGGGGAGCCGCTGGAGTCAGGCCGCTGGTGATCGGTCGTTATGGAAATCTTTGGGGGAGGCCTATGTCCTGCAGTGGACGTCTTAAAAGGCTGGAACGGATGTTTGATATTTTGGAATGGTATCCGTCTTACGCTTTTTCGATCAGGTCACGTGTCCTGACGCGAGTTTAAGATTTTATACCCATTACAGAAAAAGTGCTCAACGCCGCTAAGAAGTTTTCACTTCAAAAAAAACGGTCAAGTGCGAGTCGGACTTGTGACACTGAGACTTCCGTACAAGTAAGCTGAAGAGCAACCGCGAACAGAATTGGTTCCTTTATTTATGTTATTTTTATTATTTTTTGTTATAGGAAGGGCCAACAGAAATAGATCATCTTTGAAAATTTCATCTATTAGGGTTCATTAGATACAGCCAGCCTGGTGACAGACGAACGGACAGACACACTGCGAAGTCTCAGTAATAGGGTCCCGTTTGCTACGGCCTACGGCCCTAAAAACTGTCACTAAAATATCTGCCAGTTGGTCGTGTATTGAATGATAAATATTTGCAGTCCATCATTCAATTTAAAACACTGCACGAGTCTAAATGCGTAAATATTAATAGATTATGTTTCATGCACATCTATAAATAACCAATCACCATTGTCAGATATTGTATTTGCTAAAAATACTAGCTGAGCTCCGCGATTTTACCCACATTGCTCTGCTCCTGTTGGTTTTAGCGTGATGATATATTATTATAGCCTATAAACCTTCACTACATAGTATAAAACAAAGTCGCTTTCTCTGTCCCTATGTCCCTTTGTACGCTTAAATCTTTGAAACTACGCAACGGGTTTTGATGCGGTTTTTTTTAATAGATAGAGTGGTTCAAGAGGAAGGTTTATATGTATAATAACATCCATCAAATAGTGGAGAAGTACTGTTATTTTTGAGGTTTCTAATGTGATGTCGTAAAAAATTACATTTTTTTCCGCTTACATTGCAAACGCAGGCTGAACTCTACGAGTTTTATCAAAATAATGTACTAAGTATTATACACATTGAAAAGGTCTACAGAAAAGTCCGCGATGGTATATGTCTATCTCTTATGGATAACCCACAATAACTTTTTTTTGTCATTTACTTTTTACGACAAATAATGGCTAATTTTCGAAGCGATTTTAACCAATACAGCATTAATCCTTAACCAATTAAATACCTTGAATACATTGTTCATTTAATATAGATCTATATGGCCCTTTACACCGTATGATTTAAGTGAATATTTCCGAAGATATTACAGATTTAAAAAATTGCGGGACGTAGCGTTGGCGGCGGCACCGGCCGGCCGCCCGGCTATATATTTTATACCCGTGCTAAGCGGGAGCGGGCCGCTATGTTTTTATATTATACAACGTTCACAGTTTTTCTGTAGTGTATTTAGTATCAGCATTGCACCCGTGCGAAGCCGGGGCGGGTCGCTAGTCTTCAATAAATGGGCTATCTAACACCGAAATAATTTTTAAATCGGAGAGCAGTTCCTGATATTAGCGAGTTCAAACAAAAAACTCTTCAGCTTTATAGTATTTGTATTGATTTTGAAATTGAAAATCTTGCCAGAAATACTTTTGTAATATGTAACAAATCCGTTCCTTTGAACTCACAGATTAATGAATTATTCCACCATATTTGAACCCAGAAATATACTTCGATTGAGGACTTTCAAATTAAATTAATTATGGATGTTGAAAATTGCTTATTTGATACTTTGTTAGCCGTAAAACCTGTGTGTAAAACGGGTCTTTCTCCTACTATATACAACCTCATAAAAATAAATATTTTACAACACAATGTACCAGAAATTGTCTATGAATATTGTTTAGAGTTTAACCTGTCAAGATGACAATCAAAATTTTTGGTGCTTTAAAAAGAATTAGTTCAATATGGTACGCTAAAGTTATATATAATTAAGCTAATATTATTAATGTTCTCACATTCATATCATTTTAATAAAACGCAGAAGTGTCCATATTTGTTAATACCGAGGAATTAATTATTTTTAGTTGCTTTCATTTTCTCACCTATATAAATTGTTTATAACTCCATATTTTATTAAAAATCCATTCAAAATAAGCATTTAATCTCTCAGATAAACATTCTTTATTTTTGTTCCGATTTTTCCCTTTCCAATTCCCAAAACCAATCATACATTGATTCCTGTACATTCTAATATTTGTTTTTTGCATTTCAATACTCTTAATGGTTTGCACGATTCAAACGACATTACCAAATTGACCCGACTATCTGCAAAAACGTTCGCTGTAACATATTCGAAGCTTTCAATGAAATACTATAGAAAAAAAGAGCGTGTGTGCCGAGCACATGTGTCAGAAGTGAAACTGCTTTGGCAAGATTATCGCCTTACCCCATGACATGATACTATTGCCAACACGCGACTTTGAAATTTTACTCTCAACGCGCAAAGAAGTTTCTCTTTAATAAATAAAGTACCTATTTGATCCATTTAACGTGGTATGAAGTTCCATGTCCCCTTGTGGGGACGGCAGTATTTCACACCCATTTCATTTATCGATTTTCTGTAGCTTTTGATAAATTATTAGTACTGTAGAAGATGGATACCTTTTTCTATCTTGTTAACTGTTTGAACGCATGTTAGGTCGGTTGTAAAACGTTCGTTGGCTTTTTCACTAAGGGTTTAGCGAACCTACTAAGTGACTTGTATCTTCTGGGATTTTTGGCTAGGTTAAAAACGTTTTCATTCTTATTTGTATTGAAGTTATTTATTTATAGTCACGATACTGTGTGAGCAATAATGCCGAGGTCTTCTTATTTTTTCCAGGTGCAGTCACTTTGGCCGTCAGAAATCGGAGCACTTACAAAAGCAGCATGTCATCAAGCTAGCGACTGTTCAGATCACACCAACGCTTCGGCTGCTATCGTTTCGAGTGTCCCGGAACTACCTGTACTTCAGTTTCGCCACTCCAACCACGGACTTGGTGGAATATGTGGAACTCTTTAACGATGAGCTTTCGTGATACTGTATGAAATGAAACAGAAGCTTTCTTACCTTCCCTACATTCAATATTTTCTATTTTGTTTCTTCTCAAAGTTTAAATCACTCTTAAAATTTTTCTCTTACATTATCCATACAAAGTTAATTAACTTGCTAGCAATTATTCACTGTAAACAATAAAAATTGCAGAATTCATCAAATTAAATAGGAATTTGAAAAGAAATTTTGAAGCCCATCACTGTATTCCTACAGCAAATGCCTATAATTTAAAAGCTCAATTTACAACAATAATAGTTTCAAAACATCGGGCGGCATACTATTCATTATGCACATTGCATAATAAACAGATAGTCAATAAATTCCATACATACAAAATATCAGTTTTGTATTATCATACCGAAAATGATTATGCTGTTGTGAAGATAATAAAAAAAGTCTTAAATGTGGCGTCCTTTAAGTGTATTATATGTTTGTTGTTTTGTGTATGTCCTCATAAAATCATCTACAAAATATTGAGACACTTATTTTGGATAATATGATCACATTTTATTAAATATCACGCATGTCATACTTCAAAAAAAGTTTGCAAAAAGAAACGTTGAATTTTGTGGTTAATTTTGGTAAGGTGTCTCGAGATTTTGTTTAGAATTCATAAAACTGTTTTATGTTTGTCTTATGGTGCATTTACATCAAACGAGCGAAAGCTCATTCTAACCCCACTATGGCAAATTCTATTAGTGTGAACAGGTGTAGAGCATTCTGTCGTTGTTCTTAGTGCGTTCGAAAAGATTCTATGCAATGTTCTAATACTGAAAAACACTGAATACGCGTTTTCGTTTACACTAATAGATCACGAAAAAATGCTCTTGCTCTAGCTCTAGCTCTATGTTCGTTTGATGTAAATTCACTGTTACGTTGTGTTGTGATATCGTCTAAGTGTATTTAGTCTTTGTGTTTTCTTTAGTAAAAGTATATGCCCGCAAAATGCAGTACAAGCATGTTGGTTTTATTTCCATTTGCATACATTTCTGTCTAGACTTTATATTTACATATCTTGTCAAAATTGCTGCAGACGTCAACAATAAAACTTTTTTGTGAAAATGTTAAAGCCAAAGTTTTAAAAGATTTAAGTAGAGATTGATGATACAAAATATACCAGCAAAAACGTCTTTTTTTTTAAATATGTTGAAATTTAATACAACAGAAGAATTGGCTAATTACATTTGATTATAATTTAGCTAACTTGGTTAATTTGCCAAAAACTTTAATTCATAACAGAAACAGACGTCAATAAAAATTATGCATTGATTATTTTAACCAAATTAATTATACTTATATTACCCCTCACCTCGACGTCAAATAATTGGAAAGCCACATTTAGAATTTGTATTTAGTGAAGTATTTTTTTTCTCTGCAAATTCCAGAATGAGTAATAAAAATATCGTTTCATTTAGAACTAAGTAAATACGGTTAGTATTTCCTTCAAAATATCCGATTTTGATACCCAAAATACCCTCAATGAAAACTGCTGCCAATACTAGAAATATCTCACTAATTATAGTTCAATGAGATGCTGCCCCTTGCTATAGGAAAAGCAACACAGTTCAATGAATGGCTCCTCATTAAGCCTAGTAGTTAGTTCCTAATTAAAGGACCTTGTTTTACAATGCCTGTATAATTGATGGACAGCGCTAGTCGTCCGCTAAACGGATGAATAAAATAAATTAGTCGTCCGATTACCGGATGAATAAAATAATTTAATCGTCCGATAACATCTATTTATCTATTTATGTGTAGTTTTTTTTTTAAGAAACCTAACCTAACCTAACCTAACGGCTAACCTAACCTAAACTTGATTTTTTTTTGCGCGTCGACGGAGCCCCGCTTTGCGGGGCTCCTATTTCTGTGTAGTTTTTTTTTTAAGAAACCTAACCTAACCTAACCTAACGGCTAACCTAACCTAAACTTGATTTTTTTTTGCGCGTCGACGGAGCCCCGCTTCGCGGGGCTCCTATTTCTGTGTAGTTTTTTTTTTTTTAAGAAACCTAACCTAACCTAACCTAACGGCTAACCTAACCTAAACTTGATTTTTTTTTGCGCGTCGACGGAGCCCCGCTTCGCGGGGCTCCTATTTCTGTGTAGTTTTTTTTTAAGAAACCTAACCTAACCTAACCTAAAGGCTAACCTAACCTAAACCTAACCTAACGAATTGAGGGCGAATATCTGGGCCATTTTTGATTTTAGAGAAAAGTTGTTCCTATAAAACATGCTTATATTAGCGTAATCTTTACGATAAAACAATAATAAATAGGTGTTATAATGACACCAACTCCATCAAAAATCAAAGTCCTGCGCCCCCTTTGCTTTAGTCCAACCCAACTAGCTTTAGTGTTAAAAGGTTATCTAGTAATCCGAATAATCGGACGATTAAATTATTTTATTCATCCGGTAATCGGACGATTAAATTATTTTATTCATCCGGTAATCGGACGACTAATTTATTTTATTCATCCGTTTAGCGGACGACTAGACACTTCGATAATTGATTCACAGTATAATGAGCTATTATGCACTATGACGTTGTTGAATCTAACTAAGCGTCAACACAAGGGACATTTTGGTAAGAGTTATTCGAATAGATGGCGCGCGGTGTGTCCCTTAGACACATAAAACTGAAAGAATAGAATAAATTCGATTGCTCTGGCGGGTCACGAGTGGCTGAATAATTGGTCAGGCATCCGCCCCGGAATGGCGCGAAAGGAGTCCCGCCTCGTGATCGAATTTTTTCTATTCTTTATAAATTTAGAGTTATTCGAATTCAAATACAAATATAACAATTTAAATAAAATTAAAATTTTAACCTATTACATCAAATGATAACAAAAAATTGTGATAGTTAAAGATTA
Organism: Colias behrii; assembly: GCA_029959065.1. Lineage (NCBI taxonomy): Eukaryota > Metazoa > Arthropoda > Insecta > Lepidoptera > Pieridae > Colias > Colias behrii. The sequence continues at coordinate 1,986,542 of JARWMC010000001.1, read as the reverse complement.
TTTCTTATTTAACCAGAAATCATTAACCTGCTTGACTTATGGAGAAGAATTTTGGTGGAGTAGCTTACTCGTAGGAAACGTCAGTTAAGATTAGATTTTGCGTCAGGATCGGATTAAGAAGGACTATTGGCATTAACAAGTTTATATAATAGTACTTAGTTCTAATGTATAGGTAACTTTATTATAACTGAAATTTGGTACAGACATTATATGCAGTAGATGACGCCTGTGAATGTGTTTGGAACACGTTACTTTTGCCACTACAATCTCTGAAAACACAACATGAAAAGTTTTTTATTTTCCACTCTTAAGAAGACATAGAATACTAACCTACCTTTTCCGTCAGAACCACTGCAACCAGCGCATTGCAAGACCTAAATGCATTATCTATAAATCATAAATCCATTTGAAGACCTAACCAGCAGTGGCCTGGTTTGCAGGTGCGGTATCTGGAAGACAAATGTGGCCTAGACACGCGATACTGCAGCCTGATAGGGCTGGATTTGTTAGGCTAGATTGCTAAAACATCGCTCACGGAATGCTTTTAGATTTCATGTGGACAATTAATGCAAACGACAGTAGTGTAAGGCGTATTTGTACGTAATGTGAGATGGATTTTGTTCTATCATACAACAGATAAATTTATATACCGGGTCTAATCGTTAAGTGTGCGCAGGCTATTATTTCGTAACTATTACAGATATCAAAAAACTTTAAGCTGATATTGAAAGTACTAGTAAGTTGTTTTTAAACAGTTATTATTGCCATTTTACTCATTAGGTATAGTACTTTCAATATCAGTTTAAAGTTTTTTGATATATCTGTAATAGTTACGAAATAATCGCCTGCGCACACTTAACAATTACTCATTACACCCTGTACAGAGCAGATGTCATTGTGCGATTTATAATCCTCCAATTGAACTACAACAAAAAACAAACAACAATAAGCCATTGATTAGTCTCCCTTTTGCTTTCCATTTGTTTGACCTAAATAAGAAAGGAAACGTTACCTTGATTTATTTACCAAAAGAATTAATGAGTGAAGCGCAAAGACCCCAAAAATTAACACAATCTCAACAATCTACAAGATTTTTCGCCAAGTTTGAATAGCCGTAGGCTTTGCTTGTTTTCATACATCTTAAATGATGCCGTCCTGTGCACAGAGGGTATCTAAATTGTCAGTTACTCCAGTTTTGCACAGAAATGGGTCTCGCAGACCTCAATTAGTAAGTTGAGGGTTATCAAGGGGGTACGTACGAACCGTTAGTACATGCTACGACTCAAGTTTGTCAACTAGGAATTCTCTCGGCGCAAATGACTAGAAATTTTGAAGGGACTCCCACGGTTTTGTTAAGATTAGGTACATGGACTTGGGACGTTTTGGCAGTGAAAATTTTTTGAACGTAGTGTGTTCTTCGTCTAGACGTGTTGAGTAGCTGGGATGTGATTTGTAAACATGAATTAAAACGGACATTTAGTTATCATGAATTATGTACCGGGATATACCTACAAATCTGAAACAAATATCATCTAAAATTGAAATGTACTTATACCTAAATAATAATCTTTGTTACAAGCAATATCATATAAATATAAATTTATAAAGAATAGAAAAAATTCGATCACGAGGCGGGACTGATCGAATTTTTTCTATTCTTTATAAATGTATATTTATAAAAGCATTTGAATGCCATAAAACCAAAAATATCAATTTTAAGCAATGTCATATTGTAATCATATTATGATTCATACTTAAATTAGAAACCAAAAAACACTAACAACTTATAAAAGAAAAAATATATAATTGATAAAAATATCCATGCACGTGATATACATACAAATTGAGCTATAAAACGAAAAGGAAAAACAGTAAATGATAAAAACCTGCAGTCCAATCAAGCTATGTGAATAAAGAATTTCTTATGACCATACAAAAACAATATTCTCGATTCGATTAATTTTACGAACCACTGCGTTGGAGCCGTTCAGTGAATAAAATGTAACTACATTTGGACACATAATTTATCTACATATTTATTTATTGTAGAACGTAAAAACGTTGAATAAAATAAGAAAAATAATATTCATAACACTCAATACGTTTGGGTGTTGTAATAATTTCTAAGGGAACGTTATTTCTGAAATGTGTATGAACATTTCATAAACGATTAAACCGAAGGTTAAGGAAGATAGGACAACTCCTTTTCTAAGATATTTTATTAGTCAGTATAAAAGGCATGAAATGCGACACATTAAAAAATTCGAAAATAATTATTAAATTGATGAGGAAAATACGGGACGAATCCGTGACACAATATTAAACAGTTCGTTAAATCGCTAATAATTAAACTTGGATTACATTTTCATGTTAAAACTCTATATCAGATACACTTGTATCAAATTTTAACAATCACGTGAATTGAAGACCTAAATTAGATTTAATACAATACACTGAATGCTGTATATTCAATGCATTCATACTTTGTAAAGAATTGAAGTTAATTGACCACTTATAAATAACAAATCATAACAAAAAGTATAAAATATAAAAGGTTAAACATAAATATAATGATTTAATTATTCAATTGTCCTTATTACTTATTTGCCTTTGCCTGTATATTTTTATGCAAGAGTTTCCGATTCTTCAGTTGAATGAACACCGTTCAGCCAGGTAAAGGTAACCGTTCATAATTGGGTCAGGCTCAAAATTACACGTTAATCACGTTGTACCTATTTATAGTGTGTTTTTAAACGGCTATGATTATGAGTTAATTAATATATTAATAAGCTTTAGTTGCGGCTTCGTTTGTAACCAAAATAGATAGTATAATCCGAGCTGGATGAAGATTATCTTTATTAAGCTATTGCATAGCTTCTATCGCGGGCCTTGAGCGCGGGGACCGAATCCAGAAATTGCGTAACGAAAAACCTCACACTCCCCACTCCGACGGGCGCGGAGGTGTGGCTTGAAGGCATGCTACGCAATAGCTTTACCGCGGCAGTCCCCGAGTGCCACACATCTTTTTTTTTTGTAATCTTCCGGATTATCATTGAAACACGCTTTAACACTCTTTGATATTAACAATACTTATCCAGCAATTTGATAAAACAGGAGAAGAGGCAAGAACTAAAATATCAGCATTGTTCAATTCCTACATTGTTCCCAATTATCACATCACATAAACCTATACCTGTTCACCTAAAAGTCGAAACCACGCTCATTTCCTTTGATCCAATTGAAAGGATCGTTGGCCACTAACAGGAAAACACTGGCTCTATCAAACGACACAGCCCTACGAAGCCGTACTATTGTACCCTTTTAGGGTTCCCTACCGAAACGGTAAAACGGGACCCTATTACTGAGATTTCGTTGTCTGTCTGTTTGTCTCCAGGCTGGATCTCATAAACCGTGATAGCTAGAAAGCTGAAATTTTCACAAATCATGTATTTCCGTTGCCGCTATGACAACAAACACTAAAAATTAAATAAAATTAAATATTAAGGGTACCCCATAGTAAGGAACCCTTCGTGCACGAGTTCGACTCACACTTGGCCGGTTTTTCTTCAACATTTCACGTTACCCACGTGTGTGTTTAAATGTTCCCGTTGGCAATAATTTAAAGATGCTAAATGGCCGCTAAATCTTTCCTCCTCTTCGCCCTGTTCGTTTAAATTTAAACATGAAAATTACTTTGCTTGCTATGAATTTAAAGAATCATTACGGGCTTTTTCACTTTTATACTGTCTTCAATTAGAACGCCAATTATGTTTAAAACCATACTAATTATAGTACCAATTAGGGCTTAGGAAATTTCGTGGGAAATTTCCTTTGAAGTTAACTCGATGCTCTTTCCTATGAATATAAATGCAACATAATAATAACAATAAAAGCATCCCATACTTACTAATCCTCATTGTATACTTACAATACTTTTAGAATTTATGACTTAAGATTTCTTAATAATATATTTTATTACATAAACACGTTATCAGGAATTTCAGTAATAATTTCGATAAGAAGAAATTGTGGTATACTCATAGAAAGCTCTTCCGATCGAAAGTTATTAGTATAAGCTTCTTTTATCCTCGTAAGACCCAATAACCTTATTTATTAACAAGGATATTAAGACAACCAAAACATATTGTAGATTATTAAATTACGGCTCAATGGTTTAGAATTATGATTCAACTTTTTTATAGGTCACATCCGATAATTTAAATTTCTCATCAAGAACATTTTATACTAGCTGTGCTCCGCGGTTTTACCCGCAGTGCTCCGCTCCTGTTGGTCTTAGCGAGATGATATACAGCCCTATAGCCTTCCTCGATAAATGGGCTATCAAACAACGAAATAATTTTTCAAATCGGACCAGTAGTTCCCGAGATAAGCGCGTTCTAATAAACAAACTTCAACTTTATAATATTAGTATAGATTGATTTTAAACCCTTTTAGCAAGTCAAATGGGCTGTTATAACTTGAACCTATTTTTATGTAGGCAATTTATACCAACCTCTATTTAGGGTAGACCCTACAAAATCCGTATCAAAGTGATCATAAGTGTCTTCTATTCTTCTGACTTCACTTTTCATTCAGTATGAGTATAGTTTGAACTGTTTCATACATTTACTTCAACCGTTTGCTGTAATATACGAGGAAAAACATGGTTCCTTGTAAATAATTACTTGTTTGTTGTGGTCGTTCTTGGTGATTTGTTGCCAGGGTAGCAGCTCAGTTGACACAATTGCTTTTATAATTTATGTCTTGAGATGAAAAAAATTAACGCGGCTCGTGTGAAATCTTTGCAAAAAATACCTATATATAAAAGCATATATATCTTTATAATACAAATATAGATGAATATGTAGCTTCAATGGTACAGTGGTAAATGCACTCATTTTTTTATCAAAATAAAACCGAGAGGAGAACTTTAAAATTAATATAAGTAAACATAGTTGCGAGGAGTAGAGTATATCCATTGACATCTTTATCTGCCTGTATTGAAGTAACTACCAAGTACCTACTACAATTTAATGTTGAGTTACATTTTACATTACCCGCTTTAGGTATACAATTAATACCTTAATGTCAATTAGTTTCCCGAAAAAAAACTGAAAAACTGTCTTTTCTATATATTCATGAGACAAAATTAAAACCATATGCTTTTTAGTATTTCTTCCCTTCCGGAATACACTTTTCTTCCATTTCATCTCATAAATAACTATTACTACACATCAACCCTCTCGAACAAACGCCCTTTACACAATTACGGAATATCCAAAGATATTTGCTCCTTATAATCGATTTATGGCCAATATCTCCGCAGATTTCTTCCGAAGTCACGAATCGCGTAACCCGCCATTACTCACACATTGAACCCTTACGCACTTTACGACATAATAATATCCCAAACAAATATAAACCTTATTCTAAAGCTAATAAGTTTATATTTCAATGTCAAGCACAGATGGTTAACTTCAAAGAAATATATTTCAAATATTCCCGACGCAGTTGGAATAAACAAAAATTGGATAACAATCTGAATGTTTTTAGGTTATGATTATTTATTGAGAACATTATTTGTGTTAATCGTATAATCTTGCTCATTTATATCTTAACCCTAGATCACTAATCATTCGTCTCACAGTCGACCGGCACCTGTCGCGTTCGATGTTTAGGTATGTTCCCAACACTTTCTCGCCCCGCCCCTCTCAGTACCTTCCTAATTGGCAATTTAGTGACCCGTGTGGAGAGGACGCGGACGTACGCTTCCTAGTTCCGGAGTTATAGCAAAATAGTCGACTCACAGACGAATGTATAGTGACTACGCGTGCAAAGTGAACAAAGGTGTGTTTTTGAATAATCGATTTTTTTATTATTTATTGATACTGATTTATAATAAATGTTGCACAATACTTAATGTAGAAAGTTTATCTGCCTTTTGGCTAGTAATGTATACTGTTTCCTTTAACAGTTTTTGTCGTAATACGAAGTAAAAAAAATTAACCTTCCTTTTATTGTATAGATGAGTTTAGAGAGAGACCAGGAGAAGATATTGAGTATTCTTGAAGAATGCGACAGCCACGATGAAGAGGGCGAGACACTTGAACATCAGTTTCAGTTGGATGGTTTTCGTAGCTCAGATTCCGAAGGCGAACAATTTAGAGAGAGATATTTTAGCAATCGCTACTGATCAAAGCGAACAAGAATCTGATACATCTTCTGACCAAGAATTCAATTGTTAGAGGGAGAACTATTGTATAAGGAGGATAATAGACTCTGACGAGGATACCAGCACGCAGCCAGAAGGCCGCCAACAGCTATAATAGCACCAAATGCGCCGTCGACTCAGTTGGCCAAATGTGCTCAACAATCGGAAGACCAATAGGTGGCCTTAGGCTATGTTTTATAATATTCTAAATTTATGCAAGGCAAATATGTCATTTATGTATCTAACATATTGAGGCTGCGTCAAAAACCATTAAAACTAAGAACTTTTATTCAAAAAATGGCAGATAGCCTAACTGAACCATGTTTGCAGGAGCGGTACAATACACCAACTTTGAGGAAAAATAACAAAACATACATAAAAGATTTTCTAAAAATCGATGATGTTTTTCCTAGTACGTCTCAAGGACGGACAAATAAACGCAAAATATGCCGATTTTGTCCATATAAAAAACGCAGAATGACTAAAAACTCATGCCACTCATGCAGAAAGGCAATTTGCGGCGAGCACACAAATCCCACGTGTAATGACTGCAAAGATTGAAAAAAAAAGACCTTCTTATTTCTTCTAATAATATTTAGATAACTAACTTGGCTATGTTGTTAATTATTTTACTTGAATATAACAAATAAATAAAATACATGCATTTTAATCTGTTCGTCTGTAAGTCGAATGTTTAGTGTCAAAGTTACACCGAAATATGTTTAGTGAGCTAGGGTTAAAGTCGGCGGTATTTCTTGATAATGGGTTAGGATATGGCTTCAAGAGCCATCTCGTTCTTTATATATCGAAAAGAAAACCTCGGATAATGTGTATTTCTTGTTACAACAGCACTTATTTTTAATCGTAATAATTATAGTTCTTCTAACCGAATTTTAGCTCTGATAGCCTATCTCAATAGTGACTAACAAACTGTTGATGAGTTATTAAGTTATAATACGGGAATATTCACGCAATCACACACACAGTCCAATTGGAAGAGGGCCGTCACACCGTCACAATACGCTAGAGATCGGGAAACCACCTAAATCTGTTGGTTATGCCCGATCTTAATACCTTAGCATAAGCAAAGGTAAAATAATAATAACAAATTTATAGGTAAAGAAAAACAATTGATTTAGTTTTAAAAAGTTATGTTTTTAATACAAGTTACAGCTATATCAATTTCTCTCCCTTGTTTTTCGTCATAGTTTGTATGAAATTAAATTGTAATTAACGTAATATTGACGTAATAACTCAATTACTGAAATTACAAATAAACAATTCGCTTATTAAAACAAGCTTAATTAGCATGCGCGCTTTAATAAAGACCTCTGTTATTAACTATCTCTTTCGTAAATTATTACCTATTTAAAAAATTGGTTGTCTGTAAAGTCGGTTTACTGACGATAGTTGAACGTGACAACGTCCGAATGTGCTTCTTTGTCGCTCGTTCCGCGCTCTCGCTTGCACTTCAAGCCTTACATGGAACGCCTCAGAGCGAGGTAACGCCGCATGAGTCATGTTTTTTCGTGCGTGCAGCCGGCTCAAACGAATTATAAGACGTTGTCACGTCAAAAAATGTAACCTGTAAAAAATAAAAATACGCTTTATCATTTTTAACGACACTTTTATATTTTGAAGCCCTCTATCGGACCAGTAGTTCCTGATATTAGTGCGTTTAAACAAACATACTCTTCAGCTTTATAATATTAGTACATGACACAAATACATCTGAAACCATAAAACCTTCTCGTAATATACACAGTGCCATAATAATATTATGTTCATAAAATGTTGAAGACCAACTTTTGTTTAAAATTCGCAAGTTCCCTAATCCCGTAACCTTCTCAAAATACGCTCAAGCATTATCCGCGTATGACAATAACCAAATAAATTGTTTTTTCTCATTTTTAACAAAGTTTATCAAAGAAGACAAAAACACATTGTAGACAGGATTGTTTGCTATATTGCCCAAACGTTTTTGGACCTTATTAATAAAGAATAGAGTTGTAATTCGCGTGTGTGCAGCAAAATTGGGAGTTTGTTATTAAGCAAATTCAGTAAGTTGGTATGTTTAATATTAAAACATTCCAGCATCGCTTCATATCATTGTGAATACACTGAGAGCAATAATGTCCCGCTTGTTTATTTCACTACCTTTTCCGCGCAATATAAATGCTTTGGAGTTTCATGAAATTGTAAAAAAAATTGCGTATTTCTAACATGTTAATGTTATGTGACAATTATTACACTTTGAGAAGTAAGTGGGTTTGTAGAATATTGCGTTATGTTAAATTATATTATGAACTAGCTGTTGCCCGCAGCTTCGCCTGTGGGGAAATGATGAATTTTCATGGTACAAACTTTCATCCCCTTTTTTATTCCCTTGGAGGTAGAATTGATCAAAATTCTTTCTTAGCGGATGTCTACGTCCTAACATCTACCTGCATGCCAAATTTCAGCCCGATACGTCCAGTGGTTTGGGCTGTGCGTTGATAGATCACTATATAAGTCACCTTTGAGTTTTATATATATAGATATATTGAATGAATTAGCGAAATTTAAGGCGGCTTTATATGAATACTAGCCTCCGCCCTCGGCTTCGCTCACGTGGTGTTTTTTCGCAATAAAAGGTAGCCTATGTTCTTTGTCAGGGTCTAAAGATTGTCTGTGCCAAATTTCATCAAAATCGGTTGAGAGGTTTAAGCGGGAAAGCGTAACATACAGATAGACAGACAGAGTTACTTTCGCATTTATAATATTAGTTAGGATAAATGTAAGTTTAAGAGTCATAACATACCCAATATTATCGATACATTATACACTTTAATTAATATAACTGCAACCGTCTCTGTTTGCTCTATTAAAATACTTCTGTTAAAATCCCAAGCCATTTAAGTATAGTTATTTTCCTTTCACATATATTTTACTGATAAATTTTCTTTACAAGTAGGTTATCAGCTCTACCAAGTTGAGGCATTTTGTTTTTATCTAGCTCCAGGGATCGAATGGAGGATCTTTCAGATGTAATATAAGGAACACCCATCTAATAATAATAACCCTTAGGAAAAGCTGGAGATATTAACAATATGTTTGTTAATATATATAATATAAATAATGATATCTACACAAATAAAGTTAGAAATAATTCCTATAAACGCAAAAAATTGTGAGTATGTTTGTTACTCTTTCACAAAAAGCACTGAACGGATTTTGATGATACTTGGCAGTTTCGTAGTAATAATGTACCAAAATAATATGTGGAACCGCGTGGCAAATATTTTTACTTTACTATCTAGTCAACTAAACAACCAAAATATACTTTTTTACTAATGTACCATTCTGATCTAGTAAAAAATACTTATAAATTCATATGTTATGACTGCAATGTACATCTACAAAAGGAAGCACATAATGACAGACTCGTCTCATTTAAAATGAACGACCGGACGCGTAATTCAGCTCCGGGTGTTAGATGTACTGTATTATATGTGTAATGAGGTAAACTACAATTCAGTTTAGACGGAATTGTAAATTTTAAGTCGTATGAGATTTATACGTTCTTAAATAGATGAAGGCAAACATCCGTCTTTTACTCAGTAATTAAAGATTCATCCTTAACAATGTGTAACTGAATATGGTATTAAAATGTAAATAATTAAGACAATAAACAGGGTTGTATCAAGTATTAAATGAATTTAATTAGATAGAAGAAGTCATGGTCACCGCTATTTATCATACTAACTACAAAATATTATTCAAAAATACACCAATAAACGTGAAAATGCTCAATGATTCCTAAAAGTGTCGTCCCCCGTCCGTCATCTTGATCGAAGAAAACTTTTTATTTTCCTTCGTCAATTTCGACAGTTGTTAATAATGGGAAGGTAAAATGAAATGGACGTTTTAACTGCTTTCACTTTCTGAAGAAATTCTCAAATAAACTTTTAAAATTGACTAGGGTCTTAACAATTGTAGGTTAAACTTAAGTTTACCTAAGCCATGCCAATACTTAATCTTTGGTTTGAACTTATTGAGTTAAATATCAATACGATAACATATTATGCCCATTATGAGCGATTAATTTATTTATTTATTTCTTAAATTTAGCAAGAGTTTAAGCTATACATCGAAGACGAATAACAGTTTAAAATTGATATCGCAGTTTAAACTACAATTGATATTACGGGTCTAAATGTACAATTCAGCTTACCGTATTATGTATTAGAATACACACAATTAATTACACTGAGAGTGAGTTCACGACATCCTTTACGTCTAATGAAGCTCACTTTGATCGTAATTATCATAATTATGAACCTATTATTCCTATTTCAGAAAACCAGACCTTCTAGGAAGTTTCATAGATTTCACATGTATTTGGGTTTTGTTTTGATCCCTATTTACTTATCACAATATTTTCTTTAGCGGTTGGAGCTGATATTATAATGTGCCAATAAATTAAAAAAAAAAAAGACGGGTTGCACTCCGGGAGTGCCGGCAGAAGTGAAAACTTGATTATTAACGTTCAGCATGTTTGATATTTTGGAATGGTATCCGTCTTACGCATGGAATATAAGGGCTAAAAAAAAAATCCGTCTTACGCTTTTTCGATCAGGCCACGTGTCCTGACGCGAGTTTAAGATTTTATACCCAACGCCGCTAAAGAAGTTTTCACTTCAAAAAGAAGTTTTCACTTCAAAAATAATTTGATTTATTTTCCTTGAAATAATTTTAATAGTGTTTTTGTCACTATGTATGTTAATGTATTAGTTGCAATATAAGAATTAAAAAAGCGACATTTATGGTCTTACCTGTGCAAAAAACAATTTAAACAAAGTCTAACTTTTAAACATCTGTCACTTTAATAGTTGTATATGTGAAATACGACAAAACCAGATTAAAGAGAACCGGCGTTAAAGTTAAACCTTGTCTTAATTTTTTGTGGTAAGACGGTTAATGTACAAAAATCACGTTTTTGTTAAAGCACAGCCTCACGCGCTCAGCTTATGAGGCGTGCAATAGACAATTTTGATTCTAAATATTCATAAAACGATACATATAAATTCTACCATAAGAATAGATAAACAGAATATTCCCGGTAAATTTTAATAAAAATAGATTTGCAAACAAACATGATTCACTTTGATCGGAAATGGATATTGAAAGGCAGCCTCAATTAGTTAACGGCCAATATTTTAGAGTACCTTTAAAATGATCCGTACTCCGGCGTGATTGAAGACCCGATGCGCTTTCAAGAAATATATATTATTACTTATCGAACAATGAATCTGTTTATTTTGTAATACGTTCATATTTATGAAAAAAAGTAGGAGATATCAATATGAAATGATTTAAACAATAAAAAACTTGAATAATAAAGTACGGCAGTACTTTATCTTATCTGTATCTTTCAATAATATTTAGTCTTTATGAAGTGTTTGTACCAAAACGGACTTATCGTGAACTCTAAAAATCTCTACAAGCATAATATCTACAAAGTCAGTATAGTGTGATTTGGTGGAAAAAAAATGAAAATATACTTTTAGATTCAATCTATACGAAGTTCTTAAACCTTAATAGGTTAATCTCGAACTCTAAAGCATGGCACAGATAATACATAATACAGATTACAAAACATGTTAATCAAAAGCGAAAGCGCTAGATAATTACACTAAACAAAAACACATTAATTCTAACGAGATTAGCGCTGATTTGAAGCATCCTGATCAATTAATTAAGCAGGTCTAGCCTGAATCTTGGCGGAATATTCATTGCACTTAAAGTTTGGAGGTCGACGGAAAATTAACGCTTAATATTTAAACAGGAGCCGTCACTTAGCTGTGATAAAGAGGGATATTAAAATTAATATTGAGTTAAGTACGCGGTTTCTTGACCTTTAGGCCTTGGTGCATTACTTAAGAGTTGTCATGGCAACGGGAAACCCACTTTTAAGACATCTTCAACAGGAAAGGTATATAATAACATTAGAATAATGGATATGCTACAGTCAAAACCCTGAACCAGTCAATAACCTTATTAACTGATTTAAAGAGCAGACATTCAGTCAATATAGGTTTTAACCAACGTACTGAATAGATTTTAACACTTAAATCTTTCTGTAATGGGCAAGTAAAACAATAGCGAGTTTTACTTGCCCATTACAGAAAGGTTTAAGTGTCAAATTCGACCCAGTAGGTTAGGTTAGGTTTGAACTGCGACCCTGAAGCCAGAACCAACTCGCTATTGTTTTACTTGCCCATTACAGAAAGATTTAAGTGTTAAAATCTATTCACATATAGACTGGTTCAGGGTTTTGACTGTAACATATATACAGGAGACGCAATGTATCTGGTTGACATTTTTGGCACGGAGGTTAATAAGTCATAAATAACATAGACTTTATCCGAGAATCTAAATTGCGAAACTAGGTCATTAATTAACCATTCTTGCTCTATTAAAGAAGTAAATTTGAATTCCTGCGATTTGATTCAAAAATTAAATATTCTCTTTTTCCGTACCTTTGAATTCAAACATTTACGATTTGAAATTCTCATATTCGTGCGTCTTTTTTCTGAATAAATTGGATCCAAGTATACCAGAACGAATTTACATTGAATCTACGAAAATGTGGTTTCATTCAAATAGATAGGATGTGGAACTAGTGAAAGTTTATATACATACATTATATATATCAATAGCTCCTGTATTTTAGGGAATCTTTACTACCGTTTGGAAATAGGCTAGTGCACACAGAGCTAGTAACCATGCGAGTCTACTCTCTGCGTGTGTACGTAGGGGAGAGCGGGGATGAAAGTCACATTTTTAACTTTTTTTATGTAACTTCCAAAATACGTTGTTTAGGAATGATATTTGTATACCAAAAGATAGTGTAATTATTCTGTTACAAAAGAAATAAACGTATTTTTGTGTAATATTATCAGTTGTAGAAATATTTTGTATTTTCACTCTTAAGAAAAATGTGACTTATAACCCCGGGTCAGGGATGGTTGTCACAATGCCTAGGGTAGGTAGTCACATACTAAATAACAGGCAATTTATAAATAGAAAGTCACACTTTGGTCTTATAATTTTACGGAATAGTTTTTAATTAAGAACTCTTAACCAAATGAAACCGTGTCTACGGTCTTTATTTCAGTCTGAATATTAATCAATCACAATTTTAGCAACCAATAATAATCGTGAGTCAATATAGAGTCATCAAGGACAGATGGACTTCCAGCAGGTTTGTTAGGGTGATTTTCCGGTGTTGATTGAAAATTTACGGCTAAAACAAACAACCTCAAAACGCAAATAAAGTCATCTCGCATACAGGGGGCTGGTTGATATGTGACAACCAGCCCCCGAAAATTTGTGACAACGAGCCCCATAACACGTTTTAGGAAAATAAAATTGAAAATAAATTCCGATCAATGAATACCTAAAAAACTATACTACGATATTATAAAACACATTTCATCATCATCAAATGCACTGAAAGATTATTACTGTAAAACAAGAACGTATAATTACGAGGTTCGACACAGCAGCACAAAAATTTACTTTTGCTGTGCGAAAACAATAAACACGTGTGAGGCCCTCACGGCAGATCGGAGCGGTCTGACGCGAAGTTGGGACAGCGTTGTCACTGTATCGCTCTTGCCACGCTGTTCAACAGACTTATTCGATAGTTCAGTTTTGTGTTAAGACCGCTGTGACAACCTGCAACCAACCCGTGAGACAACCAAACCCGGTCTCCCCTACCTGTTTTTGGACGAGCTACGTCAACACAAACCGAGCTGCTCGCGCAGTAGTTGCTCTGCAAGGCCCGCTCTGTGTGGACCCGCTTTATTCCAAACGGTAGTAAGTTCGCTAAAACAGGAGCTATTGATAAAACTGTCTAATATATGGTTTAATGAAAGGCGACAGTGATCAGGCTGTTAGTAAAGTCGAAACTTCGCCACATTGAACTATTCTGGGCAAAACTTATGGGTCGGAGTCTGACATGCTAATGTGACTTGTTGTATAGTAAGAGCTTATATTAAATTATGCAAGAAATATACAATTTATAAATGATGATTTTATATCGAATCTATACTAATATTATAAAGCTGAAGAGTTTGTTTATTTGTTTGAGCGCGCTAATCTCAGGAACTACTGGTCCGATTTGAAAAATTATTTCGGTGTTAGATAGCCTATTTACCGGGGAAGGCTATAGGCTATATATATCATCACGCTAAGACCAACAGGAGCGGCGCGGGTAAAACCGCGGGGCACAGCTAGTACAAGATATAGAAGTAGGTATATTATTTGTGTACAACCGAAGCGAAGTGTAGTTTAAATAATAAATTTTATAACTCTATTTTCAAATACATAAATTAACCCTTGGACTATATAATATAATTATTATCCTAGTATCAAAGTACCAATCCTAGCAACGTTAATTTAAAAATCCAAAGCTTAAGCAAGTCTGAATTAAACCGACATTGCACAGGATTAAAAATAGCCTTAAAATCGCGTGCAAAATTTTAGATTATTCCTCATGCTCTGGGAACGTGTTTGCGGAAGCCATTTTTCATGGGCCACGGCTGGATTTATTTTCCAATATGATATTTTCACGTTATAAGTTTAGAGCGCTAGTTACCCGTAACGGCAAATTTTGTTAGGATTCGATCGAGTCTTGTATTCTTTGGTTAGAAGAAACTTTCTTTTCCTTGGTGTTTAAAAATAAAAAGTCAATATCAAACTTTTTTTTTCAATCTTTATTCATATACCGCCCGCGGCTTCGGCTTTGTCTAAAACCTAATAAATTATATACTAAAACCTTCCTCTTGAATCGCTCTATCTATTAAAAAAAACCGCATCAAAATCCGTTGCGTAGTTTTAAAGATTTAACCATACAAAGGGATATAGGGACAGAAAAGGCGACTGTGTTTTATACTATGTAATGATGAGTAGCTAGAAAGGTTGTTATTATTGTTGGTTTATCCATCACGTACCACGAACGAAAAATGAAGTTTGTAGTAAGTGTTTCTTTAAGAATATATACCAGGTTTTCTCGTAAATAAAAGAAAATATTATCAATATTTGTACACACAACATATAAAACGTTTGAAAAATGTTTCACAAGAGAGTATAAATGTCAACTACAAGAGTTCTTTGAATTGGCGCGAACTTACTAGTTATTTAGGGTGTCTTCCGTTATGCACTGCGACCACTGTAAGGTGTGACGTCAATTCAGTATACTGTGAAGCCGTTCGTTTATAGCCAGTTATACTGGTTACGATTTAAAACGGAACGCAATCCAGTATACTGTCAGCCGCATTTTTTGACGCAGCATTAAAATGAGTGTATTAAAGTTTTCTAGAACATAAAAATAAACTGTTTTGGAGTACTGTCCAATTAAAAATATTTTAATTAATATTAATTGTAAATTGAATTTAAAATATAATAAAAGTAAGTACTTTTTCATAAAAAAGAATAAAAAAGAACTTTCAGCTCGTATTGAACATTTTCAACACAGTCTAATAAAGTTAATTTTTGCAATTCTTCCATTGTTTTATTTATAAATCCAAACTAATTACAGAACTTTAAAATTTTCTGATTATACTGTAGCTTTGTTTATAAGACGTTAGGCACTCGAGTGGTTTTGACTGATCATATTACTTGCTCTGTGGCAAAGAGTATAATGTATTGTCTGTGTCTGTGGACTGATCACGTGATCAAAGTACTGCGAGTACCTTACCTCGAAAACGCCAGTGCTCACAGTAGAATATGGCGGCGATTAATGACGTCATAAATTTCCCTAGGGTACTGCGGCAGTATACTGGCAGTCCATAACGGAACGAATTTTTCTACAGTGATAGCACTGTGCAGTGGTTGCAGTGCATATCGGAAGACACCCTTAAGTGGGAACGAAAATTTATAGTTCACTTCACTCCACTTATATTAATTATTTGTAACTTGCTACCAAGAGAAGTTGCTTTGTCGTGTAAGGAATCGACATTTTATTTATTAAAGCAATGTTTAAATGACGCTTGAGTTTCATGTTATTTTCTTTCAGCTTCGGTTGGGAAAATAAGAAACTCTATATTTTCCTGTAAATAGAGCATTACTAGTTAATAATTGATTGAAATATTTATGTTTCTTGAGCAAGTTTAACAGTAAAAATTCTATGATGAAGCGAGGATTGGAAAATTTTAGACTAAGTAAGTTAATTTACCATTACACACATCACATCACATTTAATAATGAGCAAAACTCGTGAACATTCATTAAAATGTATCATTAACCTTAAATCATTAAGAAGCTCCTTTCAATTTATTTACAAACTAGCAGTCCGCCCCGGCTTCGCCCGTGGTACATATTTACGTTTTCTCTACATAAGAACCATCCTCGTACTTCAAAGAATATAATAAAAAAAGAATTATCGAGATCGGTCGACCCGTTCACGCGTGATGCTGTGACCAAGGAAAACGGGTTTCATTTTTATATATAGGTATAGATGCATATGGGCTATAATACCACCTTCATGTGTTCAATTCATTACTAATTTAATATTAAATTTTAACTAACTATCATTTAAAACAACCTTTCAAGGCATCATTAACAATGTTGACATAGAGAGTAACATAGAGAGTAGTACAATCAGACAAAGTGAACCTGCACATTCTGCACTCTTTAAAACTACACTCAAACACGAAAATATTTAAATAGTTACGTGTTTACGGAAACCATTCATCATAGCTACGAGAAGTTCAATTTATTTCACGTGAAACTACGTTTTTGAAATTCTAAAATAATGCTAAGCGAAATCCTTTGTTACAGTTTCAATTTAATAAAACTTATTCAAAACTAAATGAACAAATCGTTTAAATCCGTTAAGTCTTTAATTTCTTATTCGAAACTATTACGTTTACAACTTTTAATAATATTGATAAAAGTAAATATTTCAAAATTTGTTCAAATAAATATTTAAGAGTCTATCTTAAAACCACGTGTATCTAGATATCTACCGATCTTATTCCCTGGTTGGTATTGAATCATGACAAAAATTAACTCTACGGAAAACGAAATCTGATTGTATTTTGTTATTAGCATAATAATCGGGTTGTTAATTGGGTGTAAGTATTTAAATCACTACATAGTATAAAACAAAGTCGCTTTCCCTGTCCCTATGTCCCTATGTCCCTATGTCCCTTTGTACGCTTAAATCTTTGAAACTACGCAACGAATTTTGATGCGGTTTTTTTTAATAGATAGAGTGATTCAAGAGGAAGGTTTATATGTATAATAACATCCATTAAATAGTGGAGAAGTACTGTTATTTTTGAGGTTTCTAATGTGATGTCGTAAACAATTACGTTTTTTCCGCTTACATTGCAAACGCAGGCTGAACCCTACGAGTTTTATGAAAATAATGTACTAAGTATTATACACATTTAAAAGGTCTACAGAAAAGTCCGCGATGGTATATGTCTATCTCTTATGGATAACCCACAATAACTTTTTTTTGTCATTTACTTTTTACGACAAATAATGGCTAATTTTCGATGCTATTTTAACCAATACAGCATTAATCCTTAACCAATTAAATACCTTGAATACATTGTTCATTTAATATAGATCTATATGACCCTTTACACCGTATGATTTAAGTGAATATTTTCGAAGATATTACAGATTTAAAAATTGCGGGACGTAGCGTTTGCGGCGGTACCGGCCGGCCGCCCGGCTATCTATTTTATACCCGTACGAAGTAATAAAATAAATAATAATAATAATAACACAGTAACAGTTTTTCTGTAGTGTATTTAGTATCAGCATTGCACCCGTGCGAAGCCGGGGCGGGTCGCTAGTTTAACATATTTTTATTGAGAGCGTGCACATAGGTAATGAAACTTAATAACAACAAAATTATTAAGATTTAAAATCTAACTAATTTCTAACTATAAGCTATAGAAATGTTGTCAATTTTGTTCATACACTTCCTCAATAATTTTAAAAACAGTATAACATTTTCCCCCACAACTATCCTATACAACCTACACAGTCCCCACACAAAGCTACATAATTAAAACCATAACCTTCAAGGATTATATACGTATTATATGAATGCATTGCGGCTTCAATATCAGTGGCATATTAACCGCAGGTATCCCGACAAACCATCACATTATCATACCAAAGACGAGCCAAGATTAAAGCTATAACCACCTTTGAGATATTTTACGAGGCACGAAGTGTGTTCGTAAAATTTTATATACCAAATTGTATTGAGCCCACGCATTTGCATATCATTTATTTTTAATTTCATATGTTATACCTATCGTTAATTTAAGATAGATCTAGTGTCATGTTTCAGTACGGAGTGTAGAAGATAGTTTAAAATCGCTTTGTAAACTTTCGACAGAAAAGCGTTGAATCATGTTGACACTGCTTTACAAAATGGCAAAATTTTAAGAGAAGATTGGATAGATTTTCACTTCTACAGAGGCAACTCTACAAAACATCAATCAATTCACATCCATTTTTAATATTATGCAAATCATTTACTAAACCTATCTAAACTGTTTACAGCTTAAATGTCAATGATCTGCTCTCCATAACACACGTGTCAGTAGTGAAACTTCTTTGGCAATATTCGAAGATACCAAAATCGTCGCCTTAGGCGGAGGGCCAGCTCTCAACGCGCCTAAAAAAGTTTCACTTCAAAAATAATCCTTAACAACTTTTTGTAGTAATTAAAAGATTAAAATGATCAATAATAATTTCAAAGTGTCTGACGTTGAAGTCGAAAAGACTTTAATCCCTTTTCCTCATCTCCTTTATATAGAGAAACGTATTACTGACTCTGGAATATCCTTTGATGTTTGAATCGACTTACAGTATACCATGAAACATGAAATCGCTTATAATTCTTGCTAATAACAAAAATATTTTATTGTTCATACAAATCTCTGGTAACCTTTCCTAAAAACGATTATGATAATTACTGTTTTCCTAGAATTCAATAAACGCAATAGTTACTTACTCTAATAAAGAAAAGAGGAATAAATCTTCATTATGAATAATATTATGAGTTTAATATTTTTTCTTAATCCGACAATCAATGATTTTGTTTGTATGCATGTCCAAATACAAATCAAACTTTTTTACCTTACACTTTCTTACTCTTTCAAATTTCCCTTTAGATATTCAACAGGAACCTCTCTCATATATCATTCTAGTGACATTTGTGTCGAACTATGTTTAAAAGTTTGTGAGTTTGGCCAATTTACACGATGAGACGTGGCCACGCTATGTCGTACATAATTCATTCGATCGAATGTTGGCTGGATTGGTGTTTCAGTGTCTTCTTTATTATTTTTAGTAATAAGGTGAGATTTAAATTATTAGTAATAGATACGGAATGTGGCGTTTTTATGGAGAGTGTGTTAATACACAAAAAATTATATACATAGAGACACAGAAAAACTTGACTGACATTGAAATCTGCATTAAAAATGTATCAGAGCCCAAAACTAACAATACAAGGACATTGAATTATGGAACTGTCCCAATAGATTACTTATTTTCTGGTTCATAAAAAATAATAAATAACTACATAATGCATACCATTATTATCTTTATTTTATCTCCAGGCCCAATCATTGTCTCGATTTAGTAAAGATCACATACACTATATCTTGAATCATACACTACATCTTGTCTATCTTGGATCAATAATCCAAAATTATGAATTAGAATTACTGTAAATTAGGTTATATCGTCACTGGCAAAATTTTCATGACACTTTTCTTCCCCGAATAATTCCAATACCTTGACCCAGTTCACGTCACAGTGATCAAGTAGCTGACTCAGTTAAGAAAGGTAGTTTTTATTCGACACCCCTTTGTTTCCCGCCGACAGCCAAGACAAAGTCTTTCATGAAAGCCGATAGATTTCTTTGTGGTTTTTACGCGTAAATGTCTTAATTGTGTTGGATTTGATCAGATTTATAGGTATTCATGTTAAACAAGGATGCTTCCTTAGTTCCTTGGAAATTTTTGAAGTGAAACTTCTTTAGGCGCGTTGAGAGTAAAATTTCAAGGTCGCATCATGGCAATACCGTCACGCCATGGAGTAAGGCGACGATTTTGGTATCTTTGAATCTTGCCAAAGAAGTTTTACTTCTGAAATGTGTGCTTGGCACACACGCTCTTTTTTTAATTAAACAAATTAAATTTACACTACGTAATAATAAGGTAGTGAGAAATATTATTGCTGTTTGTTTTTATTCAATTCACGCTCTTATTAAAATCACTTTATGCTTCTAGCCTGAACTGCATAATAGAATTCGCTTCAGGATTAATGTAATGGCGTGGAATAATAATCTCCTAGTTGAGAACTTTATTGACTAAGGACTTAATAATATTATATCACGTCTTGATATAATCCCTTGCATATGATAATGAAAAGCGATTCTTAAGAATTCGCGATCTGTAATTCAGGATTATAATTTGATTCATTATTGTGAGGAAATTTCTTTGACGATAACCGTAAGTGGCTGTAATATGGCCCTTGGCTAAATTAATATAAACAAGCCGCTGGCCTCATCTCTGTTAACAAGGGAAAATTAAAAAGCTTAAGACTTAAGAATTATGTCTCTTTCTTGTTATAAGAATTATAAAATTTAGTTACAGTTATATGTCGCGTTAGAATATATCTATGGTTATGGTAACTCTATGGTTCTATAATTACCGTTTCAGATATAGGTCTACCTTAAAAAAAATCAACTCCTTACTCTTTATAATAGTTTGTTTAAAGATGCAGAACTAATAAAACAATATTCTTGAAAAAAGAGCTACATTGCCAAAGAGCTACTCGATTTCAACAGCTAGAGAGACATGTTAAAATGACGCTACACTTGTAGCTATCCAACATGGCGGCCTGCCAGACGTAACAAGTGTTGCCAACAGTCAATTATAGCCTTAACGGGCCGGTTTATATCCTGGCGGTTTAAAGATATTTTATGCTCTGGAGGGAATAAGCAACTCCATTTGTTGTTGTGTTAAAACTTCATGAACTCTGTTATACAATAATATTAATATGCTACGTATTTTTTTTTAATTTGCAGAAAAAAATCACGTCGCTTGCTGCTATACAAAACCTCATCCTACATCTACATCCTCACAAAACTTTTAAAAATATCTACGATTACAACATGTTTGCAACTGAAGATTAACCTCAAAAACCAATTGATTTCCGCCATTCTAAAATAAAACGAACGTACTTTTATCACATAAGTTTATTGATAGAATAATAAAACGTAGATTCATTAGCAAAACTCCAACAATTGAAAGATGAAGAATAGCAAAGGACCAACACGTAGTCGCATTCCATCACAAGTTACATAAATGACCGTCGATTTATCAATACGAATTCATACTAGTACTTGTGACCAGAATGTGTGCTAGACATTTTGAGAAGCGATCTATTTGATGGTAGAATGAATTTCTGAGTAATACTTTAGCTGTGGAATAATAGAAGAGAAAAGGTTATTTTGCACACTAGCTGTGCTCCGCGGTTTTACCCGCATTGCTCCGCTCCTGTTGGTCTTAGCGTGATGATATGTAGCTTTTAGCCTTCCTCGATAAATGGGCTATCTAATGCTAGGCGTCCATTACAGGCGGATCGGGCCGGGCCGCATCGCAACGGGCCGTCTCTAATGGACGCGCTGTTTGCTCCTGCGTCCACCTGTACGGGGCGCGGCGGACCGCCTAGGCGGATTTTATCTAACAGACGCTCGCCGCTCACATCCGCCTGCCTGCGTCCACTAGACGGGTCGGGGCGGGCCGGGCCGCAGCGCACCGCCGGCAGAAATCCGCCTGCGAAGCGATATCCGCCAATGCGTTGCGGCCCGCCCCGGCCCGATCCGTCGCTAATGGACGATGTTTCATACAAAACATAGGCCGGCGTATTTTTGCGTTGCGATGCGGCCCGGCCCGATCCGCCTAGTGGACGCCAGCCATAACACCGAAAGAATTTTCAGACTAGTAGTTCCTGAGATTAGCGCGTTTAAACAAACAAACTCTTCAGCTTTATAATATTAATAATATTAGTAAGTATAGGAGTATAGATGAGTGTTACAAGTAAGTAAGTAATTTGTGGGACAGGTAAATATCGATGTAAGGTATTAGTATAGCGTGTAACTAACAAACTTATAATTGTTTAAAGATATATTAAATGGGTAAGAGAATTTCAAAATTTACTGTATTTTCTAAAGAAGTTTTGTGGCGGCATTTTAATATACCTACATATAAAGCTTGTATTTTTTGTGCACTGTATAGCAGTTAATTGAAAACTATATATTCTTGTCTAGGGATTACGAATTGGTACCACAATTATTATACAGTTAACGTGTGTTTACTTACTATCCATAAATTAGCAGCGTTTAAAAATAATAAATATCATCATTTTGGACACTATCTTGTACATCGAAATTGACGAAACATTTCACACCAACTTTGATCAAGCATTCACATTAAAATATACATTACTTCTTTTTTCCTGATAGCATTTCTGTAGAGGTAATGTATATTTTAATGTGAATGCTTGATCAAAGTTGGTGTGAAATGTTTCGTCAATTTCGATGTACAAGATAGTGTCCAAAATGATGATATTTATTATTTTTAAACGCTGCTAATTTATGGATAGTAAGTAAACACACGTTAACTGTATAATAATTGTGGTACCAATTCGTAATCCCTAGACAAGAATATATAGTTTTCAATTAACTGCTATACAGTGCACAAAAAATAAACAAGAACACAAAAAGTAAATCAAGCTGAGACCAGCACACCATAGACAGACAGTAATTTGTATACGTTATGTAAATGTAGGAACAACTTCTTGCTACGTATATTGCACATTGAGTCCGCCATCGCAGATTTGCACATTCCCTGTTTGCCTTGCAAAACGTATTGGCCTTCATTATTCCAGAATGTTCTATTCAAAAATTGATTTTCTAACGCTGGCAGGAGGCTAATAAGCCCCTTTAGCCAAACGTCAAAACGCAATGGAATAGAATCCGCTAGCGATACTAATTGTCATAAGCGTACGATATTTCACTTAGGATTTGTTCACCCTACCAACGACGAAGACGACCACAAACAAAATTTTCATCCAGTCGCAATTTAACAAAATTGTGAAAAACACACTTAAAAATAAAATATTAAAATTTCCTGTCGTTCTGGTGATTGGATTTTTTTTTTGAGAATAATGAATGAAAACATCGATTTTTCGTAGAAACGGTGGCTCCTAGAAAAAAATGTATTGGAAGTTTTTTATAGATAATTTTATGATCTACAATTTTGGTCCCAGGTAATTACGATTAACTTACCGTCTCGGCGAAAATCGCAAAAAACCTATTTTTTTATTAATTGACCTCGAAATTTTTTTCTTTTCGAGTACCAGTATGTCGGGAAATTTTAATATTTTATTTTGAACGAATTTTGTCTGGATGAGAATTTTGGTCGTTGTCGTCGTCGTGGTTGGTAGTGTGACCGAACCATTACTAAAATGTCATGAGCATATGTCAATAATTAGCGATAGCAGTTTCTATTCCTTAGCGTTTATTCTATTCTCTGCCATTAGTCTCGGCCTGCAGAATCTTCAGGCGCTGTCACAGGTTTAATCAAAGGAGGTGATGTAGGTAGCGATATTGCGTATTCGTATTTGCTTAATATATGCCTCATACCTCACATTATAGACGAGCGTTTATTATTTAAAATAACTAACCAAAAACTTCTGAACTTTGTTCATACCAATAAAAAACTCTCGGAGTTATTTTTACCTAAAATATCTATTAAGTAGGTATAGTTCTTTTATTTATTTTCTAACTAGCGACCCGCCCCGGCTTCGCACGGGTGCAATGCTGATACTAAATACACTACAGAAAAACTGTGAACGTTGTATATAAAAACATAGCGGCCCGGCCGGCCGGTACCGCCGCAAACGCTACGTCCCGCAATTTTTAAATCTGTAATATCTTCGAAAATATTCACCTAAATCATACGGTGTAAAGGGCTATATAGATCTATATTAAATGAACAATGTATTCAAGGTATTTAATTGGTTAAGGATTAATGCTGTATTGGTTAAAATCGCTTCGAAAATTAGCCATTATTTGTCGTAAAAAGTAAATGACAAAAAAAGTTATTGTGGGTTATCCATAAGAGATAGACATACTTATACCATCGCGGACTTTTCTGTAGACCTTTTCAATGTGTACAATACTTAGTACATTATTTTGATAAAACTCGTAGGGTTCAGCCTGCATTTGCAATGTAAGCGGAAAAAAATGTAATTATTTACGACATCACATTAGAAACCTCAAAAATAACAGTACTTCTCCACTATTTAATGGATGTTATTATACATATAAACCTTCCTCTTGAATCACTCTATCTATTAAAAAAAACCGCATCAAAATCCGTTGCGTAGTTTCAAAGATTTAAGCGTACAAAGGGACATAGGGACATAGGGACAGAGAAAGCGACTTTGTTTTATACGATGTAGTGATTAAATTAAGTATTTGAAAAGTAATTTTGTACCTAATGTAATTAGAATCTAAAGTGATCAAATTATACCTGGTAGGAAATAGGAAACAATAAGTGGTTGGGGTTGACGGTTTTATTACCGCTCAATTATGTTTTGTCTTGGTATGTTATACTATGACATACCTACAGTTATGATCTAAATTTAATGAGTAATGTTAGTTACATCATACAATTAACCTCAGAAAGTAAATTAATACTACAGCTTAATATAGAGAAGAATATATAAAAGCTCTACATCTTACTTTTCTATATTAATAGCTTTATCCAATACTAGCATTCCGCCCGCGGCTTCGCCCGCTTTGTCTAAAATGTAATAAATTGTATACTAAAATCTTCCTCTTGAATCACTATATCTATTAAAACAAACATCATCAAAATCCGTTGCGTAGTCTTAAATATTTAAGCATACATAGGGACATAGGAACAGAGAAAGCGACTTTGTTTTATACTATGTTGTAATACTGCCAATCTCAAGTAAATGTGAAGCCAATAAATAAACGGTATAGTTTATGTATAGGTATGGGGACGTCAAATAGAAGTTGTCAAAAGAATAATTAACTTCCAAGAGTTGTTGCTTCAGAAAATATCACGTAGGTAGAAAACCGCTAAATGAATAGCGCTGTCCAGAAATCCTAAGTTTTTTTTAAATATTGTGGTCAAATATTATATTTGGTTTTAAATCAATATTTGTATCGTTAAAATATTTTATAATCAAATAAGGTATATCCTCTAAGGCCTCTAGATTATCAGGAAATAATTTTCTCACCATTCGTAGACCAGACGTTACAGGTACCTATACAAAATGTATGTGCACTCATTCGAAATAATTATTCAAATATCCTCATATATTATAATATTCCTGAATCAGATGCGTTAGGTTGATAATAAAAATAGAAATATCAGAATATCACTTATCTTGAGATAATTACTTGAAACTGTTCCCACATTTTACCCGTTGGCAAAAAAAGACAACAAAATTACCTATAATACTGTCGTAAATTGCCTTTGTACTATTTGCCTTTATCAGTTTTAAAATCCAATTTAAACTTGTTAATATTAACTGATAAATTTAAACGACATTAAATAAATGTATATTGCTTTAACACTGAACGAAATAATTGAATTTGGCGCGTTAATTAAAATGACTATGAAATTTATATTAAAGTTAATTGTATTTGAAATAATTAACCATTTTTCTACACATAATACAATCTGTGTGTTCTTTTATAAAAATAAACGCTTTCAAAGCTCCATTTAATGACTGTTAATTTTTATGTTTCAAACTACAGCAATTATGAAAATAATAAAATAGGTAAGTACTGAATATTTTCGAGATATTTTTAAATTAGAACAATCATTAAAAATATAACGTATATGATTGCAACAAATGTTTATCTAAAATAATAAAACCACAGATTAAATAATTTTCACTACAAAAAAGGTCCTAAACCAAGCAGGTTCTATAGTAAAATGTTTCAAATGCCATGGCAGCTGAATTTTCGTTTCCCGGGCAATTCTCCCATTGGTTGAATCTATGTCAGCCAGGATAGCTCGATCGATTTACTCTCAATGGAGTGTACCAAGGCGAGGGATTTCCACTGTGATATTATTAACAGATAAACAGGGTTATTTATGTTACAGGTAAATTAGCATTAGATAAAAATATGTTATAGAAGGTGTGATTTGTAAATGTGTTCTGTAAATTCATAATAGGAGTATTGTTTTTGCATACATTCTTTTTGAAGTTCACATTTTCTTAAATGATTCGAAATCTATTACTTATCCATGTAAATCTATCCCTTATTAATTATTTAGGTGAAAAGTGAAATCCCATGTCCCCTAGTGGGGTAAGGGGCATATGCATTATACATATTATGTTTCACTGATCGATTTTCTTTAGGGACAATTAGGTGATCAGCCTTCTGTCCTACCAGACCGAGACGTCCTATTCGTCTCCACCGGGAATCGAACCCAGGACCCCTCGGTGTTACGCTCACGCGTCAACCACTGTACCAAGGAGGCCCATATGTTAAGTAATAGATTTCACAATCATATTATAAGACAACATATCGCTACTATTAATTATTGAAGTTCATCCTTGCATGTGACGTCATTATTAAGCTTGTGTTGTTATTGCAATAATATTACGCTTCAGAACACTTTATATATTGTTTGTGAACATGAACTATATCTATAAGAAGCTTTAATTGCACAAAAAAAAACCTAAAAATGTGGAATAATAATAATTTAAATACTCACATAACCAACATTTTGTATTCTTATCTATATATTATGTTATCTAGTATGTTAGTATTCTGAAATAAGTTAAGATTTAAATATCTTTGCATCTTTATTACCAAACTTCAATAAAAATAATTTCAATTTGATCGACTGTGTACTCAAATAGATTCATCCGTTTAGTAGCTCCAATACCATATTATATAAACACACTAGCGACCCGCCCCGGCTTCGCACGGGTGCAATGGCGGCCGGCCGGTACCGCCGCAAACGCTACGTCCCGCAATTTTTAAATCTGTAATATCTTCGAAAATATTCACGTGTAAAGGGCCATATAGATCTATATTAAATGAACAATGTATTCAAGGTATTTAATTCGTTAAGGATTAATGCTGTATTGGTTAAAATCGCTTCGAAAATTAACCATTATTTGTAGTAAAAAGTAAATGACAAAAAAAAGTTATTGTGGGTTATCCATAAGAGATAGACATATACCATCGCGGACTTTTCTGTAGACCTTTTCAATGTGTACAATACTTAGTACATTATTTTGATAAAACTCGTAGGGTTCAGCCTGCGTTTGCAATGTAAGCGGAAAAAATGTAATTATTTACGACATCACATTAGAAACCTCAAAAATAACAGTACTTCTCCACTATTTAATGGATGTTATTATACATATAAACCTTCCTCTTGAATCACTCTATCTATTAAAAAAAACCGCATCAAAATCCGTTGCGTAGTTTCAAAGATTTAAGCGTACAAAGGGACATAGGTACATAGGGACATAGGGACATAGGGACATAGGGACAGAGAAAGCGACTTTGTTTTATACTATGTAGTGATAGACACACATATTAAAATGTAGAAATACCCCTTCTTTGTTAGAGCTGGAAAACATTAGTGCGTCTACTATTGGTCCGTCAATTTTCACGCTTCAAGTTAATCAATAATTGGCTCTAACAGACTTATTGAAATGAAATAAAATTACTAGACAAAGAAATTTACTCAGGGAAAAGTAAACTAGAAAATACGCATCAATAGAACACTTGGTCTTAGAAATAAATTTGGACATCTGCGATGTACAATGGTAAAATATTCATCACGCTAAGGTTATCGTCATTTTGTATTGTGTTTTTTGAATTAAGAAAAATCATTTAAATGTAAGAAATCATTTTGTTTCTAGTTAAAATTACTACCTACTAATTTATAAAAGTCTAGTAAAAAACACATTCTGTAAAGCATTCTGTATTAGTTTTTTCGGTAACCAAATAATTTTTAAGCATTGTTTCTGTGAAATTACAAATACACTTAGGGCCGATTTTTCAATGCTTGGATAAAACTTATCCGTCCAATAAAGTATTACACCATAATATTAAAATGTCACGTAAACTGTCAAATACGGGCAATTAGAATACGTTTTTAAAATGGTAGTTTTATACATTATTCGACGAATAAGTTTTATCCAAGCATTGAAAAATCGGCCCTTAGAAATCAAACAAAAGAAATGTCTATATTAATCTTGCTTTATTCGTATCATGTAAATTGTAGTTAGTACACTTATTCGTTAATATTATGTATTGTAAAGGGAAAATAAAACACATCATTATAAATCAGATTGCTTTAATTTTAGTTTAATACAAATCGATTTCTACTTACGATAATCAATCTAACGAATAACCGTATTACCCGTTGGTTTTAAATATTTTTTACAAATTTATTTTTATTTCTTTAGTGACATCTATTATAAAAACCTCCATAGGGGCTTTACAAACTTACATTAATCGGTTTATCTTACCTGCAGTCGTATTTTAATTAATTCTTTTATTTCGACTATGGTTAAGCCACAGGAACACAATATGGAATTACTATCCGTGTACGACATCATGAGACCTATTTGTGGTTAAAATATATCACTCAATTCTTTAAGAAATACAGCAACCATTCTTTATGTGACATTTCCACGTTTAGGTCTTATAATATCTTGCACAAGTAGTACAATGAATGGATGAACATTGAACGTGCTCTAAATGACTATCATTATCAAAACTTAACAAGAAAAAACACCGAAATTATACACATTATAGAAGCGTGATTAAATCTAAAGCCGATTGTTTATCTTTACTCAGTAGAAAACACTATCAATTTGATAACAAACCCCGATAATATTAAATAAAGCAAGCAATTGGATCAAGTAAAAGACAATACAAGTGTGTGGGTACAGCAACAGCTCCATAAAGGACGTGAGAAGATAACGTGCTATTGTCGAAAAGGTTCCGCAAGATTACGCTATATTTGATTTTCCTTTATCAGTTACTATTGTGCCCTCAATATAAAGGACAGAGATATATTCGATTAGAAAATAAACAGCATTAAACGCGAGATGAAATTTCAAATGTCTAAGCGGAGTTAATCTGTTTAGGACGCTGTGAATACGAATGAAATCAAACCGACAATTCATATCTTAGATTACAATATCTTAGAAATTCAGAATAGAAAATACGAGTCCAAAATACCTGTTTCGAGTTTAAAGCATTAAGTTCCGGTTGGGCAAAAGGTGCTGTGTTTAAACGAATTGCAAAGTTTTGGTCCGAAATTGTTCGTGTCAAGAAAGTGAAGAAGCAACATAATAAAATGCTTTTGACCAAATCGAAAACAAATTATATTTGACTTGAGAACTATTACGTTTACAATTATTATTAGTTCCTATCTATGTGATTGATGCGAGCGTTATTTTAAATTATTTTTATGGCAGCTTCATTTCCTTAATTTAAGAGTACTAACCTCTTATGAGATACCTAACTAATAAGTCCAGTAGTTTGTTTATATAGAGGAGTTAGTCATTTCCCTTTAGTAGCTAACAAGCGTGTGATAATATGTACAAGAAACTAAGGCGTAAAGTAAACTGCAGATGAAGTATTATTTATGTTATTTCAATGTTTAGTAAAACCCGGTCCTAAGCAGGCTGTTTATTATGATTTTCTTAATTTACTTCTTTTACTGTAGAACAATTCTACTCGTTTTATAATTTACATTTTATCAAACATTGGAACGCCATCAATAGGCTTTATAAATGTCTCACAACCTCTCATTAATATTTAATTAACTAAGCTTTTAAATTGGCTGATTCGCCAATTGACGCGACCCAATGCCTTCTCAACATTAACGTTAAATTATATTAATAAAGACACTATTTCGTTCTTTTAAATTATTTTTTACAATAAATCTCTCAACTTCATGATTTATTTAATCACCTATAATCGAACTTAAACGATATTTATAAGTCCTAAAATTTGGCACTAATAAATCTATTCATCGTACCTTTTCAACATCTTTTCCATTAACGTCGGTTGTGATCACAAATAACAATATAGAAATCTCGAAATTATAACAATCTAATAATAAGATACGTAGAATAAGAAATTAGTAATCTTGATATAGTTTCAGCACCAACGGTATGACTTAATGAAATTACAATGTTTAATGGAAGAATAGCTAGTGTACAGAATCGTGAAACGAAACTATCGAACGGCAATACAACAGATGAAAATAAGAGAAGTTACATCCGATCTGAACATTTCAAAAATCTCACACATATTTAAGAACACATTGAAACGAGTTAATTTATACTATTTAATTCACTAATTAGTGAGCTTCCTTATAGTTTAATTTAAATAATCATTATCTAATAAAGAGGGACACGACAACTAGTCTATCACGACACCTATAAGAGCGAAATCGAGGAACGGACATAGACAAAGATGTGAATAAATGTTAATTTCATTATACAATATTATACTCGTACGTAACTATATCTACTATGCTAAGTTACAGCTATCCGATAGTCCGAGACCTACGAGGGTGTAGATCGCAGCCGAATAACATTTTAATTTTGCAATATTAATTTAACTCATCCAATCGGTGCTTCGAAGCGATATATTAGCGTTTCCAAATTGATATTCCTACTCGGGGGCTTTAACTGTCGATGAATGACGAACATTGTGTCTCGAGATGATCCAACGTGACTCTGGTTCATATTTCTCAATTTCGCGCAATTCCAAGTTTTAAACGCAATCCCTAAACTAATGCTAACCCAAATCCGAACGATCCCTTCGCAAACAACCAATTTCCGATAATGGAACCAAAGTAACTTCGACCCGCATAAAATTTTCCTATAGCGCATTCTAACTCGTAAGCTATCGTCTAAACAATAATATTCCGATCATTTAGCTTATGTACATTACTAATCTAGGGTAATGTCATCGTCAATGATCCCAAATTTACTTTAATAAACATTGAAGTATTTCTGATTCCCATTAGATTCCAATAATTAACATTTAGGAATTATTAAACCGAAACATTAACGCGTACATGATTTATCGATTAACAATAATATGATGCAATTCCTATAAAATCCGTATCGTAGAACATGATCGAGTAACGAAACGAGTCGACTATTTGAGTAGACATTAGAAATATATTATATCAACAAATCGCAACATTATCTGTATTAATAGTAACCTAGTCAACATCACAATCGTTTATAATAACGCTGTCCTTAATTCCGCTATATAACGTTAAGTTTACATTTACCGTCTTTCGACTGAATAAAGAGACGTGTGCGTATATACCACGTATCTGAGAATAATAGTATTGTACAGTATAATTAGTAGGTACTAAGATTAGTTCTCTCGAAGAATTGCGATCGGACCCATCTGCCCCAGTACTGGGACCAATGATGTTATAAGTAAAAAGGTTTAGATTGGATATTAGTGCTCCAGAAGTTTTGTTAAGTGGCTAATTAGCCAGATTTTCAGTTGTGTCTTTTTGCATGAATCTAATTTTAGTTCAATTTTCATGTATATCAGCTCTGTCAAGTTAAGGAAAAGCGGGTTCTCCTGAAACAGCTTTTCTCTTAACGTCCTAGGAAGACCCTCTGTATTATATAAAATTGGGAAGGAAACAAATTATATTGATTTTTTTTTAATTTTCATGTAGATAATCTAATTTAAGTTACGAAAGAGCGGGTCCTCCTAATTCCTCTAGAGATACGAGGAGGAACCTCGTAAAGATTTTCTCTTTAACTCAGTAGGACCCTACTCCATTATCTTTAAAATAAACAAACAAACATTTTTTCACAATTTTTTTTATTATTTAATCTACACATTTTTACTCATAACATCATTGCCCCAGTGCCCACTGCCCTTGCTACTCCGAGCCACGCATCACACAGTAAGGTTACTGTACGATGATGTGTGGCGCGGAGAGCAGCACGGCCACCGTCGCGATGATTGTGAACATCGTGAACACGAACAGACAGAACCTGGGGGAGAAACAATGTATTTTAACACTTCTACAATATTGCCAAATAAAAAATGGCAGATATAAATGTTCTGGGCCGTTTATAAGAAGAAGTCTTTGATAGTCACACATACGAGAACAATATCAGTTACAGACATTACATAGGGAAATATAGCAAAACTTTTCATTTTGCCCTGCACTGATACAGGATGCTAAAAAGATAATATGCTAAAGGGCTGTCAGTATACCAAAATTTTCTTCAACTATATAGCATTGACAATAATTAAATCAAAATGTTTTGGGAAAGAGTCAAAATCGTCAGAACTGATAATTACTATTCTTCAAACCCTTCTAAACATCTACACTCCCACATTTACATATTATATTCTACCCTCTTAAAATCCTACCCATTTCTACCATTTTTATTCCACTCACCTATCCACAACCATAGCCGCGAACTTCCAGTCACTGATCAGCTCCGCTTCCTCATCAGCCTTCTTCATCCTCGCGGTGATGAACTGCAGTTCCCGCAGTATCAGATGCAGCTCCCGGTGATGGCCGCCGAGCCCCACGTCCTCCATCGTGGATGGCCGCACGAAGGACCGGCGGAAATCCGTTCTGAATATTGAACAGCTGTTAACAAGAATAAATAAGTAAAGAGCTTCGAGAAGGGAGGGATTTAGTAAGAATTACTGAAGAAGAGGGGTAGAAAAATTTAGAAGGTAAATGAGATGATAAAGCTGTTAAGCTACCACTTTCTAAACTTTAAAAAATTGCTGATATGCTGATGAACACTTTTTTAGCATGATATGAAGCTTCTAAATCTATTGAAAAAAAATTGGTTGTCTGTAAAGTCGGTTTACTGACGATAGTTGAACGTGACAACGTCCGATTGTGCTTCTTTGTCGCTCGTTCCACGCTCTCTCTATTACATGGAACGCCTCAGAGCGAGGTAACGCCGCATGAGTCATGTTTTTTCGTGCGTGCAGCCGGCTCTATCGAATTATAAGACGTTGTCACGTCAAAAAATATGAGCCGAGTAAGAACTCAAGTTACAATTTTTAAATAGTGATTCATCTTCATCTTTATTGAAAATGTGTGTACTATAAATTTGGCTTAAATCACCGAACACCCAACAAGATGATGAGTGAGAAATTCTTACGACTACTTCTCTTCATCAAAATAATCAAGATATTTATAAAGTACAGAGCAAAAAATTGTTTCATATCCATAAAATAAACGTTCCTAAACGTATTTAACACTATAACTAAAATTACCCAGGTCCCAGATTTCCCGTCGAAGCGGTACTATTCGGCGGAGGAGGCACATGTCTGAAGTCGTCATCTATGTCCAGCACATTCGCTAACAAAGATTTGGAGGAACGTTCTTTTAATTCCAACTCTCTCATTCTATTGGTCATCATTATTGTTTTTCTGGTTATTTTCTTGCCCGGCCTCGACATGCGCAGGATCCACGGTAACCATTGTAGGAACACTGTTTTTATCTGTACCAAAATTGTAAATTTTAGATTATTAAATATTAACACCAATGTCACTTGATTTAGAATTATTTATCGTATTTTTGTTATATTGTTTATTGACGTTTAATATGGGAAGATGACAATTTTAAAAGATTGTTTAGATATTTATTTTATTTATAGAAACTTTTCGGAATATTTAAGAATTTCAATATCTTACCCATTGTGGCATTTCATGTATGTCTGCCGTCCGATGGTGGTAATTTAACACCACTACCGTCAACACAACTGACGATGCCACCATGAACATTATGCAGTTGAAGTATGTTCCTGTCATTGAAACAATCGCTGTACTCATATAATATACTAACAAAAACTAACTACTTTATCAATTGAAAACTAAATTTTATCATTTTTTCTCTTAAATACAAAAATCATAGCGTCAAATTAAATCTACAAGTTATAAAGGAATAAAAGAATTTATGACATATTTAATATTTTAATCTATTTACATTTTATGAAGAATTTTCTATATCATATCAAGTTGAGTTGCCATGCAAGTACTTATCATGCTCTTAAAGAAGGTAATTAGTGTTTGAAAAGAAACTTTAAAACAAACTTGTTGAACCTTACGTTTTAACCAACGGTGCATTTAATTGTAGGAGTTTATCATAATATACTAAGGACTTACATGAAAGGCTTTAGCTATTCCAATACGTAATTAAAACGTCTATAAAGATTAGACCTTCATTTAATAGAAAAAAAAACAAACAACACAAACATAAAACTAGTAATAAGAGGATTTAGCAAACAATAAAAAAATATATCAAGCAAAGAAATGTTTTCCTGTGACAAAACGCTAATATTAACTTTACTTATTTATAGGGACCACAGGCTGATGGTGAAACCCGTCGAGACCAGATACTTGGAGGCTGGGCCCTCTACCCGCATTCACTCAGTTGATTTAAACCGCTATTTAACTTCAACCAGTTTTATATATCTACAAGCAAAACCATTCCTGCATATTTAAAGCTTATTAGCATAAGTTTAATTAGGAGAGTTGTGCTTTATTCTTCGTTTTAATTATAAACATGCTCATTGTTATCTGACGTCAGTAGTCACCGAAATAACTCTACTCGACTTTGATTGTGAAAGATAGATGACAAGACTGTTATCGTAAATTCTATGAATGGGCGACAATGAAAAGATAATGAATAAGATTATTTTAATACATTACAAGAAGATATAATTTTGGCGAGATCAATCGACTAAGAAGATTAGTAGCTATTCGGCGCGAATCAAATGCAATTACCGATAGTCTTAAGCATAGAGTTCAGACCAATCATAGAGACTTGGGATCTAATACAATAAAAAAAGAAGTTGAAGGAAATATAAATCCGCGTAATCTGAAATCAATCAAGCAAAACGTTGCTTTCTATTTATTCTTTAGAAGCTTCGAGAATGAGCTGAGGAAACTCTTTACAAGGAAGAAAAGTGTGCAAAAATGAAGCAAGGCGATTTCCTCACAACCCATTCATCGAAAAATATCAATTTAGAAGGAGTTTTAGAAGAAATATTAGTTTTATTTAACTTATTTTTTAAAGCAAACACCCGCTTCTCACCTATTAGGGGGATCGCCTCTGACGTTTTAGTGATGACGTGCCCCACCAATAGAGAGAAAACAGTTTGCGACAGGAGAATTGTTACACCTGCAAAGATCAAATAATCTATCACAAATAAAATCTACAAGGACACTCTTTATTGTACATTTACTCCCCCGGTTCTAGCGCCTCTGGAATTTACACCCGCTTTCTGTATGTGTGCAGAGTCGGTACAGGGCTCAAGTAAAATCATAAACAAAACAAAAAAACAATCATGCATAATCTATTTAAGGGGATATTTTAATTTCATATTTATAGTATTGTTTAGTTGTTGAAATTTAAAGGAAGAGTAAAGAAACGAATATTCTGCCCAATCTGCCCTCCAAGTATCTATATTGAAGAACAAAAAATGTTTTTCAACGCAGCGCCCAAACCACAACACAAATATCCTGGAATCGATTGCGTACATTAAATAGTTATATTACAATTTACATCAAATATACAAGACACGAAAAGAAAACGAAAACGTGTTACTTACCTTTACAGCTTAAAGTGCAAGAAAAATATACCAAAGATCGCATGCCATGCACAAAAATATTGTTCGAATATTGCAAATGAAAATAAATTAGGGGCGTTAGTTCAGAACCAATTATAATGAAATTCTTATAGGTTACGAATAAAAATTAATATTAACTAAAGTAAAAGCACGAAAAATTATCGGAATTTAATTATACAACTTAGACCAAAATATTAATAGGACCACGAAATCGATTCCAAGATTTACTCAAAACTCCAAACAAAAAATGTAAAAAAATATAAAAAAATAACTTGAATATTGTAATAGACAAAAATAAAAAAGCTGCACTTTACTCGGTAAGGTCAACAACAATATGATATATAAATATAATATTTTATAACAGTAAACACAAGCGAAGCGATACCTCATTTAATTTGATATAGAAAATTGTATCCAATATTCAATTAACATATCCATTTATATTCCACAAAGGATCAATAATCGAAACTTTTACTCCTTGTAATGTTTTAAAATATTGTTTAAATTTCGTTTAAATGGAAGGAAAAATGATTGACAGTTCAGATAAACGAAAACAAAGAGACAACAAAACATAAAATGATGAAGGTAAAGTGAAAATAAATGGGGGGGAAACGGGAGGGGATCGATCGTGGTAAGGCGTGGGTAGTGTACCTAACAAGGGGATTGCGTCGGAGACCTGCGGCAGAGTCTCAGCAACCAGGTTGAGAAACACCGTCAGCGAGAGAAGAATAGTGACTCCTGAAATCAAACACATGGTTAACCGCCTTCGACTCTGTGGCTTCCCTTTAATCACACAACTCTCCAGTTCCCATCCTTCGCCGAGTCCCGCTCGCTACACCGTATTCTGTGATGATGATGGTGTTCAGAACGAATGTGTATCTAGATGGTAGATCTGAAGGGTCACTAGCACAGTCACACGATTAAACAAAATCTAGTGCAATTAGCACAGTAAACGCACGCTGCTCAACAATTATTTATTAAAAAAAAGACGGGTTGCACTCCGGGAGTGCCGGCAGAAGTGAAAACTTGATTATTAACGTTGAGCATGTTTGATATTTTGGAATGGTATCCGTCTTACGCTTTTTCGATCAGGTCACGTGTCCTGACGCGAGTTTAAGATTTTATACCCATTACAGAAAAAGTGCTCAACGCCGCTAAAGAAGTTTTCACTTCAAAATAATTTAGAATTCGTTGTAGACTTTTACAAAGGAAACTCACAGTTTCACAATTAAAAGTAGTATAGTAAGTTCTATTCTTTGGCCGAATTTTAATAGATTTAGCTTCTCAAGTATATAGCTTCGTAAGATATAACACCACTAGCTCCTTGTAAAAGAAATATGTAGCAGCGTGCGTATAAAATTGATGTACTACAGTGCGATACCTATAAGAGGCACTGCATCCGATGTAGTAGGCATCTTTTCAGCAACCAGGTTCAGAAATACAGTCAACGACAATAAAATCGTCACACCTGTTGGTAGTATCCAAGAAAAAATTAAAATAAAACATCTAAGAGTCTAAAAACATTTATTTCTATTCAGAATCCCAATCATACAGGTCCAAAACACCAACATCATCGACTTTGATCAGAAATCTTGTGCCATTTGCTAAATCTTATAAGAAGCTTGATTACAGTTTTTAGACGTGACTCACCTAACGTTAATTTTTCTCCTGAATCTGGTGGTAATGTGAAGCCCAAGAGAGCCATAGACGATATTAGGACACACGGTACAATTAAATTGAAGAAATAGTATAAAGTCCTTCTTCGAATCATTATTGTAAACGTCACATCCACATATGGTTCTGGGCAACACGCGTATGTTATTGTATTCTTCTTTCCTGGCATTCCTGGGAAGAATTTTACATCATATCTTAGAACACAATAGAAGTAATCAGTCATAGAATTAGTCATTACATTACTGCCGATAGGAGTGAAAATTTAAAATTAACATTTGAAATTTTATAAAATTAACAGGAAACAGGATTAAGACGCAAACCCGTAAGATTTTCCCCTGCCAAATAGTGCATAATAGGATTTCACTTTATTTTAAAGAGAAACTGTAAAAACATTACCGTAGGAAACATAATATCACTCTTACCTATTAAATACCACTCGCCGTTTGTGATGAAGTCTGATAGATCACCCCCCGATTCATCTTTGAGCACCAGATCCAACTGTTATAGTAAACATATTTTAAAGCTGATCTATACACGTACCCATAATACAGATTTACCAAACATAGGTAAATCTATATTAAGGAAATCATGCAACTACCATGCCATTCTATCACACCATTTTGTTACATACAATTTTAAGTGAGGGAAATGTGAGAACCATAAAACAAACTAGGAGTAATCTAAATAATTCCATGCTCTTCAACTAGATGAAAGGTCTAGTGCCCTGCAAAGTGTAACAATAAGCAAACACATCAAACAAAAAATAATCACGTAAAAGACATCAATACACTTCAGCAGGGAAATGATAGTAACAGTAGTTTTAATCAAAAAACGAGGGAACTAAAATACAAGTTCTATGTCGATAAAAAAAGCTCTATTACAAATATTACAATACGGGTTGCGAATAGCTACGCATCTAAAAAATACATATCGTACAACCGTGTGGCAGTTAGACTATGAAAATATATTTTAACGTCGACGTAATTTTGCATCATGCAAAATAGTACATACAGAACTTCCGGATAATATAAATTATCCTGATTTCTCACATGGTTCCCTTATCTATCAACCCTAACTCATTCGTGAGGTACTTTATCT
This sequence comes from Colias behrii, assembly GCA_029959065.1. Lineage (NCBI taxonomy): Eukaryota > Metazoa > Arthropoda > Insecta > Lepidoptera > Pieridae > Colias > Colias behrii. Next base: position 1,947,784 of record JARWMC010000001.1, on the reverse strand, counting down.
TAACCTTTTACTAGTAACTAGTAACTTCGTATAAAACGCTCGGCTTTTTTGGATAATATTCTAAAAATCTTTTCAAAAAAATTTAAATTTCTCTGTTGGAAATAGGAGCTCGCGCATTCAAGCGGTATAATCTAAATTCATTAGGAAATACAAATACAAGTGCCGCTAAATGTAAGTGCGCTGATGAAATCACTGAGCCGAGGATAGAAAAACAGACGGCGAAGAGCGAAAACCGTAACATAACAAGCTTGAATTTTTTTAGTACACCGAGCTTATTAATTAGATTTTTATATGCATGAAATTTCAAAGAGAAAGTACTCATATAGCAACATAAGCAAATATATTTTCTTTCGCATCTTTTTAGCAACAACGAGTCTATTTCCCGTTTCAAAATTAACATTGAATTCGGGGTATTATTCATCATTTGCATATTCATTTTCCACGTCATTGCACAATCTTATTAACGTGGATTTTCCCTACTATTATATTTTTAAAGACCTAAAAGTGGCAAGTACCTGGTTGCCATCGTAAGTCCAGCTACCGAACTTCATGTCACAGTGTTGGTCGTCGAAAGGAAACCACGTGATGTCTATCTTGCATGTGCTCTTGAATATGCCCGGGGGCACGTACAGGCAACTGCCGTTGTTTCTGACCACCACATTCGTCTGGTACGTCCCGTCAAAACCCTCATCAGCACTATATCAAAAAGCATTCTTATATAATTCTATGTATAGTGCCTATAACGGAGTAACATTACCACGATATGTGGAATGTCTGAAAGCAAAACCAGACCGAGACTCTCGATGAAACTTAAAGACGTCGGAATAGCGAATGTTATTCTTATGTAAATGAGCGCTGTTAAACACATCCTTACATAAAATCTATTTGAATTTAGGATTCGTACCAGCTGGCTTTATAATTCATGCAAACATGGCGTGCCTCGGAGGGAACGCTTTAGGATGCAATGAGTCTGCTCATGCAGATATGGCCACATTTAGCATTTCCTTTTTTGTTATAGTTTTAGTACATTTATTAAATCTCTCATTCAGAGTAGGTACAGCTGAAAATTTCAGCAGCAACATTGGCGTATGATATTTCAGTGAAAATAAAAACATGAAATGTGTCGCACACTTTGGACGTCGCCTAAAAAGCAATTCCCTGTAAATGAATCGTCAATGAATAAATTAAGTAAATTCGGAGCTCTGGTCCCTTTTAAATCGTTACCCAAGAGATTTTTTAATCAATAACAAACCATTTAATTCGTATAATGTACAAAGGGTCACAATTTATTGTGATATACATTTATAAATTAAGTTATTAAAGTGACGGCTACGGTACATAGAGGTTAACAAGCAATTTCGGGGCACAATTTTATCCAGAAACAAGATAAAACATCAAAGAAAAATGCTTTAGATTGAGCAATAAAATAAATGACTTGTTAAAGGAAGCTGGTAGAAAAGAAAATTTATTTATTTACAACATCTATGTTTATTGTGAGTAAGCAAAAGAAATATCAGCGTTAAATTAAAGTTTAGTGCTCAGGATTTATCTGGGACGTTTAAGGATTTCGATAAAAATATCGGCATTTAGCCACATGTTTATCGAATTATTTAGGTTAGACGTTTATCAGTCATTCCTTCGCTTATACAGATTGTTGGGGGGTTATTTTGTAATCTGATAAGCGAAACAATGGGTGTGGTGATTCAAATCAGCGACTATGGAGCCGTGTACAGTGATGTGGCAACACGGAGTAGGAGGTTGGATTCCTCGCAAACGATTGTTGCTTTCAGAAGCAAGAATCGTAAATCGGCTTGACCTCCTACTGTGCTGTCATATTCTCTGAAAGAAATCGTGTTAGTGTGTGTTGCTTGTTATTATTGGAATTAAGCAAAGCGTTTATATGTAATTTTAAATTAAGGTTTAATATAATAAGGTAAGGTTTAATATAATAATTTTAAATAATAATAATTTTAAATTAAGGTTTAATATAACATATAAAAATGTTTTTTGTGTTGTTGTCAAAATAAAAATTGTAATGTCAAGTAAGTTTACAACTTTTAAAGTATAAGATAATTTTATAATTTCTATGATCATATTATGATTCGCTAAAAATTGATTTCAAGTGCAATTGATGACCGATTGAGTCATTTACAATTTAGTTCATATTCATTCATGTTTAAAAACTTTCTGTACGTATGTCAATGTCAGTTAACTTGGTTAGATACGTTTAATTATTAGTTGTTTTATAAATACTTTATGATAAACTTACTTATACTACATATTATTATAATATATACAATATACATATTCTTACACAAATCTTCTCAATACATACATATTTTAAACCCAGATGGTCATCAAGAATTCGACGTATTTGTAGAAGTGCAGATTGAATCCACGGTATGCAATAGACTAAGTTCCTAACCACTCCAAACACATCAACGTGTGTAACAAAACATAGAAATTCAATTATAACGTTAAATAAATCATCATCTCATGATCAGCCCTTAATTATCCACTGCTGAACATACGCCTCTCCTATCGCCGCTAAGAAAGTAAGATTTTTTTTTCAATTTTGCGTTAATTAGACTTCCACATCGTCAATTTTTTGTTTTCTCGAGTTAGCCAAGCGAAGCAGGGCCAAGTATCTAGTGTTACTATCAGTGAAAATGGGTAACAAAAGAGAAAATAAATAAACAATAGGGCGTGTGAAATCAGCGCGCACTTAACAAGAGTGAGTTCCCGCGAATTGGGAACCACGTCGAGTTGGCACCGAGCCAGAACGGGCGCCTGTCACACCGTGGTTCCCGGTGGAAGTGCATTCGAGCACTGTGATGGATCGCTGTCGTTTGTTGATTCAATGACTGTGTGACTGGGTGAATTGTATGGGACTGCGTTATTAATTTCGACAGATTTAATCGTGGATGTGGACTATTATGTGCTATTATTTGTGATTTTATTACATATTTAGAAGAAAAATTAGTCACGTATTTTCGCTTGATTATGTTACTTTTGAATAGTATAATTATTAAAATTTAAGATAAGGATTTTTATAATTTTACAATTTTTTTTTTCGTTGATGCGGTATATAGCTAATAGATAAAAAATAATTACTAAATACTTAAGAAATTAAACCGCGCAATTGAACCAAACATTTTTAAAGATTTTATTTTTGTAAATCTCTATTTAATACATCTAGCTACAATTCGTTATTTAACAACATAACATTAAATTAAAAACGTATTTAAAATTGTAATTCTCTAATCTTCAACAGTGTTACACATCAGTGTGAGTAGCGTCTCAAGCAACAGAAGAACAGTAAACAAGGTGCCTATTACAGAAATCTGGAAGTCATTCAAAGGTTCGCTTACGAAATCTACAATTACAGTATAAATTCCAAACCAATACTTAGCCAAGATTTCATTCATTGTTCGAGTATTTGAAGAAATATTCGTTTAATTAGTTGACTTGAGTTACGAATTTTTGAAGAGTAATATTTTAAGTTTTTCGCCTTTTTAGTTTAAGAGTCAGTAAGCGTATAAACGAAGGTTTTAGTCCGATCAAGAGACGAGATAAAAATAACTTCTTAGTCCTTTCTAGAAGACTTATCACCTGCTAAATAAATTCGATCAGTAAAAAATATGACAACTGCTCAATAAAAAGGAAAAACGACTCGCAATATTTAAAAAAAATACAATGAAATCCGTCTCTACAAAACGTTTTTTACGTTCAACTTACTTACATATTTATTTACTACTTTGTCATTGTAATTTCAAGCGTTGCGTCTATCAAAGTTGATTGCTTTTAGATTGGCTTTTACAACGCTTATGCCAACAGCTTTGGTTTCTGCTACCGGATACTGTGTTTATTTTACACTTGGGCATTCTGGTGCCTTGGCCTGGTGTGATACGGAACAAAAAATTGTTAACTTTCAGTGAAAAAAACTGATTTCTGAACGGACCAGTAGTTCCCGAGATTAGCGCGTTCAAACAAACAAACAAACTCTTCAGCTTTATAATATTAAGTATAGATTAATCTAACAACATAAACATGATTATAACTTTTAGAAACGATTTTAAGCATTACATTCATAAACCTGCCTTAAATTACTAGAAGTTTATTTCTTTAACCTATATAAAGTTCCCAAATTCTTAGCCGAAATAAGTGCTTTCCTGGTTTGCTGAAAAGCACTTAACTCTAATTTGAAGCTAAATCATAAATAGCATATATAATTGAATAATACATAGTGTTCTGGCGACTCTCCAATTTGCTAATAACATTAAGTACCTACGTTTAAAATATAATTTAAATGTTGAAATCTCGGTTGGTTGCCAAGAGGTGGTGCAGCCATATTTTTGCAATATTCCTGTATTAGTGTGACTAGGGGAGCGGATTATATCCAGAATTATGTTGTTTCAAACCGAGGTTTTGTGTTCTCTTTGTTTATCCTTTTGCGACTAAAAATTTATATAACAATAAAGAGAGAAAAGATATGCTATTATTCTGCCATCGTCTCATTGGGTATTGGCTATATCGGTTTGTTAAAAATTACTTTACGTTGAAGAGTTATAATCTTTGATAAGGAACATTTATTTAAATTTCCTCTAAATATGTCTAATTGTGGTTGCGGTTAAATGCAGTCGTTACTCGATTTATTACTTATTTACTTACTTATTCCTTCCATTTCCTTTGTTTTACGTATCACTACATAGTATAAAACAAAGTCGCTTTCTCTGTCCCTATGTCCCTTTGTATGCTTAAATCTTTGAAACTACGCAACGGATTTTGATGCGGTTTTTTTAATAGATAGAGCGATTCAAGAGGAAGGTTTTAGTATATAATTTATTAGGTTTTAGACAAAGCGGGCGAAGCCGCGGGCGGTAAGCTAGTTAAAAATATTTCAAAGCATCCAGTCAATTCAAATGACGGTTATTTTGTGAATTTTTGATTTTACGTTTAATTCTTTTTGAAAATCAAATTTACAATTTTTTAAAGTAAGATTTACATTTGGATAGCATATTTGTTTACCGTCTAAAACTTTAACCTGTTTATCGCCATGTAACTGGCGACCAGCCAGACCTTTCATTGCAATCATTTGAGATAAGAATATATTGTAAACATTTTACAGGCGACCCCAAACTGAAAGGAGAATGGCAAAACTGGGCCTAATTGTTACAGAAATCATAATATATTTAAAATTCATTATGTTAATTTTAATAATTATTTGTAAAATATTGACTTCTGATTCTATAGGAAAACACATCTTTGAAAAAAAAGATAATTCGTTCACTACCGGTCTTATCAAGCAGAGATGTCAGTGTTGTCAGGAGTAAAATAGTCAAATATATAGATTAATACGAATTGAATGTTTATTTTTCATTTTTAGTTTTATTGAATTCAAATGCTATAAAAATCAGAAGCAAAACTTAACTTTTTTTAACACACATCTTAATTTATTTAGGTCATTCTATAAAATAAAAACATATTTTACTTAATCAATAATAATTATAACATTTTTATTTAGGTAGCTGGCCATTAATAAATGTCAAATTATTAATCATAATTGTGTCAGTGATGAGTGATTTGTTATGTTTGTTGTTTGACTTTTGAGTGAAGTTTTAGTAACGTTATATTCAAAATTGCCTAAATCGTCTATTTTTACTCTAAAGATATTATTTGAATTGATTAGTCTTATTATGAAAGCGAATCCTGATTCATCCATTTATAAAGATATAAGAAATGTACCTACCTAGTGATTGTTGATGTTTTGGTAAGTTAAAATGTGTGTTGAATAATATGTGTCGGAACCAATATTTATATTACCTGACTGTTCTACTGTTACACTATTATTAGCTAGACAATGTAGATAGAAAATAAACTTACCTGGACCTAGAAAAAGGCAATGCTATTCATTTAATTCAAACAAAAAAAGCTTTTATTTTTGTTAATTTACACCCCAATATCTCTGCTATCCCATAGAACAGATCTATAATTATTATATTCATAGAATCTGTATATTTTTATCTATTTAATCCCCCATAAATCATCAGTGTAACGATCAGGCTCAGAGTCCTATGGGAGTTTGCCATTCTCCTTTACAAAATGCCAAATTAGATTATTTTTAACTAGCGACCCGCCCCGGCTTCGCACGGGTTTAATGCTGATACTAAATACACTACAGAAAAACTGTGAACGTTGTATATAAAAACATAGAGGCCCGCTCCGGCTTCGCACGGGTATAAAATATATAGCCGGGCGGCCGGCCGGTGCCGCCGCAAACGCTACGTCCCGCAATTTTTAAATCTGTAATATCTTCGAAAATATTCACTTAAATCATACGGTGTAAATGGCCATATAGATCTATATTAAATGAACAATGTATTCAAGGTATTTAATTGGTTAAGGATTAATGCTGTATTGGTTAAAATCGTTTCGAAAATTAGCCATTATTTGTCGTAAAAAGTAAATGACAAAAAAAAGTTATTGTGGGTTATCCATAAGAGATAGACATATACCACCGCGGACTTTTCTGTAGACCTTTTCAATGTGTATAATACTTAGTACATTATTTTGATAAAACTCGTAGAGTTCAGCCTGCGTTTGCAATGTAAGCGGAAAAAAATGTAATTTTTTACGACATCACATTAGAAACCTCAAAAATAACAGTACTTCTCCACTATTTGATGGATGTGATTATACATATAAACCTTCCTCTTGAATCACTCTATCTATTAAAAAAACCGCATCAAAATCCGTTGCGTAGTTTCAAAGATTTAAGCGTACAAAGGGACATAGGGACAGAGAAAGCGACTTTGTTTTATACTATGTAGTGAAGAATTGTTTATACTAACAAGTTTATTTCTTTAAGCTTTATGTTTGTTAGCATAACATACTACTGTATACTATGAAACAAATGGTACAAAATTCAAAACTTTGTTAACGTTCAAACCATTTACTTGTTATTTTTAGAGAACTTTTTATGATAAAATAATTGGTAATACGATACATACATGCACCATACCTATTTTATCGACCTATAATACTAACTTCCTGGTTATATAATATTTCGTATCCTGTGTTCCAATTTAAAATGCAAATAACAAATAAAACCTAAAGCAATTTAGTTGCACTTCAAATGAATGTTATTTAAACATAAAACTTTAAACTGAATATAAAAGAATTCAATTTGAAATAGCTTCATTCCATCCATTACTCAGAACGTTTCCTCGAATCACTTGTAATATTTCTTAACGGAAAATTTTTTCTACAAAAATGTCTTGATAATGTTTGTACATTTTCAAATTAATCATCTATACTTATAATAAATCTGTAGAGAGGCCAATTCTGTACATGAAATATATTTAAAAAAAAACTATGAAGGGGTGATAAGGGATCGCTACTGATGCCAAAAATGCAATCAGTAAAATTTTTGTCTGTCTGTCTGTCTGTCTGTCTGTATATTCGTTATAGAAACAAAAACTACACGACGGATTTTAACGAAATTTGGCACAATTATTCTTCATACTCTTGGGCAGGTTATAGTATACTTTTTATTACGCTACGATCAATATGAGCAGAGCAGTGAAGGGAAATATTGGGAAAACGGGAGAAGTTACTCCATTTTTTAAGCTTCCGTCGCGTGTGCAGCCTTAATGGTTAAAACTACATAGAAATCATGTACGACACAATTGTTCTTAAATTATTATTATTATATAAAAATAAATTCCTAGATAGCATATGTCTATCTTTTAAAATTGACTCACAATAACACGTGAAACTTCAATAGCTTAGCAATTCGGAGCTTTCTGATTATATTTGTCTACTCTTACGTTTACAACACTCTCACTCATCCCTAATTAAAAAAAGTTAACATTATTACCTATTCAATAAAAAAAGAATCATGTAAATCCGTGTAGAAACACCAAAGTTATACATGAAATACGCTATAAGTCATCGCGCGTGAATACAGTTAGCTACTGTACTGTGCTTACAGTACGTATATATGTAGAATTGCACTGGCTCACTACTACACTCAATAGTGCGGGAACACGTCCATTCCAGTCCGGCATCGGCCGTCGACTGCCTAATGACAGCTATAAGCTATCCCCACCACTGGTGTACGTGAGACAATGTATATATCTATTTCATAGATACACTACATCCCTTCCTTTTTCAAAATTAATTAATTTTCGCTCCAAATAATCACATAATGAAAAATTATAAAATTATACAGTTATCAAGTTATTAATCAATAATTCCCAATAGAACTTTGAAACCTAAGTTAATGAAGAACTCTTAAAATCAGAACATACTTATCAAACCTACTCGTTTGATACTTGATAAACTCATTCCGTACTAGCTTCCACCCCTGCCCTTCCTTTTCAAAAAAATTTTTTTTTCTATTTTCAAACGAATATTGTATAAAGTCCGGTCGCGGAGCAGAAAGAATTTCGTACAATGACCTCTTTACCTACTGACAGTGGTCACAAACATTTTTGAATGAAGTGCAGTTTACATGAAATATTTGGAGGAGAAAATGTTTTTTACTAACTTATTAAATAAATGTCCTTTATTCATTTACAATACTTATTAGTTAGTTACATTTTAACTTTTTCAATAACCACGATATATTATATAAAAAAGTGAGTGAAACTTCTTTAAGACCTTATTTTTCAAAAAATAATTTACTATATACAATATTACAGAAATACGTTAGCACAGACATACATTAAGATCTTAATGTATGTCTGTGTACGTTAGTCTAACACGCGATTTCGACTTAGGCGGATTTTGATTGGACATAAAGAGTTTGAGGTTTATTCTTATAAATTTTGAATTCACAAAATCATAATTGAACACCTGACACCAATCAAGCAAACACAAACCTTACGCTCTCAGGTTAAAGGTTTACAATCCCTAAGGACGACGGTCATTGCACCTGTGCGAGCAAGACACATTATTTTTACGTTGGAGTGACAGTGACAGGTAATAACAGGTCAATGTACGAAATTCTTCCTGCTCCGCGACCGGACTTTAGAAGTGTTTGGGCGTATTCAGAAAGAAAGCTTGAAACTTAAGCGCTTATCGGCGCTTATAAGCGCTGGTAACCCGCGCAGGAAAATATATGAACATGCGCTTATAAGCGCTGATCGGCGCCGACAAGTTTGTTGAAACTTGTTGGAACTTGTCGGCGCCTATCAGCGCTTATAAGCGCATGTTCATATATTTTCCTGCGCGGGTAACCAGCGCTTATAAGCGCCGATAAGCGCTTATAAGCGCTTATAAGTTTCAAGCTTACTTTCTGAATACGCCCTATAACATTATCCAACATTTTATAAACAGCGTCTGTCCTTCAAAATGATTAGACATTTTGTAGGATTCGACAGTTCAACAAAGGAGAATGACCACGGGTGGTATCGGTAAAATTTTAGTTGTGCCACGTGTTCGTGATATTGTTAATTCCTATTTGTATTTATAATCATCATATTTATCACTATTAAGTCGTAATAATACCGAATAAATAGAAATAAAAGTAAAAGTTTTTGTTTTGACACATATATCTATCTCTCTTGCAAGCATCCTGCGTCATATGTCATAGTATCTATTTGAAATGAATGTTGAATGAATGTGTTCGACGCATTGTTTGACGTTATTTATTTTGAAATAATGTTTATTACGATTTACTTTTCACATTTGTCCTGTAAAGTTAAATATTACCTATGTAATAAATGTAAAACTTAACGTTCATCGTTAGTTTAAACTCGATAAAGTATTTTTTAAAGAAAACTTTAATCGTTTCTAAAAGTACTAACATCAAGCTTTAAATTGAGTTATATTTCATCTTGACACAATAATGGTTAGGGAGCCAGGTGCAAATTTGGTTAACTATTTCCTCTCAAGAGATAATTCGTCAGACGCATGAGAGTATAGTATTATAAAGCCTCGTGAACGTCAGCTGGCGCTCGGTTGGGGGGGTGAGCGGTTGTAGCCTCCCACGCACATAGGAAAAAAAATACATTCATTCATTCATTTCCTCTCAGCTAAAAATTTGTCAAATTGTAGCTAACCCAATATCTCAACGAAAAAAAATAGTCAGCTGGTTACAACATGGTGTATTATACGTCAGCTGGTGTCTCGAACATGAAAGTTAAATTTAAAGAAAAATTTATTTTCCGTTATTTCCTCTCAAACAAAAATTTACCTGATGATAGCTTATATGTAACTGTGGATAAATATATATGTCAGCTGGCTGTATCTTGGTGGAAAAACCGTCAGCTGATACGGGAGGCTACAACCGCTCTTCCCCCCAACCGAGCTCCAGCTGACGTTCACGAGGCTTCATAATACTATACTTTGATGCATTTTACTAATTACCGCTTGAGAGGAACTTGGTCATAAAATCTGCTGCTGGCTCCCGGACCATAAGTTTGATTGCGATACCAAGTGCCATAGTCACTTGGGCAATCTCCTTTAGACAATTATAGAAAATATGACATTGTTATCTAAATTTACAAATTTCGGCTTGCTCAAAAAATAGGACAAAACTTATTATTGAACTTCATGTTTTTACTACCTAACATAAGTTTAAAGTATCTGCATATCTTCAAACTTATTACTACCTAACATAAGTTTAAAGTATCTGCATATCTTCAAACTTATTAACTTTATTCTTTTTTTTTTTTTTAATATCAGCAAATTTGTAAGTGGCCAAGATTCCGTACAGATGAGTGTACACCACCAAATTCAATGCTACATGTTTATATTGATTACTCAAACTACAAATGTCTCAATGTTTAGGATTTGCGTTCTGAATTCTAAAGCTACACAATTACCTACTAAAAACGTGTTCAGTTTCTCCTTTAAACCAATTGACTTTATCTGACGATAATATTATTATGTATTATGTAGACGCCAATAACCGTGCTATTTTTGTATTCTTTGTGTAAACAATCTAAATATCTTAATCTTCAACAGACCCAAACATTCATGAGATATTTCATATTCATGAGTACCTTTTTTTTGAATTCTAAATTACCTTAAACAATACAATAAATGAACAACCTTCAAAAACCAATTCAAGATACGTATTCTAACCATAGGATTTACGTTATCTCAGCTGCTTATCTAAACACGTAATTATCTGTTACATTTTATTATGAACTGCGTAAATAAGAAAGTATTAAAATATGCGAGTATTAAGTGTTTCGATTTACCTTCTATTCGATTAAATTAAACCTGCCTCTTTTTCATAGTCAATTAGGCACTGTACATCACGTTTTTTCATTAAGTATACATTAAAGTCAAATGGAAATCACGCCTTAATTAAAAGTTACGAAAAACTTATTAAATCTCTTGATGCAACTACTTAACGCATTACTTTTCATCTTTATTCGAGTAGTTATAAAGCTGTCTTTGCATAGCATGTCATTTCGATTTGTCAAGGGTAAGATCTGTCGACTAGTACGTATTATACTAGTAGGTACCTACTTAGTACTAACGTGGGTAGTCAAGAAATCAATTCAAAATAATTCGCAAATGGTTTTTCATTATAATATATGGACAAGTGAATGTTTATCGTTTACGTTCAATTCAATGTCTTTCTTTGCTAGTGTTAACTTGCTAACTACAAAACCGTTAAGGTATATTTAAATTCATATTATCATCATTATTTGCGGAATGTAATTACAAAGATATTACCTATACTATATACAAGTTATAAGATTCTTATTCCTTCCACTCGTAGTTGAACGAGAAATTATTTATATTTTAAATTACATTAAACAATATTAGGTAGGTATGTCACACAACACTAAATACTGTTATTTCGATACATAACGAAATTACTCTAATAATATTATTATTGCAAATGTATGTCCAATATGATGTCAATAATTAATTTATTATTTATCAATTATTATATTTTTTGATTTATAAAGTCACAGGATTGTTTTTTAATTATTAACCAATTTATCAACCCTGTCTGCAATATATTTATAGGTAGTTGTTTAAAATTGTCTGGTATTTATGAAGGTAGATTGTAATACTTCTAGAATTTAAACTATTTTTGCAGTATAAACTTTACACGTTGCTAATATAGTTTATTCTGATATCTGGTCATAATTTGAGTATTTATTCCTCCTTTTTTTTCGTGTAATTAATATGAAAGACGTGCTTACGCCACAGGATTTATTTTTTTGAAATATCAAGAATTACTGATGTAGAACATCAGTAGGTTCCAAACTACTAGTAATATAACACGAGATAATAATTATATAACTACGTAAAACGTTGGGTTAAATTTAATGTAATAAGATTTAACTACACACTGGTTTTGTACGTTACAACCTACAACAAAATCTGTTCAGTATTACCATCATTGTGAAGTTACTACAGTTTGAAAACTTACTTTATTTTTCTAATTGCACACTCAATGTGAAATTATATTATCTACTGACCGTTTTATGTGAATGATTGCAATACAGATTAGTTTGGTACCAGTCACCCAGTTACACGTCACCCTGGATTCCGATGAGCACCGGCTGGATGTGTTGACACGTTGCTCGACGTGGTAGCGGACACCAGGCATGGTGTCGCGGACCCAGATGTGATGTCACGGTACCTAGGATATCGTGTTGCGTATCAACGAATGATACTCGATGCATGACGCTCGAAGCTCGACTCCTGCGGTGCACGACGCGATGACATGGCGTTCGAAGCGGTGGTGAGAGCGGCAGCGCCATCCGTGCTGCGCAAGGTGAAGTTGCCGGCCTGCTGGCACTTGTCGACCTCAACACCTTACCTTTGGCACCAACCAAAGGGTTAAATATTTGATTCGATGTCCCCGAATTTCATTATTTTGTGCTGTTTAATCGATAGCTGGTAGTGGATTTTCTTAACAAACTGCTTTTCTTTTCCAACTAAAATGCGTAGTTTTTGTGAAAATCGAAAATGAAAATTATTTTTTTTAAGGTTATTTTTGTACTAAAAACGACACTTTTATACCATTGTCGTATTAAAACTTCTAGTAATCTCGCACACAGGCAATATTTTTAAATATATTGCCGTATTATTAATTTATTTATAACAATTTCAAATTATATTACCTGAAAATGTATATAATATGTAGTATAGCCAAAAATTTAGGTTTGTATTTACCACGTATTTACGACATGCCATAGATAATAAATGTTATATGACGCGTTCACGATTGTAGATAATAAATATAATTAGAAAGTGATTTTTAAAATGAATTTGTCAAAAATAATTTTAATTTAGAAAGCATTTGATTATAACAAAAATTTTACGATACATAAATAAAATACAAACAGGTTGTTTAAACCTACGTAGTTTTTTTTTTGTTTGAGTGGGAATCGCCCTAAAGTCGCTTCTGGCACTCGCCGGCCGCTGCCGCGGCACGCTCGCTTCGCTCGCTCGGCTCGTGCGGCAGTTCAAGGGTTAACCTAACACGCTCGTCGCTTCGCTCCTCGCTACCTATTCTGATATTAAAAATAAAAGTTTAGAAGTTTTTTAACCTACGTAGTTCTTTTTGTTTGAGTGGGAATCGCCCTAAAGTCGCTTCTGGCACTCGCCGGCCGCTGCCGCGGCACGCTCGCTTCGCTCGCTCGGCTCGTGCGGCAGTTCAACAGTTAACCTAACACGCTCGTCGCTTCGCTCCTCGCTACCTATTTGAATTCTAAAAGTAAAAGTTAATCGATTTTAAAACTGAGCTATAAAAAAATTAAAAAACATTAAAAATTAAAATGTATCATTTATACTCTATGATAAGCTGGTATATTTGTATTGCTAATCTGTGATCTGCGTCATATTAACTAATCTGTGTTATCTGTCTGTGGCTTGTTGTGAATACAAAATATGGAACGATTTTTGGCTATACTAAATTGTTAAAATAATATTTTAACAAAATAAATTGTAATATGTAAATAAAGTAATAGGTACGTAAATATATTTAAAAATAATGCGTGTGAGTGTGATAATTAGACATTTTGATACTATAATGGCTTAAGATTTTACTTTAAGTTGCGTTTTTAGTACAAAAATAACCTTAAAAAATATCATTTTCAATTTCGATTTTCACAAAAACTACGCATTTTAGTTGGAAAAGAAAAGCAGTTTGTTAAGAAAATTTACTACCAGCTATCGATTAAACAGCACAAAATAATGAAATTCGGGGACATCGAATCAAATATGCAGCCAACCAAAGAGTGACACGTAGAATTACTGTTGGATACATTTTCCCATTGAAAACGTTCGAATGTAAAGTAGCCTCGTCCCGATGGCACACCTCCCATTTAAGGAATGTCAATTTCTCCTATTCAAAGGAAATCCATACCTCCTTTTAAAAGGAAATCGATACCTCCTATTTAAAGGAAGTCCAGACCTTCTATTTAAAGGAAATCAATACCTCCTATTTAAAGGAAGTCAGTACCTTCTATTTAAAAGGCATCAATACCTCCTATTCAAAGGAAGTCCCTACCTCCTATTTAAAGGAAGTCATCTTTCTTTCTTTCTTTCATACCTCCTATTTATAGGGAATCAATACCTCCTATTCAAAGGAAGTACCTACCTCCTATTTAAAGGAAGTCATCTTTCTTTCTTTCTTTCATACCTCCTATTTATAGGGAATCAATACCTCCTATTCAAAGGAAGTCCCTACCTCCTATTTAAAGGAAGTCATCTTTCTTTCTTTCTTTCATACCTCCTATATATAGGGAATCAATACCTCCTATTCAAGGAAGTCCCTACCTCCTATTTAAAGGAAGTCATCTTTCTTTCTTTCATACCTCCTATATATAGGGAATCAATACCTCCTATTCAAAGGAAGTCCATACTACCAATTTAATGGAAGTCCATACTTCCAATTTAATGGAAGTCAATACATCCAATTTAATGGAAGTCCATACTTCCAATTGAATGGAAGTCAATACATCCAATTTAATGGAAGTCCATCTATCATTTCAAATAGAATATGAAATACAAACGAGTTTACTCGTCGTCGTCGTTTCAGCCATGGAACGTCCACTGCTGGACGGCCTGCATCCAGTGACTCCCAGCCACTCTAACCAGGTCGTCTGTCCATCTTGTGGGAGGTCGTCCCATGCTTAGCCGCCCAATTTACATGTAATGTCATAATAATATAAAATTATAACAATGGCGGTTGCGAGTCCATAGTACTTTGTCACATCTTGGTAATTACTACAGGTTACCACTTGTATTTATATTGTGGCTTTTTATGCATTAAACAAACATGGATATATATTAATTTACCCAATTTATTTATAGTCTAACGACATTTTAAATATTTATTTCTAATTTAACGAAATTAGTTATAGATAAGTAGCAGTCGTGAAAACATTGACACTTAAATAGGTTGCCACTTGAATAATATAATGAAACTAGGTGTGGCTAACACACAGTATTTTAGTGTATATGCATTTTTATCATATTATGTATATATTACTCAAACAAGTATTTTAAATATTTTATTTCATATTTATATTCGCATTTAACGAGTCGCGGTATAAGCGTTGTACATACGTTCTGCGGCTAAAATATTCATTAATGTGCGGGTAGTTCTAAAATTTTTCAGTACAGTTTAATTCTGTTTAAATTTAAAAGCGTTCGTTCTTATTCCTTGAATGCGGGTCTATTTGTTTTTATCAGCATTTATTGTTTAATTTCTAATAAGTGTATTATGAATTCAGTGTGTACATAGTAAGTTTATACTTATTTTTTCTCCTTCCGAGTGGAACAAATAAGCGCAATTAAATAGTGAGTGAGTAATTATTTTCCAACAACCTAAACACGGTACTGTTCATTAAATATCTATTATCACAGAAGCCTCTAAACTAGGTTTCCTCAATGTGAGATATAGGTATCGAATAAATAACTCAAAATAACAAGAAGTTTAACCTTTCCTGATTACATTATATTATGCTCACATGATGTCTTGAAAATAAATTACTTAAATTCAAATAAATTATTCAAACCAAAATAACTGCGTATTCTAATTACTAGATTAAAATTCGAAAGATTTTATTTTTATTTTGTCGTTCTATTTTAACTTGTGAAGGATTTCGGATAAGATTGAAATTGCATTTGTATTTAATATGAACCAACGGACGGAACGGTTATTCTGTCTTTAACATTTCAAAAATGAATTCTGGTATGTTACTACATACCCTCTCCCTTTTTTATTAAATTTCTTAAAACTTTTTATTGCACGCGTACTTTTTATAATATTGTAACACTGACCTTTTACCTCGTCGCCACTTGTACTGTGCTTACAGTACGTATATATGTAGAATTGCACTGGCTCACTACTACACTCAATAGTGCGGGAACACGTCCATTCCAGTCCGGCATCGGCCGTCGACTGCCTAATGACAGCTATAAGCTATCCCCACCACTGGTGTACGTGAGACAATGTATATATCTATTTCATAGATACACTACAGCTACTATTATGTATTCTGTGACAGAATCATGCCATAAGGATTATTTTTGTATATAAGTTGCCGCGTTCGACGCGCTTCGCGGCGGGAGCTATAAAAAGGCGGCGGGTCCGCACCCGTTTCGCGTTGTCACGGCATCACGTGTGAACGGTTGAACCGATTTCGATAATTCTTCTTTAATTATATTCCTTGAAGTACGAGAATGGTTCTTATGTAGAGAAAACGTAAATATGTACCACGGGCGAAGCCGGGGCGGACCGCTAGTTAGGAATATAATACTTATATGAAATGTAAAACATTTTTATTCAAGTTTGGAAGGAGTTCTTTCCAGAGTAAGAAATATACAAACATACGGCAACATAGACTATTTTATGGCTTTTATAAAAAATAAGAAAAAAAGCAGACATATTTGTACTGTTATTTTAAATAAACAATGCTATAGAAAAGAGTAGATCTTGAAGCAGCGACCTCTAAAGATCTTTTTATTGTTTTAACAATATTTAGAATTCTAAATGCTATAAAATAAGAAATACACACGTCGTATTGTATTGCGAAAGGTCATTGTTTTGTATTGAAGGTATGTGAAAGTCGCGGCAATTTTTCTATTTTCCACTTTACAGAATATGCACCCGCTGAGGAGCCCGTGGGTGAAATCAACTACTTCTAAAGCTCATGTGTTATTCTCATGTTCTACCTATATTAAATTAAAGTTTCATCCAAATCCATCCATTTGATTTTTCGTAAAAGAGTAACAATGATACATACATCCATCCTCACAAACTTTCACATTATTTTATCATATTAGTAGCATAAACTTCTACACTTGGATAAAAATGCTAACATTCTTTATAATTTTTCAATCATTCCCTACACTTGGTATAATCCTCTCGTAAATACGCGAAAATTCGAAATGCCTACGCGTTATCGCAGCATAACATTGAAAGTTAAACTGTAATAAAGATCAATGCTGAGTATACTTTTATGGCAAAATTTAACGTTACGTTCGCGAAAATACATAAAGATTCAGCTAACAGTTGGGTCTTATTGCGCCAATCAGGGACTATTACGGTAAATACTTTACGAGCTTAGAGAAGGGCTTATAGAAGAGTGTGTGTGTGTACTGTGTATGCATACGTACTCTTGATGACATATTTACTACACTATAATATGTATAATAAATACACATACATATACTATTTATAGCATAAAATATTCTTAAAGACAAACAATTTCGTTTAAAAATAATAAGATATGAAGATTTAATATGTATTGAAAATAAAAAATAAGTGTTAATTTTTTATAGTGTTTAGTTTAATTTAAATTATTTAAATTTATCATAACATTTTGGAAAAACAAAATTACACCAAAATTTAACACATTAATCTAACTACACATAATTACCAATTCCATTGCGAAGACTGCAAGGTAATATAATTAATAGATCGATAAACACACATGCAACATTCCGTTACCTGTTGTACATAAGAACGTCTGGTTTCCATAGCTTGTTCGGTGTTATCCTGAGGTCCTTGACGCCGCCGTAGTCGCTGTCGTTCCACCTTAAATTGTAGTCGTTCCATTCCTGTCGCACGTGCGTAAAAACCGTATGAGTAAAAGAGATGGGTGTATCGTTACCAGAGACAATGCTGTACTTAATAATATAGGTAGGGTTATATTCAGCATGGTCATTGGTGAACATAGATAATCAATAGGTATTAGAAATATTAGAGCAGTAAAGCAGTATTGTTATTAGTTTATAAAACATAGTAAGCTTAAATATAAAAATGGAGGCAATTTTTAATTATTATCAGCTTATATCTATATGATTAACAAATCGTGAGTGTTAAGTAGACAAACATTATGTCAATTAAGCCACTATATAACTTAGCTTAGCTTAAGCCAACAGTTTAGAAACTAAGGTACGTGGAAACAGGTAACCTATAATCATAGTGTTGCATGCTTTAAACTATGTGCATACCAAATTTAAGATCAACAAATTCGCATTTTCAAATTAATAGGAATTTTCGTTTATAATATTAGTAAAGTACATACGTTTCACCAGGACTTGTTAAGCTGTTATTTTGAACTATCGTCATAAATAGTTTCAAAAACAACGTTTTAACTTACATAAAGCTATAATTAGGAGTAAGAAAGAATGGCTAATAATATACTATAGTACTACGTTAACTTACTGCCTTATAAATCATAAGTACATTTATTATTGCACCACTCTCATAATCCATCATACTTAATTTATTGGTTCTAAATGCAGTTCTTTTATAATGTAAATGTAGGTAGGTACGTAACTGTAAAACATGGAAGTAGTAAGTGCTACGTCGTAGCAGTTGCTACGAGTATTTGTACGAACAACTAATTTACAAAGAAAATACTGTAAATTTGTAAAATACAAATGAAAAACATATAAAAAAGAAGGTTAAAAATTGCCTCCACTAATCAACACTGGCTATTTGGTTATTGTTTGAAATGCTTTCAAACAATAACCGAGCGCTTAGATAGCCAACAAAGACCCGGCACGACCTTAATATTACAAAAGTTAGTCGCACAACTTTGTTATCAAACTAGTGCTTGCTACATTTATTCCAATTTATCCAACTTCATTAAATATAATCTATTTTTTGCAACTGCTTTAAGCCGTGTCGATAACCTTATAAAATCTATTATATCTGCAGTTATATTCTGAGAAATTCAATAAGGTAAATATTTAAATATCTGAGAATTAAGCTGCTACATCTTATACGAAATCTAGCACAAAAGTAAATAAAATATACTAAAAAAAACAATAACTTAGAAAGCCTGAAGTACATACGTAAAATAAATAACAAATAATAATATTTAAGACTGAAAAGATCTAGAAGCATAAATTAGTAAAGAACAATTATACAGGTACCAAACACACATAGACACATCATATTATTACGTCACAAACACACGCATGCATCGGATAACCATGCTATGTTGAACGATATCACAAGAATCATAATATTTCATACGCCTATAGGGAATATTGACCGTCCTCAAAGATTTTTATACAAGGATCTGGGTCTACTTCTGTACTCTAAGCTGCCATATTGGTAAATGCTAAACTTTAATCATTTAGGCTCAAACACATACTTCTTTGTCATCAATCGACACCGAATTCTATGGAACTCTACAAAAACAAACAAAGAAGTATATGCGAGCGATTTTAGTGTTCTCTTTTAGCGAAATTGAATTACGAAAAATCAACAAAAAATAACTGAAGCATTGAAATCGAAACGTAAATCGGATTAAATAAAAACAAACTAAAATAAAGTTTAAACGCTTGCATTTAATGGAAATATTATTTCATTTGCAAATAGGAACGAAGATTTAAGAGTCGAAAACCATGGTAAAGTTTGTAATATCGCATTCCATGGCCATGCAAAATATACCTACGATGTTTGTAGCATACAAAATAATAGCGGGCTCGGGTTGTGCAGAATCAATTTACAGTGTTAAATAACAAATTTACACAATCAGTACACAATTGATATGCATTCAAACATTCGTCACAAAACAATAATTTGAACAAATCCATCTCTAGCTCCATAAACAGCAACCAGAGTCGACGACTCGATTGCGCTGATCGTTATTCATTATATTTTAGTATTTTATTGTTGTATTAAATCAATATTTATTATAAAACATGTTAAATGCATTGCGGTTTACACGGCAGCTCATTAATTTACTTCGGTTGATATGACTCAAAGCTGAGCCGAGGTTTGGAGTCAGCTTCGAGAAATAGATGTTGGATGAAATCAATGATCAAAATTGATGAATAAAGTCCTCGAATTCGACTTACCTTGACACATTGTAACTGACATAGGTAACAAAGAACGGATGCTAATCAAAGCATGACAATCATGATGGGATGCATGAAAGGGACTACCACTAGTCTACTGACAAGGAACTTTAGAAAGAAGTCACTAAACAATCCAATATAAATATAAAAATCTGCCGCATACTCCGAAATGCAATGCAATTTCAATACAGAAGAAAATAAAAAGACAGATAACATAAAAATGAGAAGAAAACAAAACGAAGTAAAGTAAGAAAGAAATAAAAAAGAAATTTTATCGAGTATTAATTTAAGTTTTTCTTTTATCACACTTACCAATGACAGCCATATATTGGTTATAAGTAGTTGATTCTTCTCGTCCTATTTGGTTAGACGATGTCAACATAAACAGAGAGAAAGGGCGTAGTCAGTAAATGTTCTAGTAATTGATCAACACTGGGTACACAGGGGAAGGCAAGGCGCGAGCGACGGAAGCCTCTCGCACTTGGCCGTACACATAATCTAGACTTAGGCGAGATGACGTAACAACATTTTAACACTGACTCTTCATGCGACAGCTGCCGCAAGCAGCGCCCTCTAGCCGCCGCCGCCGCCTGTAACCGTCATTTCAGAAAGTGCGCCAAACGTGATGAAAAAAGTGCTTCGAAAATTAAAAAGTGCGCGTGAAATTTAAAAAATTACCGTTATCAACGGCGGGACGGCGAAGGCATCTGCCTCACCTACCACTTACCAAGTTTAGCCAGACGTTCGTCGTCAGGATTTGATTTTTCTCATCCTTTATAAAACGAACGCAC
This sequence comes from Colias behrii, assembly GCA_029959065.1. Lineage (NCBI taxonomy): Eukaryota > Metazoa > Arthropoda > Insecta > Lepidoptera > Pieridae > Colias > Colias behrii. Next base: position 1,926,680 of record JARWMC010000001.1, on the reverse strand, counting down.
GGCGTCGCAAGAAAGGAACGAAAAATACAATGAATATTACTTGTTTGGTTCATTTTTGATACTTAGCATCTTATTGTGTTTATAGAATTTTAATTTATCTATTATTACTTTTCTATTATATCCACTTTATTTGTTCATTTATTCATAGCGTCAATTTAGTTGTAGAAATATTTGAACGTTTTAAATATTTATTCAAAAAAATCAAATCTCAGTACAATTTCAAATAAAAATTAAATTTTATGAGCGTTATATTCCCCAGCAATATTAGCAACATTGAAGGATTTCATACTTGTACAAACTGAAAGAACAAAGTAGGTTTAATATCTCGCTTGAATCAACTCAAAGTATTCGTCGCCATCTTTTATAGTTACACTTTTCCGTTTCAAAGGCATAACTTTAATTACGAACGTTTTAATTTTATGATCTTTTTGAACGATACAAAATGGTTAATTGATTCGCAGTTTTCCCTTTAAAATTTTATGATTAAAGAATGTCACTTCAAATTATTACTGTTTGATGAAAAATTAATGAAAAACGGGATCAAGCTTCAATATAGGGAGAATAATTAACAGATTGATTGACCCAGGATAAAATTTGACCGATTCGATTAATATCACAATATTAATACTATCAAATTTAACTATGGTTTATAGACTGGTAAGGTCTATTGGCTAACTTGTTCATTATACGCCTTATTATAAAATTGTGTATCAGATAGAGAAACATATCCACACATATAGTTGCCAATATGTAAAATTTTCTTCATTGAAATCCATTTAAATGTTATTTACTGTAGGAAATAATCCAATAGGGGCTTTTTAAATTACCCTCCTTTACATTTATGCTAGTTTTAATTATTTTTAATAACTGTGTTTTCATTTCTGTCATTTATTTATTTTTATACTCTTTAAAACATCCATAATCAGAAAACAATTTTAAAAGCACTATACAATGACTCTCCGTATCATATTTATCCATTATACAAATAGGTAAATATATTTTAACACTACATAGCAAAAAAGAACACATAAACCGAACCGCATTATAACTCCTATCCACAATTCGTAAATCTTTCATGACTAACGTAATATCTTTTGAAGAAATTCGCTCCGTACCGAACGCTCGGGGCTCAACGAGCCTGTACAAAGCATGTTACCCTCACGATACTAAATTCTACACAAGAGAATTCGCAACTTTTTACATCTCTTGCTTTAGGATTTTTCCACACGAACGAATGTAACGCGGGTTTAAAGGGTTTAAAACAGCTGCTGCTCAAAGGAACCTGCATTGTATACTTTTGTGGTAGAATTAAAATTTCAATTTATTACACAAACCAAAGGTGAATGCCCCATAAAATTGCCTGGAATTACATGGAAGTATTTGCTAACCCAATGGTCAAAGACATACTGTATTTCAATATAATTCTATTATACTATGTCCTAGCTCTACGTGTATAGAATTTATTAGACTTTCAGGAATGTTTCTATAGACTATCAGAAAGCATTAAAAATATTTAGCGGTAAATTAAAGGAATTTGTCCAATTTACACATGATTTTACTCATGTTTTGTCCTTCATTTCTTACATTGTATATTACTTCTTGACGCTCGTAAATAACATGCTTATATCTCGGACCTTGCGACAAACCAACTAGATTTTCAGATTTTATTCGACGCGTTAACGTCGCCTTTGTACACTTGACTCAAAGGGATTAAAGTGCTCAACTTCGTGATGTCACATGCAACATCCTTAGCGGTAATAAACTCATAAGAAATCGCTATAAAAACATTTTATTTTCAACTTTCAAAGATGTTCTGACCTTAAGCTACACGTTTACAAGTCGTCTGTTTTTCAGTTCTAATTTTTCAATGTTACTTTTATAACGAAAGACAATTATGTTCCCTTTATTTAATTTTTAATTTAAATTCATCAAACATAAACTGTTCTATCAATTTGTTAAATCAAAACAATTATCTCGATTTACAAAACTTATGACGTCACAAATAAAAGGAAGTTCCCGATCCCTTGTACGCTAAAAGACATGCATTTCCCATCTGTTTCACAGATGTATTTTCCTTACGTGACGTCCCTATAAACTTTTTTTTTTTCATTTCACACGTAGACCACATAAAACTATTGCATATTCCAAACACATATTGGAATTCGCAGAAAAATCCAGAACACGAGTTCCGTTAATCGAAATTCAACATTTGCTCGAATAACTGAAAATTCCTATACATACAACATATGTTTGTTTCCATACATTGTTTCTATCCCGTAATCTGATTTGGATAGCGGGAAAATATTGCTTTGGAAGCCAACGAAATTATTTCTTTATACATTTTCAATATTGAAACCAGTCGATTGTCTGTGGATTATAAGTTTTACTAGCGACCCGCCCCGGCTTCGCACGGGTGCAATGCTGATACTAAATACACTACAGAAAAACTGTGAACGTTGTATATAAAAACATAGCGGCCCGCTCCGACTTCGCACTGGTATAAAATATATAGCCGGGCGGCCGGCCGGTACCGCTGCAAACGCTACGTCCCGCAATTTTTAAATCTGTAATATCTTCGAAAATATTCACTTAAATCATACGGTGTAAAGGGCCATATAGATCTATATTAAATGAACAATGTATTCAAGGTATTTAATTGGTTAAGGATTAATGCTGTATTGGTTAAAATCGCATCGAAAATTAGCCATTATTTGTCGTAAAAAGTAAATGACAAAAAAAAGTTATTGTGGGTTATCCATAAGAGATAGACATATACCATCGCGGACTTTTCTGTAGACCTTTTCAATGTGTATAATACTTACGTAATTACGTAATTTTTTACGACATCACATTAGAAACCTCAAAAATAACAGTACTTCTCCACTATTTTATGGATGTTATTATACATATAAACCTTCCTCTTGAATCACTCTATCTATTAAAAAAAACCGCATCAAAATCCGTTGCGTAGTTTCAAAGATTTAAGCGTACAAAGGGACATAGGGACATAGGGACATTGGGACAGGGAAAGCGACTTTGTTTTATACTATGTAGTGATTAGCTTTAGTTCGAATAGAACCGGTTGAAAAAAGCTTTGTATTATTTCAAAATATTATGATTTTTCCGTTTAAAACGTTATAATAATAATAATAATAAATTCTTTATTTGACAACAAAAAAATATACCTACATGTACATGCAATTATGGGATAACTTATGGACAAGATATTTGACGGAACTTATAAAAAATTGAGATTGATTAGTTTAATTACTGCTCTGTTCCTTCCCTTTGAAGTTATTTGAATTAGAGAAGAAAGAAGAAATTGTTAATTAGTTTGGCCATTTCTTATCGAGGTGATAAATAAACATATATCATCAAATGCCTTTTAAATTCGAATTAACAAATGTTTATTGAATTATGGATGTTTCAGAGAGTATTCCAAAAATGTAGTTTGTATTTTTATTTATTTTAACGTTCATCAATACAATTATACAAACCACTGAATTATATTGACTTACCAAATTTGTAGATTTCAGTTAGGTATAAAAACTATTTATTTACTTCGACAGCTTCAAAAAATATTGTTATTTCTCCACAAAGCATCAATGCTTTGATAGAAGATATAGACAATATTTTAAATGTTAGGTCACTAATAAACCATTAAAACTTATTATTTTGCAAAATGCAATACTCATCAAAAATTCTAAAATCAGTATCAATAAAATCACTAAAACAATATCGAATCAAAAGTAATCACCGTATTCTAAAAAAATATTATTCTAGATATGCGCGCGAAATGAATCGCATTTATTTTTTCTTAGCAAAAAGGTATGTCTAGTTGCCAGTGTCAAGTGTATTAAAAAGTCTTGAAACAATTCGCGGCCAGGAAAAGAATTGCATTTTACAAAAAACTAAATGGCATTGACGTTCGAAATTCGAAAAGATAAAGACGCGTACTCACCACGTCTATGATCTGCTGCAATGTAAGGCCGAACCTAACCTCGAGCGGTTCGCTCTCATTGGCGACCGGCCTTTCAAGCGTGTTATATGAAGCTAGCAAAGCATTCAGCAGCCTTTTCTCGTGCGGTCCTTGTTCCGACACTAAAATAATACGATAAATTAATTATTGCAGTTGCAGAAACAGTTAAGATTTTATAATTCATAAGCAACTAAGTATGGCCAATTTTTCTTTTCCACTGAGGAACTAAATATTTGTAAATCAAGTAGGTGCTGAATAAATAAATGTCAATTCTACTATGTTAAAAGTAAATTTAACAAGATTTTGTTACAGCGTCCTACAAAAGAATAAATGTCGAAATGAGCTGAGGTGTTACGATCTCGACAACTGCGTGAAACCACCTGCGACCAAATTAATAATGAAAGACGTACAAATGACCACGGAGACACAAAAGCGACCGCAACAAATTGGGCAAATCCTAGCAACACTTCAAACGACCCACATCTCAAGTAACGGCTATATAAAGTCTCTAAACACACCTGGACCTCGGAATATACGAGCATTCTTAACAAAACGACAGAAGGCACAATTTAGCTTAACACGCTCGTCTGAAGGACCAGCTATAAACACTCATTTTCAGGCTTAAATCGTTCTTATTTAAGTGACGTATGAAGGTGGTACTGGGCTGTATCAAGTGGGAAAGAGATAAATGTATGCGGTAATCCAGGTGATTTAGGAAGCTCCGTGTTTGATATAATAGCGAATGTTACGAGGTAATAGTTTTCCGTACGTTAGCCTTTTCAATTAAGCAGGCTTATGACAGGTTTATGTTGGCTATTTATTACCTACATAATAAATGAGAGCTAATTTTGTTCACAAAAAGTGCAATAATTGTAGTAAATATTGGACCTGATTACAAATGAACGTACGTAAATTAAACGTTGTTATGTTGTATTGTTTGCAGACGTTAGACAATGTATATTTGCTTAGCTTTGGCTTGTATAATCTGTATCCATAGATTAATATTCTTGTTGTCTTTGGCGCTTAGTGCCTAATTCACACATTGTTATTGCTTATACCAGCTAGTGTGTGGCGGCTGATAGCCATATTCAATTTCGAACCAAAATATTAGGAATATCATTTAAGTGTAATATTCTTTGCGAATTATGTATTTAAAAGCGGATTGTTATTTGAAAATACGTTGGAAGAGAGGTGAAATATTTCTCTTCAAGCCGCCAACTTTAAATCATTTAAACATAAATTCATATTTTATTTACAACGAGCATTCTGAACGCAACTGCATATTCACTGCTACTTCACATTACATAATTAATATTTAAATTACATTTCTGTAAAAGGTATAAGCAGAAAGAAATCATTTTATGGCGAGGTCTTTTTTATATAGTTTTTTTTTTATAAAAATAATATTTTAAGTTATTAATTCCTTTTAACATAGAACCTAGAGAACCTCATTGAAATTGTCAAAAGTAAATCAAATTAAAATGGATCCCATTTTAATTTGATTAAATCTCCCTTTGACATGGGAGGCACCAGCTTTTTAATAATAAAATAATTATTAAAAGCTAAAGTTCTGAAGTAACAAGTAACAACCCAAAAAAATATAGTCGAATTAAGGACCTCCTCCTATTTGAAAATGACGCCACGGCAATTTTCTTAAAAATACAAATTTTTATCCAGTTTTATTTTAGCAACAAAAACGATTTATTTTTATCTATACATTATTCCCAATCCCTTCACTTCTCAAAAATTATACAAACATTCCTTCATTTATCCAGACAAAACCAGAATAATTTATATCAAGTAGCTAGTCGGTATAAACAGAAACAATGGCTACGCAATAATGGCGACTCAGTCGGCTAATCCTGCAACGGCTATATTAGCGCGGTTTAATTGCTTATGGCTTTTGAATTATGAGCTGTAATCGTAATTTATGTAAGGGATACATTACGAATATTTTTTAAAATGTGTATGGTAGTTAGATAAGTGTATAGATTTTTTTACACAAATCTATGTATGTCTCTTTCTTTCTTACGTTAAATTAGATGAGATTGAAAGATATGATAAGAGGTTAAAATGAATGTAGGTTCTAGACTTTTAAGATTTTTGTAAACAGTTCTCCTTGTCTCTTTCTTTCTTGCATCAAATTTGATGCGATTGAAAAAGATAGTGACAAGGTTAAAATTGATAGTAAAAATATGGTAAAAATGTAAATTCTAAACTTATGGGAGTTGTGTTTGATGAAATAAATTATAAAAGTTATTTAAGTTTTAAGATAAGTTATATTATATTATATACTTATTTTAAGGAAGCATATTTACTATAATATAAGGCGTAAAATCAAAGACAAGAAAATTCCATTATTTATTATAAACAATGTTTGATGTAAAAAGATTTCCTTTTAAATCTGAGCTTCCGTTAATTTGTATGACCTATTTATTAGTTATCTAGGTGAAACCACATATTGGTTTTCAGTTCTATATATTATAATATTATATAATGCATATTACAAGGCACATTAACTATGCATGGATAATTGAATAATGTTAATTAATTATTAGTAACTAGAGGTCCGCCCCGGCTTCGCCCGTGGTACATATTTCGCAATAAAAGGTAGCCTATGTCCTTTCTCGGGTATCAAAATATCTCCATACCAAATTACATGCAAATTGGTTCAGTAGTTCAGGCGTGATTGAGTAACAGACAGACAGACAGAGTTACTTTCGCATTTATAATATTAAGTATGGATTAGTTATTCACATTAATTATCCATATTGTATATTATTTAAATTAAAATATCGTGAAATGATTAAAATTGACGTGAGATTAAAATTAAGTTGAGAGAGTAGTTTTCATGAACAAAAGAAAAAATTTTTTTCGAAAGACTCGTAAGACAAAAAGAACCAACGAATAAAAATATCGATTTCTTGGCTTGAATGAAGATTAATGTAAAGTGATATAACACATTGTTAAAATGCTGGGCATATTTCATGTACCTACATACTATTTAACAATTTTCATTTCTTCCTTTTCAAATGGACGTATCGGATTTGGGATATAAACTATTTTTGAACGATGAATAATTCCAGATGTTAAGCTATTTGAGCGTGACAAAACTCACATATTAATAAACTTCCATAAAATATTATTTATCTACGCTTGCACTAATTAAAATTAAAGCATTCAGTAATACTAAAGACGAGCCAAGTTACTCACAAATGCGTCAAATGGCACCTTCCAGAAATCCAAGTTTAATTCCCTAAATTTTCAAGAAGCCAACGTGCATCGACATTCCAAGTATGCAAGTTTCATCCAAGGAACGTTTCGTCTTACAAAGAGTTAATTAGACCGTCCATCACTTCAGCTCTCCTGAACGCTCAATTTGGCTGCTCTATTAGACATCAAAGAAGCTTCTTGAACCAAAGTAGATGGCAGTTTAGTCTAATCGAATGGTGACATGTTCGAAAGAAGCCATCTTGAATTTCGTGCATGTTGGAATAGCGATTTTACAGCGAGTTAAATTTATTAGTGGTAGTTAAACTAAAATCTATGTAGGATTCTAAATTAAATAACAGTAGTGTAGCTGATCTCATAGTTAGTCCTATTTTTTCACGTACTCTGTAATACTTCCACGATAAATACCTATTACTTTTTTTTATTTGCATAAATTTCAACAATCAGAAGAGATCATTCCGAGCGCTATAGCAAATTATACAAATTAAATTTATAAACCTTCCAAATTGAAATGTCTATACCGAATGAATACGCCGCGAACGTCATAATAATTTTGTAATATCAACATTTCCAATACTGTGACCACAAACATTCAAAGCTGTCAAACAATTTTATTCGTATTTATACTATTATTGTAATAACGGACTCGGAATCAGTATCTCAATAGACTTAAATCAAACTACAGTATAAAATGCAGATTCTCTAGCATTATTCAAAGCTAGTAGAGGCATAAAAAATAAAACCAGGCAGTACTGCGGTTAAAAACAATTATAGTAGAGCTCTTTAGACAGGTAATTTTCTTCCTGCATGCAAGCATTGTGGCAAAAAGTTCGCATGACAGATACAACAGGCGGCCATTTTGAAATGATGTTTTTAATCGAAGAACTTTTTATTAGAATGGCTTGTTTGCATGGAAATTATTCCGTATATTTAACTTATCTATGTAAATTATATTTTATGTGACATATTGTTTTTCTTAAACATTATTTTTCTGTCTGTCATGTTCTGTGTGTTGAAACTGAATAATCATGAATATATTGTAGTTTAATTTAAGACAACACTATCAAATACTTTTTTAACGTGATAACGTTTTTAAAATCGTTTTAGTCGGGTGACATGTTTAGAAACTTGTGTCACACCAAAACCTCACGAGCGCGATCGCAGGTATAACGAGAGAGAGACGGACCGATCTCCCGTCTCATCTCGAGCGCTGCCACCAATAAGACGTTATCACGTAAACATCTCGATCGTAAACCTGCTTTACAAACAACCAATTTTTTGTAAACAACTACAGATAAACTTTTTATCAATAAAAACATCTCCATAACATTACGCAATATCGCAAAAAACATTTACAAGAACGATATTATTTGCATTCAAAAAGGTTCAACCCAAAACAGTAGAAAGCTTAAGGGAAAATGTATTTCCACTGCCGATAAGATCTCTTAAAGCTCTGTCCAAGTTATTATTGAAGTGTAATCTCTTTACAAAAGACACGATACTCGGAACTCATAAAAGGATTAGGTCCAGAGAGATCTCGCTAGTACTACTTCCAAGACATAGGTTTCATTCCGCGATAAACTTTCCTGAGTAAGCTTTGTTGTTAACTACTGTTTACGCGACTGTTTCGAATTAGATGGCTTGCTTTACAACGAATCTTTATATGCCACAAGATTTAAATATTTTGTATAGATAAAAGATTTCAATGAAATATGCCAAATTTTATATTACAACATTTGGTTTACAATCACCATGAACCGTAATGAATACTTTAAATAAATCTTCCAATTAATTGGGTCATACCGCTAATATTATCATCCCCGATGTTTGCTAATATACTACCGACACGAACTAATACAAGACTTAACTCTTTTATTCCAACCACGCCTGAGTCAATAAACACAGATTTAAGTGTCTGTAATATAAAAAAAATCAGTAAACATTCCAACATTTCCGACGTTACCACTCATTTTATAAATGAACGCGTCGCTGATCCTCTGAATTCATTTACACTCGTTTTAATGAACCAAGTTTTATGTACGATTTAATAGGTGTATTAACTTTTTTATTCCTCCCGCTATTATAGCTTATATGTATACGTTTCAATGGAGGCGTCATAAATACGCAAACTTTGGCAAAACCTCGCTTTTAGTTGTTAAATTGTATTTTAACAGTTGTTTATTATTTCAGCGTGAAATGGTTAAATGATTTTATAAAACTTTATGTTGGTTCTGATACTTGAGTAATTATGAAGTTAAATAAATACCAAAGTTGAACTGAGTAAAGGAATAAAACCGTAAAATAATAAGCCTGAACGGCATTTATACATTAACGGTATTTATACATTATTTTTAACTTTTTGAAGAACGCGGTTTTGTGAAATGTTTAGAAATATACCACGATTCCGGTTTGAAGAACTGAAGGATTGTTGTTTACAGTAAAAGAAATAAACATACGAATTACTGATAGTAATTACTAAAACGTGACGTGCGACATTCTAGATTAAAAATATAAATTACCATTTATGAAGAGCTTTCGAGAATTTACTGAATAAATCTTTATACCTACAATGAGTTGATTAAATGCTTTGCATGCTGCTAAATAGAATTGTCGCTTAAATTACGATCATCAATACTTTTCATTATTTTTCTAATGTTATAAGCGACATAATTCCAATTTTTAGATATTATTCCTTTAAAAACGTGATGAAATTATATCGTATTTTGTAATATCCACCATATATTCTTAATATGATAACAGTGTAAAATTATGATTCTTTTTAAGCAGAAATTGGTAAACCGGTTGACATAAAAATGCTTTCAAAAATACAAAACACCATAACGATATTTTTAGAAACCGCCGGTGGCTAGCAGATCCATTTTATACTCAAAACTTTTTTGTATTCTCAAGTTGAAAAAAGTATCTATATTACCATTTATGGGTATTATTCGAAAAGTAAAATTACGAATAAGTTTGTTGCCTTATTAAATATTCCAGTTCAAGTAAAAGGAAAATGCGTGAAATCCATTCTCTTGTCATTCTTTTAGATATTCCAACCCTCTTGAATTGTATATTGTAAATATAAGATGGATAAAAGCGTATGATCGTTTTAGCTTTTCTTCATTTATAGGTGAAGTTGATACACAAATCTCTGAAAAGATTTTAATAAATGCAGTGTTAGGTAACGTTTTTGATATTTTATTGAATAAAATGATATTATGAATCACAAATGGCCTTACTTTGAGGGAATAAATGTTAAGCAAATAGTATGTAGACTATTACTTACGTAGTAATTAAATATTTAGTAATCTGTGCTAAGAAATACAATATGCTACGAATCGTAAAGATGGTATCTACGCTTAACAGGACTTTAAACTTATAGAGAACTCAAAGATCAATCTTTATATACTCAACATTTAAAAATGTTAAAAAATGTACTGTTTTTAGAAAAATAAAAACTAAATGAATCATATTTAAATATTCCCGGTTAAATTAAATCAGATAAAGACTTAAAGTGTCGCCTTTTAAAACGTCAATAATGATAGGCTGGAATAAAAGCACTTTATAGATTCTGTGGTGACATAGAGTCAATTAACACACGAATAAATTGAATTCCAGTGTACAGTGCACTCTGGTGGAGTGCTATTAAAACGGCCTTGTGATGTTAATCTAGATAACCGCGGTTAAGCATTTATGCCCTGCCCGCATGTGGATGGGTGACATTTTGGTTTTAGTGTGATAAAATATGAGATCGATTTAATTATTATGATTATGATTTGATTTCGATAAATAGCTTAAATTATTGTATATGTTTGTAGATTTGATCAGATGATGAAATACCATATATAGATTAAGTACCTATTTTGTAATGTTAACAACCTTTTAGTATATTACAATTACGTGGAGTTATTTGCATGTCCTTTGCTGGTAATGAAATGCATTATTATGATTTTATTTTAAGACGCAAGTACTTTAAATCATATATCAGTTTAATCACAAATTTAAAACAATAAAATCACATAACTCTTACAAAAATGCAACATCGACATTTTGGGCTTCTTATAGGGCAATGAACACTCAGGTTAAGCGAAAATCCCTATCCCCCAGATATCATTAAAAAGACCTTCTACGCAGCTGATGCGTCACACAAAAACACATTTGACTCCAATAAAAAGATATTCGATATAGCGTAAACGGTCACAAAAGGTCTTTCATAAAATCCTGTACAAAATCAATACTGTATTCGGCCGGGTGATCTCACAATATTTCCCTTATCCAATGACCTAAGAAATCCCGCCCACCGATTACAATATCTAAAGATGAATTTACACAATGGGCTCTTAACAATTGGCTTGTTCAAATCTTAGCGTTGGTGGAAAGCCGATTAGAGTCTAAGAGCGGACAAAACTTCTGTGTGAAGGGCCCTTAATCTTTCCAGATTTTATAATACTGTGTACAAGTTTAAGGCGTATAATGTACAATAGAATAAACATTTACTTGAATGCCTACAAGCTCTGCTTTTCTTGAATTAGGTCGTACTTCCTCAGGGTAATGTGCCGTCATCGTATAACAGTGAATGAAGAAACTGGATATGTAGCTCTATCTCTCTCTATCTATGATTAAATCTCGTATAGCTATTAACGAAGAAATGAGATGGAAAATGTCTTGATTCCTTAAATAGATGAATAATTAGGCGATGTTTTATTATGCACGTTAAATTAGGTTGCATTAAAGATATCTTCATATTTCTGTAAAATATCTTTAATTTCTTAAACGCCAACGTAATCACATATTTAATGGTTCATCTTTCCAATGTATTCTTAACTATAATTATTTCTGTTGAATTTGATATTTTTGGTTTTATGGTGTAGTGTGTGTTATTATTCACAGTAATCAAATATCGTAAATTCAGCGGTTTGTAGCGCGGCGAATGACGACACTCCTGCGAGAGCCAGTCGTCTGCCACTCGCCTAACTAAGCTAACGTTAATAAAGTATAAATGTATAAATATAATAAAGTAGTTCAGAACATACAGTATTTAATTTGAAGACCCCAGCCTCTGTACACTAAACTGGTGACCCCGACGTGATCAAAAATCGGCGTAAATAGTGACATTGGCTGTGGGGTAAGTTTTGTTCGAGATCAAATTCCACGCGGCACGGCGACAGGAAATTAGCGTGACGCAATCGAAGAGCGCGCGTGACACGTGGCGACTACAGCGGCAGGCGGCTCATCAGCTCATCGGCAATCAAAGAAGAAAAATGAATAAAGCATCAGACACGGAGATCAAGGAAGGGGCGTCAGGCGCGGCGTTGGCATCGATAAGCGTGTCCACCAAGCTACCGGAATTTTGGACAGACTTGCCAAGGTTATGGTTCGCACAGTTCGAGTCTGTGATGGCCCCACAGAAGCAGGGGGAAGAGACCAAATTCAACCTGGTCATATCGAAACTCGGAAAAGAGGCCATTCAGCAGGTCAGTGACCTCGTGATGTCACCACCCGCCCAGGACAGGTATACGGCGCTTAAGGAGAGGCTGCTGCAGGTTTATGAAGAGAGTGCCGAAAGACAAATGCATAAGTTGGTGTCGGAGCTGGAGTTGGGTTCGCAAATACCCTCCCAGTTTTTAAGGCGCATGAAGGATCTGGGTCGAAGCGCACAAATTGCAGACAACACACTCAAGAGCCTGTGGTTGTCGAAAATGCCGTCATCAGTTCGAGCAGTCATGGCGGTTTGTGAAGATCAGTCTCTGGACAAGCTGGCGGCCATGGCAGACAAGATTACCGAATACACCAACGTCGGGGATGTGGCAGCCGTGTCATGCAAGAAGGAAACAGATGAGCAGCCGGACGAGAAGATGAGCAGATTGGAGCTGGAGGTTGCAGCGCTCCGCGCCGAACTGAGGGGTCGCGGGCGCTCTAGGAGCAACGACAGACGGACCGACTTCAGGAGAAGATCGACATCGCGGCCGAGAAGAGCACCTGGAGACCCGGACTGGCTGTGCCGTTTTCACTTTCGGTACAGATCGAGAGCTAGCCGCTGCGAGCAACCCTGCGCGTGGCGAGCCAAGCAGTCGGGAAACTAGACGGAGTACATGCGGGCGCGGTGGACGGATGTACTCAAGGTCAGGTAACCAAAAGCCATCGTTTATTAATCAGAGATAATTTAACGAAATATAGTTTTTTGATCGATACAGGCGCTAACATTTCCGTCATTCCAAAGTGGTGTGTTAGAAAGCCTATCGAAAAAGTCGATCTAAAGTTGTATGCTGCAAATGACAGCGAAATTAAATGTTATGGAATATGTAATTTAGAGTTATCGTTAGGCCTAAGACGGTCATTTAAATGGCCTTTTGTCGTATGTGATGTAAAACAGCCGATTATAGGTGTCGATTTTTTGAAGAATTTTAAATTAAATGTAGATTTGTATAATAATAAGTTAATCGATTCAGTTACCAGTTTAAATGTCTGTGGAATTAAAAGTACACATTTTTTCGGCACTATTAAAAGTATAAATAGCAACCATCCTTACGCGGATTTACTGGAACAATTTCAGGACATCACGCGCCCGCCAGCCTTCAAGGATGTCCCAGAGCATTCCGTGTATCATCACATCGAGACTACTGGACCACCTGTGCACGCGCGTGCCAGGAGGTTACCGGCCGACAGGTACGATAGGGTCAAAAAGGAATTCCAATTGATGCAAGAGCTAGGCCTTCAAATAGTGAGTGGGCCAGTCCTTTACATATTGTACCTAAAAAGGATAGTGGTATCCGACCCTGCGGGGACTACAGGATGTTAAACGCAATTACAAAGCCAGATCGTTATCCGATACCTAGGGTACAAGATTTTACGTATGGGTTACATAATAAGAATTTTTTTTCAAAGTTAGATATTTGTAGAGCGTATCATTTTATAGGTATTAATCCAGACGACATTAAAAAAACAGCCATTATTACGCCATTTGGGCTTTTTGAATTCCCAAGAATGACGTTTGGCCTGCGTAACGCGGCACAAACATTTCAAAGATTTATCAATAATACAGTTTTATCAGGCATAGAACAATTGAATTATGGCAGCAACTATACAGGGGGCAAAGGTCAGTCAGTCGTGTTCGGTTACATAGATGACGTCATCATAGGATCGGATAACCCCGATATACACAGAGAACATTTACGATTAATATTTGAGAGGTTGAGTAAATATAAAATGTCTATTAATTTAAGTAAATGTGTTTTTGGACAGTCCTCTATAGAATTTTTAGGCTATTTAGTTTCAGAAAAAGGCATAAGTCCGATGCCGGAAAAAGTTAAAGCTATCGAGTCATATCCGAAACCGGAGACAGTAGAACAATTACGTAGATTTTTGGGCATGTTAAATTTCTACAGAAATCATATTCCTAACGCTGCTCGAGTTCAGGGAGTTTTAGATAGGTATTTACACGGGGCTAAAAAACGAGATAAGACGCGTATAGATTGGACAGACGAGGCGAATAGTGCATTTGAAGTGTGTAAAGAAAATTTAAAAAATGCCGTTACTATTTCGCATCCAATATCTAGTGCCAAATTAGGGTTAATGACCGACGCGTCAGATTTTAGTATAGGGGCAGTGTTAAATCAGTGGGAAGGAAATTCTTGGAAACCTTTAGGATATTTTTCAAAAAGATTATCGGAACCGCAAAAGAAGTACTCCACATATGACAAAGAGCTTTTAGCGATTTATTCAGGAATAGTTTACTTTAGGGATTTAATCGAAGGTAGAAATTTAACAGTTTACACGGACCATAAACCTCTCACTTTTGCTTTAAGTAAATTAAGTTCTAATAAAGAGTTACCTAGGCGAGCGCGTCAATTGTTGTATATTAGCGAATTTACAAGCGACATACAACATATTCAAGGCACTGAAAATCAAGTGGCTGACGCTTTATCGAGAATCGAGAGTATCGTATGTCCTAGTTCGAGTGAATACGTGGAGGTTGCGAGAGCACAGGCGACAGACGCTGAGCTCGCGGATTTGATGAAAACAAATGATAAATTGCAATGGAAACAGTTAGCGCTCGATAATAATGACGATATTAAAATATATTGTGAAACATCAGCTCAGAATATTAGGCCGTATATACCAGCACAGTTTAGGAAAAGTATTTTTAATAAATTTCATGACGTTTCTCACCCCGGAGTTAGAGCATCGCGTGCGTTAGTTAGTAAAAAAGTTTTTTGGCCAGGCATGAATAAGGACGTGGGGACCTGGACCAGGACGTGCGTTAGGTGTCAGAGAAGTAAGGTTTTTAGGCACACTGTTTCAAAACTTAGCGATTTTAACAATAGCGAGCGTTTTGAACATTTGCACGTGGATCTGATAGGACCTTTACCGGAAACCGAGCACGGTTTCCGTTATTGCGTCACTATGATCGACAGAATAACGCGGTGGCCTGAGATTTGCCCTGTGAAGGACATGACTGCGGAGTCGGTAGCTAGAGCAGTTTATGAAGGATGGATTTGTCGTTTCGGTTGTCCTAAAGTTATTACCACCGATCAAGGTAGACAGTTTGAAAGCGAATTGTTTACAGATTTAATGAAATTATTAGGTATTCAAAAAACGAGAACTACCCCGTACCACCCGCAGTGTAACGGTAAGATAGAAAGGTGGCATAGGTCCTTGAAGTCGGCTCTGGTGGCTAGATTGAACAATAATCTATCATGGTTAGTAGAACTACCTGCGGTCATGTTAGGATTGAGGGCAGCTTGTCAAGCGGACACTGATAATATCAGCGCGGCGGAATTTGCTCTGGGTCATTGTTTAAGGTTGCCGGGAGAATTTTGTTCGGATAAAAGTACGAAAATTGATAATCCACATTCATTTATAACTAAATTAAGAGACACTTTGAACAAAATTAAGCCCATAAAAAGGGCATGTAAAAATAGTAATAGTACTTTTGTGCATGCTGATCTAAATTCCTGTTCGCATGTTTTTCTAAGAGTGGACGCGGTACGGAGACCGCTAACGCCTCCGTACAGCGGACCATATAAAGTTTTAGAAAGAAATAGTAAAGTTTTTAAAATATTAATTGATAATAGAGAGTGTAATGTGTCGATTGATAGACTTAAGCCTGCGTATATTTTAGAAGAAAATGAAGTTAGACATGACAGTAGATTAGATCAGCATAGTGAGGCTAATGTGTGCACGCCTTTACACAAAACACGTAGTGGCAGAATAATTAAAAGACCTGTAAGATTTTTGGACTGTAACTAGGTTAATGGTGCATTGGCATTTTTGTAAGCAAGTAGGCACGCGAAGGTTGCGTAATGTCATCTCAGCACATATTAATGTTATAAGTAGTTGTTAGGAATATTTGTATTCATTTTATTTCAAATCTCGGCTCAACCAGTTAATTATATATAATAATATATAAATTTGAGTGTCGGCTCATTTCACAAAGTTAAACTTTAAAGTTATCAGCATCAAACAATATTTAGCAAAATGGGAAAAACATATTCGGTTGAAAAGAAAGATGAAGAAATTGTTATCGCTCAAAACGGAGCGAATCACGCCACAGCATCTAATACTGATTTTAAATTGGAAGTGTTGAGCGTCACGGTGACGGTTATGGCGGTCATCCTTTTTGTATTGTGCGCTATATTAATATACAAAGTTTGTGTTATACGTGCAAGGAAAATGTTAAGGAAATAATTAAATTGTAGTCAAGGTACAGATTTAAGTGTTATCTCACAACATAGACTCCCAAATGTTAATGTTTGCTAATAATTTTATTATTATTTTTTTTTTTTTTTTTATATTTGTCAGTTATGTAAATCATTTTTTTTTTAGAAGGGGGTGTATGTAGTGTGTGTTATTATTCACAGTAATCAAATATCGTAAATTCAGCGGTTTGTAGCGCGGCGAATGACGACACTCCTGCGAGAGCCAGTCGTCTGCCACTCGCCTAACTAAGCTAACGTTAATAAAGTATAAATGTATAAATATAATAAAGTAGTTCAGAACATACAGTATTTAATTTGAAGACCCCAGCCTCTGTACACTAAAATGGCATTCAAATGCTTGTTTATAAATTTATATAATTATTTCAATGTCCTATTCTACGCTCGAACTATCTTAACATTGTGTTTAGAGACAAAATCGTCTAAAATTAAAAATTGATTAACACCATTTTTAAATGGCGCTGAAGCTTTTTTAAAATAAGCAAGTAATCACCAAACACCAGGAACAGGACAAAATCTCCCAAATACCAAGCAAGAATGTATTGAAAAATCCTTAGCGCGGCTTTTTACAAATCGCTTCGAATGTTCGCAAAGCGCCTGCCAAACTTGGTTGGAAACCTGTGGCGTTGCCATGGCAACCGCAAATTTGCCCCCATTAACGTTGATGGAGCTACCTAATATAGCGTATTTATTACGCCGGGAACGCGGGCCAGGAAGAAATTCTTAATGGTTTTCGAAATAATAATAGTACTTTCTCTTTGTACGTGAAATGCTATTAAATTTTTATTGTGATAGTTTTTTGAAAAGGATGATAGCGGAAAGTAAAGTTGCAATAAAGCTTCGACAATGTATGTATATACTTATAGCAAAATCTTAACATAAAAGATAATAAGTATATTTTTCGAAGACACGTGTCTGTTTGTCCTTTGCGATTTAAAGGCTGTAAAACTTGCATAATTTTTAAATTGATAATTTTCAAAGCAAAAACATAACGCGGACAAAGCAGCAATGCGAAACGTGAAAATGTTATAAAATAAACACATTAGGTAACACAGTAGTTAATTTTTTAAAACTAAACATTACAATAAAAGGATTTTCTTGTAAACCCCGATTCGAAGTAAACCACAGCAACAAATAAATTATAACAATCGTCGACTTAATTCCTAAGGTTTCCTTGATACCAATCCTCACTTATAGTATTAAGAAAATCCTTGAGTAAATGTACTTTCTGTTCATTTACACTACTTATGAGTCTTCGGAATGAAAACATAAACCATGCTTAATGTTATTGTAACTATTGCCATGTGGAATGAGCAAATGCGACATAATATTACGATTGACTTGAGATATTTTTATTGAGGGATAGCTCCTGATACTATCAAAAATGAATTATTTCAATACAAATATCTCTATCGAATGTTGGTGAGAATTGAAGTATAATATATAACTTACATTTATATATTTACGCTTGAAATAAACATACTTTAAACATAAGAATACGAAAATTGGACGCCTGGGTAACATTGATCCTCCTGAACAAGTGGTTCATAAAATTACGATCAAATATGTTTCTGTAAATGTAATAATGCTGTTACCGTCTAAATATAGACCCATTTTACATATTACAATAAAATTATGATACATCATAATTTTGTATAGAAACTCGAAAAATTGCTTGACTGGTTTTTCATTTATTATTTTCTATGATAACGTGTTGTAGGAAAATGATTTAAGGAAAATCCTATAAAATGGCCTTGGTCTATATAATGTCGAAATAAATAAAGTTTTAACATAGACCAGATACAGATCGAATTATAGCTTAGTTTAACTAGTAATAATCCTAATTTAACAAGGCTTCGAATTATTTATCTAACTTAACACTACACTTTAAAGTGTTCAGTACAACTTATTAAGCATTTAATAGATATTGTCCTAAACACGTTACACATAAAATAATTCACTGCAAGTCTGCGTGCAAAATGCGGAAAATAATGAAATAGACGTTTTGACACGACCGTAATGAGACTGTTCGATCGATACGACCCAAATACATATAATGCGTGATTGTTCGAACCTTTATAGTCCTTGTTGACGAGTGCACTCAAGGGTTAGGTACACACATTTGGATACTTTAAACACGCTCTCCGAAGAAGAAATCGCGTTTGAGACAGATGTTTAAATACTTTTGCAATGTAGAGGGTGAAATTGTAGATATGAGGTATTTAGAAATGGTAAACATTTACAAGTTTGTTATTGCTAATTTATTTTCTTAGATAACTTTCCTTTCATTGATTTATATTCTTCAATAAATAATTAATTCACAACCAACTAACGAAACAAAAACCTAAGAAAAAACGTTCATTTTTAATGAAATCTCAAACCTAATTGATATGTTATATGAGATTTCAAAAACGTTAAATAAGCCCTGTTAAATTAAATAATTAATTTTTAGCTTGCAACGAATTCAACCCAAACGAACCAACATTTCTGTGGTTCTCAAATCTGGACACATGTAAAAGTCCCAGAAGAGACATTTAAACAGTGTTTGAGCAATGTGTGTAACAACAAAATTGCCAAATCAAAAGTTCCCTAATGCTACGGCCACACTACCTTACCGTCTACCGGGCTGTTACCGCAATAATTATGGCATTAAATTACCGTCTAAATTACTGCATGAACTGGTGTGGTTACACTAGAGTTTACCTAGATATGTCGGTAATTATTGGCATTTACCGCAGCAAAAAAAATATTAGTTAAAAATTAATATATAATATGGTTTCTGTAATAATTCATCAAGGATTCTTTCTTTTTAAAAAGGATTTTTTCTTTTTCAAATCATCTATTGTACTTGGAAATGATAAATTTTGTTTGATCCGACGCCACGCATCATTGTGTACACTGCGATTTTTATAGTTCTTCTGTTGGGTATCCCCAAGATCCCAAAGAGAAGAATTCCAAGAATTCCAAAAACTTGCGCCATCGAGCGCTTTTTCATTTGACCACTCCATGTCGGTCGATACGTGCGTCGCCGGTGAGCTCATATTGCACACTGGACAAACGGTAGTGTGGCCGCATACGCAATAATTACCGCGGTAATCTTCTTTGATGTGCGAAAGAATACCGCCGCCGGAGCTATTGCCTACCGCCATTTGTCATATTGATTGGCATTGTAGAATTATGGCCATAAGTCTTGGTTTCACCTAGGTGTTGTTAAAGTTGTGGCAATAATTATTGGCATATCACGGTAGTGTGGCCGTAGTATAAAGGATGGATTGACAAAGGTTTAGTTACATTAAGTGTTCAGGCCCAAGTATTTTGTCCCGCTCTGGGGAGATTAATCCAATTTTACCCGAATAATTTACCATTTAAGAACCCGCTGACAAAGGGTCTAATAGACTTTGTGAGTAAATGTATTTTTCATATAATTTTACTGCCATTATTAAGTACTGGGCAAAGATACGGAATGACTGGCTTTGGCGGTATCAAAAACGATAAATGTGGTATATGATTGCATTAGTATAATATTAATATAATTAAGTTTAAACCCGTTTTTGTAAAAAGCTATTTTTTAATAAAATATGATTGTAATACATATATTTCACTATATTAAAAATCTTGTTAACGCCTCGTCCACTATAATTTCGTACGCAATCTGTCATATCGACACCATCAATTAACTGGGTTCATGCATTTATTACAGTATGTAAAACACACACTAATGAACGATTTTAAAATTTTTCCTTTTAAATTATTATTCCCTTATAAATAACGAATTAAGTTTAACGAATTAAATACATATTAAGTTTCACAAAAGGGAAGCAAAAAGTAACAGACAGAGTTACTTTCGCATTTATAATATTAGTATGGATTAGCTGTAGCAAAACTGTTAAAATATGTAATTCAAAATTCTAAATAATTATTTTTACAAAACATCAAACCGCATTCAAATGAACAAAATTGGAATAGAATAACCCGGAAGGAACCACTTTTCCAAAAGAAGAAATTGCAAAATCAATTCACCCAGTCATATTTCTAAGTCCAATTATGAATCTCTTACTTTTTTTAAGTCCGTCGAAAACAACAAATAGTTTCCAGTTTAATACGTAAATAAAACGGTTTAACGTTGCACAACGTAGTTTCACGTTGGCTATAATGTAGCTTAAAACAAAGTAAATACAAAATGGGTCCATTACATTCCATTAGTACTACAGGTAAGGTTTTTCATTGTCTACAAACTTAAGCAGTTAATGCAGCCTTTGTGATAAACCACTACATTTATTTTCTTTAAGTGCCCATCTGCATCTGTATTTTTTTTTATAAAAAAGAAAGAGCTTTTTGCAAAAGGTGAAGATGAATAATTGGAATCTTTTTGAATGTGATAAATAAATTCGATTCATCCATTAGTTTTTTTTTTTAAGAAAAATAGTTGGCAAGAGATGGCGCAGGATGGGATGGGAAGGCGCTTATTGTCGGAGGCCAAGACTCACTTTGGGTCTCTGCGCCACTCCAGTAAGTAGTAACTATAGTAAGAAAAATAGTATTTGTGTTACTTAGATATAATTTTTGGCATTTTAAACTTTATCAAAATCTCTTTTGTACAAAATGTGTCAACTCTGTACCACGCTTAAAGTTAGGTTAGGTTAGGTTACACATTATTTGACCACAGGAAAATGTATCGCCTTACGAATATCGCCTTAAGAAAATCCAGATGGACCCCTATTACGATTTGCACTCACCCTAAACCGCTCTCAGTAATCACCATTATAAAGTAATAAACCGATATACAAGGGTCTGCTCAAGATCCCCTACGGAAGTGTTACGATAGTGACCTCTCAGTTCGGAATTACAGACCATTGTCATGATACAAACTTACGCCATTGTTAAACTTCCATTTTTGTTGGTATATGCAAATTGGCCGTTACATTTCCCTCAGTAGTCGCTGCTCTCAAGTTTTTTCAGGCTTTGTCTTGTATATTTTACGTTGTTTGTTGAAATTTTCATTTTCGCTTTTGCATTATAAAGGAGCGTTGTTGAAGAAATATTTCATGAGTTTGTTATTAAAGTGAATGCCTATATTCCATTTTTAAAGCGACGACCAAACTATTTGATAAATTAAAAAGTTATTTCACCCGTTCTTTATTTAAAATTTAAAAATGAACACAGATTAAAGCGTTATAGATAATCTATAAATGTTCTATAAAAATACAGATAATCTCGGAACGATAACATCATAATAGTCTATGAACAAAGCTCTTTAGAGATTATGATACGCCATTTACCTCCTCTTTGTTAATAGCCAACTGGCATGAGTGATCGACGATAAAAGAAAATAAGCCTTATTTTAAGTGAGCAGAACTCAAAATAGAGCCGCAATACGAGCACTAATAAGACCTTTATGTTAAAGATTCTCAACACTATCATACAAGATCTTATAAAGGTCAATTCACATTGACACAGAAAACAATGTCAACAATGAAATATCATATTGGACATTGTAATTATTGCGCAATATAAAAACGTCGTATGAAAACACTTCAGTTATTAAGCGTGAATCAAGCGTGAATATGTGCAAACAACTTGTTAAACTGTATTCTTTTGTATTTTTGAGTAGTTGATATATCATTTTAGTATTTAGAATATACATTGCATAGGTATGTAGGTACATTACTTTCACCGCAAAAGTGTTTTTACAAACCCATGTTTCTCAGATACCACCAATTTCCTTATATACGAGTGCAATTTTGTTGAATTTTTTGCATATTTATGAATGATGATAGCCTATTTTAAACTCTTTGATTTCATAAAGACCAAAAAGTAAAAAAAAAAACAGATATTAATTACTACTAAGAACAGGTGATAATCTAGTCTCACGAATTCGTCAGTATATACATCCCTAATTTGTCACATCACTAGTCGATCGATACGCAATCTCTTAAGGCGACAAGGGCCTCTTTACTGGAGTTGTTTGTCGATGAACAACCCTTTGTAACGTTTCCTAGCACGAAATAAGCTGAGTATATCGTGCTCTTCATGTTATTCGATAAGCTTCTATGTTATTCTATTGATATACTGTTGTTGTTTATAATGTTCAATCAGGATTTGGAGACGGTCTTCAATAATAATTAGAAATTTGTTAAATTTTATCACGACATTTTGTAGTAAACGTCTTTAAAAATAGGTATATAAATATGTATTTTTACCACCACAATAATTTTAGTAATTAAATTATACCCCAATAAACGTAGAGTTGTTGTTAAAAATCTGCATATTCATTGAAAAAAACATTTTAAAAACACTCTTCTAGTGAGAGTGACGAGTTTCCGATTTTTCGAAAAAATCCACAACAAATAATAATTAATAACAACCTACCTGTTGGAATAAACAAAAGCAAATCTAAAAGAACACAAACCTAGATCTTACATATATGTATCTAGAACAGTAATAAAATCCAGAATTCAGTAGAATCAAGAATTATTGATCAAAACTTTATTGCTGGCTTCGGGAATACGATATTCGATTCACGTGCAATGTACGGACATAAAAATTAACAGCCACATTGAAGATAGAGTAATAAACTCTTTTATAATTAAGCTTTACTTCGCTTAGTTATCTGTATTTTATTTATTTATTTATCCTATAGTTTATTAGGCGGCCTTATCACTTAGAAGTGATCTCTTCCAGGCAACCTGGGAAAAAGGTAACAAGCTTGTACTTACAATTACAACATCTTTTCAATCACGTTTACAAATTTTGGTACAGAAGATATTATGTTTAAGGTCCAACATGTATCTTTTAAACCTAGTTATTTTTATAACAAATGTTGTATCGTGATTCGTAATCTTTTCAATTAGTTTTATGGGAAAGTATATTATGATGATCTTTTTGAACACTCCAATTGAAGTAGGTTAGGTACTCTTCTTAATTCTACAAGGACAGGAACCCAGTATAGGTTCTTGATTGTAAAGTTTATAATTATGTTAGTGTACAAAGAAAGTGTCTTTAACCAAACTATCAAAGTTCGTATAACTTTGTGAGTTTAGAGGTACATTGTAATAGAATATCGCAAGTCAACGATCACTTTACTTTGTTGAGATATTGTGTTGAGATATTTCAACCAAACTATAACTTCTTGAATTATAACTTCTGAAGAATGTACAAAAAAGGGTTCATGAGATTCCATCTGGTAACTGACTGACGGACAGATAAAAAGACAGACAAAAATATAAGTCTCAGGAATACGGTCCCATTTCTACCTTTCCGTACGGAACCCTGAAACCTGCCACTAACAATGTCTCAACGAAAACCTCAATCGGCAATGACGTACAGATTCCAAAGACTTACAAAATATAGAATTTCCAACATTCCGTTTGATTGAGTTATACCGCACGACTGGAGAAAATTGCACTTTAGTTTGTTGTGATATTCCGACATCGAACCGACTATAAGCCGCATAAGCTTCGTACTTACGTTTTCGGAAATATTATTTGAACTTTGCTAAAATGTATTTCGCGTTCGACTTTCAATGTTGGCGAATTTTCTCTCCGAATGAGCTCGGGTTTTGATGCGATCTTAAATTTTGAAATCATAAGCTATTTATTATAGGGGATTGGAAAATGAAGATGTTAGAAACAACCTGATATAATGTGATGATCGGGACTATTTCTACGGGACTATTTTGTCGTATTTAAACTATAATTTAAATAGTAAGTACTTTCAGTATCAAATCGTATAGACGGAATTTTCACTTTTTGCTTGCAGAAATATCGACAATAGGTATAGTACGAAACAAATCCACACTTCAAACATCTATTAAATCCTTAAAACAGTATAAATAGGTAACAAAAAATACCATTCGAGTATCGTTATAACGTTCACTTCAAACTTAACTATTACCAAAAGTGCAAGTAATGCTGCTTGTTTGGACAACCGTTCCAGTCATAACTTCATTGAACAAACTAAGTCAACGATGATGTCGCGAATTCTGAGACCCTCAAGAGAATTACCGGCCCTTTGTAATTAATCCTTATTGAGGACATGAGTTATATGTAAGCCGTAAGGGGTGCTGTATTTTATAAAGTAACAATATTATTCACTGGTGATCTTACCTAATTTTTCTAAGAAGGAAGTATGTACCATTTTATTCGAGTATTACCAGTTTATGTAGCATTATAGTATGTATTAATTTAATTATTTCTTTATAACTATAAGAATTAACGACCTGAAAGGTAGCAGAACGCTAAGTAAATTGCTGCGTTCTTTTGGTTTTTGCCTTCGTTAAGTTTTTTTAACACCTAATAGTCTCTGCTCGTATTCTTTTACGTTGGCTTACATACAATAATTAGTAGTATATACTGAAACTGGTAAAAAAACTGAATCAATGATGCTCTTTCATCACATCCTCTACAAACAGTTTTAAACAATAAGCAACATTATTTATTTATTCACAACCAAATAACATCACATGCTAAATATTTCTAAACAAAATCTTGGCCATAAAGAACCTCGCTTAATTTAAAGCATAAACGAGTTTCCAACTTCTTGCAAGTTGCCTCGTCATTTATAAAGTTACGCTAAAACTTTTAAGAATATCACGATTGAAAATTGACTGAATACAAAGTGGTTTTATAAAAATATACAGGCGATAAAGAGAGAGGGGGATGGAATGAAGATGTTGTTGGAAACAATCTGATATGGCTGGTATCAGGACCGTTTTGATTTAGCCGTATTATAGAATCTGTATATCAATGATATCAATACTTATATTATTACTAGCGGTCCGCCCCGGCTTCGCCCGTGGTACATATGAAAAATAGATGTTGGCCGATTCTCAGACTTACCCGATATGCACAGAAAATTTCATGAGAATCGGTCCACCCGTTTCGGAGGAGTATGCAGACTAACATTGTGACACGAGAATTTTATATATATATAAGAGATAAAGCTGAAGAGTTTGTTTGTTTGTTTGAACGCGCTAATCTCGGGAAGTACTGATCCGTTGAATAATAAGATAGCCCATTTAGCGAGGAAGGCTATAGCTAGGCTTAGGAAGCTATATAACATCATTATTCATCACGCTAAGACCAACAGGAGCGGAGTACTGCGGGTAAAACCACAGGGCATAGCTAGTTTTAAATAAAAAGGAGTAGATATGTTAAAAAGGTTTCAGCAGTAGCGTTGAGATGTGACTAATAAGCCAGAATAGACTTCAGTTGTCTCTTTTCCGCTCATGATAATTGAATTATGCCATCTCACTTTGTCGTCTAATGGTGTGTGCGTGTAACGCTTTTGAAGATTGAATGTTGTGTTGGTAACCTATCTACACCATCATATTTTTCTACACGTATTTTGGCTACTTTTTAATATACAAGTAATCGATTTCATGGGTTTATAAAGCCTTATACGAAATAGAGAAAATACAGAAATACATCTCCACAATCACCCACAAGGGATTGGAAAAAATTGTATTTTGTGATGTTATTTCGGTTAGTTCACCTATTTTCCTTTATTATAATCATACAATCGACCATTTTAGTTATAATTTTCACTGTTATGTTGTAAGTTATTGATTTAAATTATTTCCTTACACGATGCAACCTGACCGATTTTGATATAACATTATTCCCTTAAATAAATGTGATGAATGGTTTCTGAAAAGTGCATAGAGATATATACATGCATCCACATTATATACAGTTTTTAATTTCAATATTGTAATATAAGTATCAAATATATAGCCACATTATTAAAGCCCTTCTAATAGGAGTTAAGCATCACTTTTACTCTAGAAAACATAAAATACCAAAATAATAACAGTTTGTCACACCATCAAGCTGCTTGATCAAGCACTACATGTAACATCGGTCCGTACATTTGTCATACCAGAAGCCTTAGGGACAGTTCAGCTTATCTTATCATTACCGGAAGAGAACTCACACCATTTAAATGTCAATTTATCTTCTTCGTATTAAAGTTGTCGTGCATTGAGAGGTTCTAATGTGTAGGGAGCTTATAAGCGTTTTGTGCCGTCGCGTAGCAACTATTTAGATTTTTTATAAGCATGTCCATTTCTTCAAAATAAAACAAAATAATATACATTGATATTTAGAACCTTTTTAGAACACATATTTGTTAATTATTTGCAAATTTGTACACTCCACAAAGGATTTTGAAAATTCTCTCAGTAATGTCAACTCTTGAATAATATCTGAGAGACATTTTTTTTTCTAATACATATCAACCTGGGCAGTACTTTCACAGCTGTAATATGTTCTTTGTAATATTATTATCTGATTATAAGCGTAATGTACATGACATTTCTACAGTTCACTCGAAATAAAGAAAATAATACTATAAGTGCCTCTTTGAGTAAAAGATGGAAACGTAAGATAACATCACC
This sequence comes from Colias behrii, assembly GCA_029959065.1. Classification (NCBI taxonomy): domain Eukaryota; kingdom Metazoa; phylum Arthropoda; class Insecta; order Lepidoptera; family Pieridae; genus Colias; species Colias behrii. Next base: position 1,899,358 of record JARWMC010000001.1, on the reverse strand, counting down.
AAAACATATCAAATGTAGATACGAGTTTCCAAAAGAAAATGTAACAAACATCACATTCGTTCCAACTTTCTGATTTATAACGCCATTACGGCTCTAAGGCCTGTGGCGCAGTGGTTTGAGCACTGACTAATTCATTGATGTTATGAGTTCGATTCTCAGATTGAATGTTAATCTATACTAATATTATAAAGCTGAAGAGTTTGTTTGTTTGTTTGAACGCGCTAATCTCGGAAACTACTGGTCCGACTTGAAAAATTCTTTCGATGTTAGATAGCCCATTTATGGAGGAAGGCTATATCATCTCGCTAAGACCAACAGGAGCCGAGCACTGCGGGTGAAACCGCGGAGTTCAGCTAGTTACTTATATGTGTTTCATATTTATCTGTCGCTTCGCAACAAACAAATTAAAGGACTGATTTCTAAACTAAAAAAGAACCAAGAGATATTGAGAAAAATAGAGATTTGTGATTTGCTTTTTTTCATCTATCAGTTTTATATAGAACAGGCTCACCTTCATTATAAATAGTACAGTCCAGCGATCGATTTAACTAGCACCCATTATTTCATTCTATACACGTGTAAAACAATTATAAAAATACGCTATAAAATACAGTTGCACAAACAAATTCAACTTTAAAAGTCGAGCCGAGATATATTTGAAAGTACAACGAATGCAAAAAGCTCAAAGAAATGTATTGACTCACAAATTCAATAGTACAATAGTAAAGTCAGTCAATTTATCGCTAACAACGTGTTTTCCAGTTATTATAAGAACTTTAAATTGTTATGCTCGGATAGTCGTACTGAAAAAACATCTAGTTTAATTTTGTTTGGAGCGTGGCTGTAAAAGACGTTTGACTATCTTTCTTTTTTGTTTCTTCTGAGTTATAAACTCGTATGAAATAATTTATTGAATTGGAAAACTAAATACTGAACGTTTCAACGCATGTAACGTTAAAACTTCTCATGTTTTAAATGTAACATAAAATATACAATATGAATGAAATGAAAAAGAAATCAAAGCGAAACAAGGCAATTTGGCATTTGATTATTCTTTTCTGAAAATATTCACGCTTTCTTCCGCCATTTCATGAATACGGAGCATTATTATAGCGTTCTATTTAAACAATACATCTTTGTAAAAAATATAAATAACAAAACTGAAGCCATATTTTGAAACAAATAACTATAATAAAGCACAAACAGTATAATTTACCATAGACAATGGCTAATCTACAAAATAAACCCGTCTGAAGCGCATTTACATAGACCGCTATGTAAATCCCAGCGCCGTAAGAAAGGCTATTGTCGCGAACAAAGGAGTCTGCAATAGTGCCTGGGAGTATCGGGCTCTTGACTCGGCTCTCAAGGTTTTCTTTAGTGATTGAATTTAATAAACTCTTTGTTGGGAAACTATGTTGCATGAAACTATCCGAGTGGAATAAATAATACTACAATTTAGCAAATGAAATCAACACTTCAAACATTGAAGACATCACATAAGCTATAAACGATCGCATTGCAAATTTCGCGCGCAAATATTTTCCAAGTTGCCATATTGCGAGTTATGGCCCATAAAATGGCGTCGATTCGTTCGGATACGCGCACCGGTGATTGAGCCTGTCAGGCCCGCATGAGCACTTCCATATTAGCTTTTAGGTGACGAGCTTTTAGCATGATCAATATGTAATCGTTATTATATAAAATAATGTTAAGAATTTGCTTTATGAGAAAGATTTAAGCAGGTTTTCAAATATTTGTTGTTTTCATTGGCATGTATAATGAAAATCTATCCACACCTAATCTAAAGAATATTAATTAACTTTGCAGATAAAATGCATAGTTAGTGCATGTCATATGTCTTTGCCTGTGGACAAAAAGACGTGTGGCACTCGGGGACAGCCGCGGTAAAGCTATTGCATAGCATGCCTTCAAGCCACACCTGCGTGTCCGTCGGAGTGGGGAGCGTGAGATTTTTCGTTATGCAATTTCTGGATTCGGTCCGCGATAGAAGCTATGCAATAGCTTAAAAAAAAAATCCACGCGTTAGAAACGAAAATTGCTAGTCATAAAATAACAATTCCGAAACTCGAGAAGTACAGCCACATTGTATATATGAAATTACGGTATAGCTTTACATTATAATTTATTCACAAATGCCATAAATGTCTCGTATTTTCTTTTAAGCGTAGTAAAAACACTCCTGTTATATCTCTTGATCTGTTACTCGTATGACTTTAAGAGGCTTATATTTTCGTGCTTTATTTTGATAAAAAAGTCGGTATTATACACGTATTCAAGGATGCGGGTACATTTACATTTCAAACGATTAGATCAAAAGACTTCGTAGCTGCTATGCGTGTATGAGAATATACTTCATACTTCATAAATATTATTTTGTATAAAACTTAATACATAAGGTGCCTATGTGAGATTCTATGATTCAAATATTATAAATACACTACATCGCGAAGCCTAACACCCTCATACATATGAGCTCAATATCATATTATAAGTATCATATTTATATACATATTACATAGGTAATTTATTTCACGTTTGAAATGAACATACATTTAAATTCAATAACAGTTTAGCCACTGTACAATAAACAATTACTGTGAACTGTAAAGTTCGTCGAGGACATGCCCAAAGTCTAACCTAACAATTTTACAGTCTCGTAGCATTTGCGTAGCAAGTTGCTACGAAACACGTAGCACAATGTAGTTGACAAGTAATCATCTACGTGTGCTACGAAATGCATTTCGTTGCTTAGTTACAAGGCAAATTGTATTACTTTTATGGAAATGTTGTTCGTTCTTAGTACCTATTATAAAAAAAAAACTATTTTGTTCTTATCTTTGTTGTAATACTTTGCCAGATATATAATGACATCACAAATCCAGGATAAAATAATAACTTCAAAAACATTTCAGTAGAACACAGTTCATTAATTAGAAACTTAAAAGCACTTAAACTTGAAAAATATATACTTGTTAACCTTCTTAGAATAGCAGTCATATAAGGTTATGTATAGATATAATCGATAATAAAACGGTCATTAGGAGCTAGTCATATGAGCTCGGGCTAAAATAAGCGCACCCAGTGCTCTAGTTATCCCCTAAATAGTCCTCTTCTTAATCGTTTTATCTCTAAAATCGTATTTTCGCCAATAGAAGTAATATCAAACTAATTTGGCTTACTTTGTTATTTTCGGCTATGTACAGTTTGGGTATTTCATAAAATTTAAATTAAATATCCGTTGGCCTATTTATTCTTGCTTGTAGTTTCAGAGATAGTCTAGACGATTTAGTATGGTTGGATAAATTGGTTTTGAATTTTAGTTTTTAAAATGTGGCAATTAATCAGAAACTTGATTTTTACTTATATATAATTTAATTAATTAACGATAATATCTACAAGGGAAATCATTTTCATCTTAATCTTAATACTATTATAAAGGCGAAAGTTTGTATGGATGTATGGATGTATGGATGTTTGTTACTCTTTCACGTAAAAACTACTGAACCGATTACAATGAAATTTAGCACACATATAGAGGGTAACTTGGATTAACACATAGGATAGGTTTTATCCCGGAAATCCCACGGGAACGGGAACTATGCGGGTTTTCCTTTGAAAACGCGGGCGAAGCCGCGGGCGGAAATCTAGTATATAATAAAGCTTATTATGTACATAGACTTTTTAGTGTCACGCTGACCCTGTGCTGAAAGCCGAAACGTATGAACCTCTACCGCGGTACGTTCACTTTGATAAGCAGCCTAAACTTGTATACCTTCTTCCTCCTTATCAGTTTTGACACTTGAAATTAATACATGTACATAGGCTTACTTAATTACCATAATATAGTATCTTATCAGTGTTGAGTTATGAATTCTGAATCAAATCGAGTTTAAACAGCAGCTTGTGAATAAATCAAACCTTTTCAAAACATTATATTTATTACGTCTAATCTCATTTGTGATTGACAACCAAATTAAATTTACTCAGCATCCGAATACAGATTTTCAATATTAATACCAAATCCTCTCAAGATAAGTGACAGAGTTTCAAAATTAATTAACTGAAGAGATGAACAAAGACTGCTATAAACAATGCGACTTGTAAACTTTCAAACATCGGCTTCAAAGTATTTAACGATTTATACTGTATTCGTTGAATTGTGATGGAATCATGTCATTCATAATACTTTTAGTTACTTACCTAAATAGTAAATTTGTAATCAATAAATAAAAAAATATGTATTAATACGTTTAGAAACGAGACTATTACGATTTCATGTTAAAAATATCACGCACGCATGCTTCTAATTGCTAATTCTGATAATTGTTTCTATATTATGTAAGGTTGAACCAGGCGCGGTCCCAGAGGGGGGGGTCACGGGGGACATGACCCCCCCCAAAATCGTACTCGATAAAATAGAAAATAATTCTTATACAGTACAATATGTGAAAAAAACATTCACAAGACATTCGCAAGGGAATCAAAACCTACATTGTACTACTCGTATAGGAGCTAGCAACGTTGACAAGAGAGAATTTTAGTATAGTTGGTTCTTTGATATACTGTTTCTCTTCCTATTTCGGTTAGAGTCCGGGCTGTTTGGCTGGCCGCAGTGGTTGCGTTTATTAGTGCGCATCTTATCTGCACAGGAAAATATCCGTAATTTAAAGTCATTTATTAACGCGTAATTTTTAATCTTTAGCCTTTAGATAGATCCATCAGACATAATTATTTTATTGCAAGACGTTTTTTTCGTTGTTAAATAGGTGCCATACGCAATTTTTTATTTCAAAATAATTAAAATGTCATCGAAATAAGTGAAATTACATCACTTATTTCGATGACGGAACGAAATAGGAAGAGAAACAGTATATCAAAAAACCAACTATACTAAAATTCTCTCTTGTCAACGTTGCTAGCCCCTATACGAGTAGTACAATGTAGGTTTTGATTCCCTTGCGAATGTCGAAATATGGGATAATTTGCAGCATAAACGGCTGTATCTTTTGATTGCGTTGGCTTATAAGTTTCATTTTTTCACAGGTTCGAGAAACCGTAGACTTAAGTATTCGATATTAATTTCACCTCAATAACTCCACGCTTTTCTGAGAAAAAGCACGTTGATAGACAGAAAACTTTAAAATTATTAAAAATATTTTTTTTGCGATGTAATTAAAAAATTTCATTTTTTGCAATTATTCCTCTATCTGTGCTATAAAATATTGCTTCGTACCGAATTTCAAGATTCTGAGTTCACGGGAAGTACACTGTAGGTTTTGATTTTTGATTCCCTTGCAAATGTCGAAATTTGCGAATATATCAAGCTGAAATTTATATCGAATACTTAAATCTACGGTCTCTTCAAGCTGTAAAAAATCAAACTTATATGCCAACGCCATCATAAGATACAGCCGTTCATGCTGCAAATTATCGCAAATTTCGACCGCATTTGAATCAAAACCTACAGGGTGCTTCCCATGAACACAGAGTCTTGAATTTTGGTACAAAGTAACGTTTTATAACACAGATATAGGAATAATTACGAAAAATATTAATTTTTAATTATATTATGTAAAAATTAACTTTTAAATAGTTTTAAACTTACAACCCCTTTACTCATGAACGCTTGTACATTAAATTAAAATTAATATTCTAAGATATATTCACATTTAAAGAAACATTCACATCAAAAACTCAGGTCTATAATATAGTCTTTAAGCTGTGATAAAATCAAATTACTATGTCAACGCAATCGGGATATACAGCCGTAAATGCTGAAAATTTTCGCAAATTTCGACATTCGCAAGGCTATCAAAATTCAAAACCTGCAGGGTACTTCCCGTGAACTCAGAATCTGAAATTCGGTACGAAGCAACATCTATTAGCACAGATAGAGGAATAATTATTACAAAAAATAAACATTTTTAATTACATAATATAAAAAAATATCCTTTATAATTTTCGAGACCCTTTTTATCAAGAACGCGTCGAGGTATCAAGCTGAAATTTATATCGAATACTCAAGTCTACGGTCTTTTGAAGCTGTGAAAAAATTAAACTTATAAACCAATGCAATCAAAAGATACAGCCGTTTTTATGTTGCAAATTGTCGCAAATTTCGACATTCGCAAGTCTTGAAATGTGGTTGAAAGCAATGTCTTATAGCACAAATAAAGGAAAAATTTCTAAAAAATACATTTTAGACAGCGCGAGTCCGACTCGCTCTTGGCTTTTTTGTAATTTGCTCTTTTTTGTAAATATAAAAAAAGTAAAAAAATGTATAAAAATTTTCTCCCGTTTTTGCTTATAACTTCTATTGAATACGATTTTTAACGAGTACGATTGGGGGGGGGGTATCTTTCCAGACGCGTGGCCCCCTCCAAAATGTCAGGCTGGGACCGCGCCTGGGTTGAACCCAAACTTATATAGTACTGAACTATTTCAATTATCTTTTAAAAGCGCTTTTGACTCTTTCTCATAAAAATTATCTCTCACATGATAACAAATAGTTCCTACGGAGTAAAACCGGCCAAAAACTATAGAAATATATAATCATATAAGATTGTTTAATAACACATCTACTGAAACGGTTTCGTGCCCAAAGGGTGCCAATAGCACTAACGCCCTGTTGATAATCCCCTATCCATTTATCCTGTAAAAGGAAGATCTTTTGATCCGTAAGTCTATCAAATTCTTCATAAATACTACGTATATTACAATAAAATAAATTTATAAAAAATATTGCCTATAGAATTAATACAAGTACCACATAAAAAAATATTATGACTTGTATGCAATTACAAAAACAGCAAATTTTGTTCACAGATAATATAATTTATGACAAAACTTTCCGTCCAATACAAGTGTGGCCTCGGGAATATAATACTCACATTTATACAGATTTTAATAATATGTGAAAAACATGTGACTTATAAAATAACGTATGTAACCTATTTTAAATTAATTGGTTAGATATAACATGATCTACATTTTATTTTCGGGAAGTAATTGGTATAAATTTAAATTGGGAAATGTAATCATTAAAAAATGGAAATTTCTCTTAATATACTACATTTTAAATGAAATAAAGTAGTATTTATTTCAAATTAAAAAGAGCTTAATTTGAATAGCTTGTTATGTGTGCAAGTATTTCCATAAATAATAAATAATCTCATATAATTCCACTTCATAATAAATGAAAAACAACACACGTAAATTGAACTCCAGTTAACTGTACCATAATTCGAATCAAAATTTAATTAAAACGCACCGAATGTCTACGCTCAAACATGTGATGTCCCTTTCATTTTAAAAGTCATTTATCAACCGGCTTAAAGTTAATTGCAAAATTTGTTTCTTGGGAATTTTGTTTGATGGCCAACTTTGCCAAATTGAAAATTGTTTTCGTGTTGATGTATGGAGGCACCCCTCCATCACTGTGTTGCCCTCATCTTGAGAGTAATTTGAACAAAATATTTATCTGTGGAATTTTCGGCTTTGCACACGAGAGGGTTATATATTGATTCGCTAATATTGAGATCAGTGGGCTGTTGTTAATGTGTCACAGCTTGTTTTATTTTGGAATAAGAACATATTGTTAGATATATCTATACTAATATTATAAAGCTGAAGAGTTTGTTTGTTTGAACGCGCTAATCTCGGGAACTACTGGTTCTATTTAAAAAATTCTTTCGGTGTTAGATAGCCCATTTATCGAGGAAGGCTATAGGCTATATATCATCACCCTAAGACCAACAGGAGCGGAGCAATGCGGGTGAAACCGCGGGGAACAGCTAGTTCTTAATAAATTTATTAGATATTTAAAAGTACTTAGATTAACCTGTTACTTTATTTAAATGGGATATTAATTATTATTAGGTACGCCATAATTTTATTTGTTTTTTTACACATACTCTTAATAAACTTGAACGTCTTTAAAACCTGTGTACTAACAGTAGGTATTATTAAAACTATAATATAAAATCGATATAACGAATCCATCAACAACTCTGGACACAATATGCAATATAATTAACGCTAATTGGTGCACTAAACTTCGTTAAAAGCCCATCCATCACGGCTTATCACGATTGTTCGTGAACATAATAATATGGTAATTGAGCAATTCCAACTTACTTCATAAATCTACCTTACCTATACTTGCATAATATATTATCTTGTATCTATACGAGTATCACTTGCAATTTTCTTTAATAGAATATAAAAATGTAGGGTATGAGATTTTTTTTAACAGCTTAAGTAAAGCGAAAACAAATCAATTCAAACCAATAATCTAGTGAACAATTTTCGATACAATAAAATGTTATTCCATTTTAATTTATTGGCATATCTTCAGTGGCGTAGCTATCATAGGGCCAGGTGGTGCAGTGCACCAGGGCCCCGGAGCTCAGGGGGCCCTCAAACCACAGCTTTGAAAAAAAAAATTTCGATACACTAAATTCATCAATGTTTCCAGTAAAAGTGTTCAACTGTCAAAATTAGATGACATCACCGATTTTCATACTGTACGCAGCAGTAACGGTTTCAGTGTTACAGTATTGATTAAAGAGCGATTCATTTAATTTTACAGTGTGGCACGGTTGTTTCACTGTTCTTTATACGGTTAGTGTTCTTTACACCAATACACGGACACACAACACTGTGTTTAACAGTGTTGAACTGTTAAAATTTACTTTGGATTGCACTGTAATTTGAGCACTACGTTTCAGTAAATATCGCTTTGCAATCGCTTCGAAGTTCGAGTCCAATAAAACCGTGTACCACTGTATTTTAAAGGGTTTCTTCTTTTCCATGTAATTAAAAATTGTGGAAAGAAAAAAGGAACGTAGCGGTGCCGCAAAGCGGAAACAACGTCAAGAAAGGGAAGAAAGTAAAAAAAAATTGACCAAGCTAGACAGCTTTTTTACGAAACCGCTTTCTGCTACAGTTCCTTCAACAGCTGGAATATCGGTCAAAAGTGACGAGTGTTCAATTATTGATAACGTTGACACAGCTGTGTTAATTAATAAAGTGACTCGAGTAGATCAGGAATATCAGGATCCAATAACTACCGACAATACCACTGCTGAAAATGACTACCGCGCCGCTTCCGTGCAACCTACATTAGAAGAATCATCCATTTCTTCATCTTCACAAGTTCTTGAAATTTCAAATGACTTGGGAAAGTACTCGAACAAGAAATTGAACGATAACGAAAAACGGCTGATTCTTGACAAAGGACCTTTGAAACCTCCGGGACCTTTTCCGAAAGACCCCCACCAAGATAACAGGAGCTTTTCAGAAACGTATTACGTTTCTACGTCACAATACGGTCCAGTGGATCGTTTTTGGATATGCTATTCGAAAATTCTGGATGCTGCCTACTGCCAACCGTGTTGGTTGTTTGCTTCGCAAATAAATGCATGGTGCACAGGCATCCGGGACTGGAGGCATTTATCAGATAGAGTTAAGCAACATGGTTCCTCGAAAGCACACACGGAGGCGTGCGCTGTATATGAAGCGTGGCAAAAAAATTCTACCATCGACAGAGAACTTGAAGATGAAATTCGCAAAGAAGCGTCATTTTGGAGACAAGTTCTTCGGAGATTATTCGATATCATAATTACTCTTGCCAAGAGTTCTCTGGCTTTGAGAGGGCATCGAGAGGATTTGAGTGAGGGAGGAAACCACGGAAATTTTCTCTCAATTGTCCAACTCATTCAAAATTTGGCGTGCTCGAATGTGACCTTACGGAAGTGTATACAGCGATGCTACTGTTTCATACAATTCCTGTTACTTCCGCGGCAGCAGAAAAATCTTTCAGTAAACTGAAGATTATAAAAAATTATTTAAGAAACAGCATTCGACAAGATCGCCTCCGACATTTATCGTTAATTGCAATAGAAAATGAGGCGGCATCAAACTTAGATTTGAGTGAAATTATAGACGAATTCGCAAAAATTAAAGCGCGCAAGAGATTGTGAATTGGGCGGGGAATTCTGTTAAAAATCGTTTTTTCCATTAATCAATCTCATCTGTTTAATAAATATTCTATATTGTCATGTGCGTCGTTGTTTATTTATTCCCTTTTTCTTCTATTAAACACATGGAGATTCTAATAGAGACGAGGTATGGATTTAGCCTACTAGGGATAAGTTCACTTACTGTTTTCTATTCTTATTCTTATCAATAATTTTGAAGGCAAATATAAGTTCAAACTACGCGGAAAGAGGGGAGGAGGAGGGCCCGATTCTTTCCCTATGCACCAGGGCCCTTGTCCCCCTAGCTACGCCACTGCATATCTTCAATATCGATAACATTATTATAAATTTTCCCTATAGTATTGGCTTCACAAGAATTTATATAAAGTCTACAAGTAACATGATAAAATGTACCTAGCTGTTGCAAAAACTGAAGCGCTCTAAATTAACCCGAGCATAGTTTGGGGTGTTTTCATATAAAGTTCTCAGTAACGATGCCATGTTTGGCCCCTATCTTATTACGTAGAACTCAATCCCAAATTTGTTTGTATATAACCTCTCTGCCAACCCCTTCTTTGTCTCGATTTATGTAACAATTAATAATAATTATAATGAACGTAGGAGTGCGGCCCTAAAATCAATTAAGCATACTCTGAAGATGAAATCGTAATCATGTACATTGTTTACATGCAAACAATGTACATTTATTTTAGTAGGTATGTTCTATTTGTTAAGGTACCTTTACTTATTATTTAAAAGCTTACCTAAGTCTTGAAAAGCTTTTTTCACTTCAATCACAACGAATTTGAATATCAATCTTTTCTTAAATAAAATCTTTATATTTCATAACAGAGGCGTAAAATCAACCGCAAAATAAAAACGTATTAAAAGAAGATGGCGTCAAGCATTTGCCGCCATTAATCCCGCCAAAAATGGTCCTTGCGGCGTTGAAAAGTCTCATTTAGAAAATTTTATACCGCGGTGCGGTAAGTAATTCCAATACTCAAGATATCATGAAAAAAGAATAACAAAAAGTTCCCCACAAAAAAGGTTATATTAAGGCGGGAACTACACAACTGTCGCCAGTTTTGGCGTTAAGCCACGCACAGACAATTTTTATCGCCGGTTAAGTCTGTGGAACCCTTACATTACAGGATAGCTGTCACTGAGAAAGGTTCAATTTATTTTAGGAGGAACGGAGAGCATGTGAAGGTGAATTTTTTATAATTTTCATTTCAAATATGGGACGCAAAATAAAGAGGGAAGTCAAGTGATTTCTACGACATTTGTGAATTGTATTATGCTTTTATTTCTTACTAGCGACCCGCCCCGGCTTCGCACGGGTGCAATGCTGATACTAAATACACTACAGAAAAACTGTGAACGTTGTATATAAAAACATAGCGGCCCGCTCCGGCTACGCACGGGTATAAAATATATAGCCGGGCGGCCGGCCGGTAGCGCCGCAAACGCTACGTCCCGCAATTTTTAAATCTGTAATATCTTCGAAAATATTCACTTAAATCATACGGTGTAAAGGGCCATATAGATCTATATTTAATGAACAATGTATTCAAGGTATTTAATTGGTTAAGGATTAATGCTGTATTGGTTAAAATCGCTTCGAAAATTAGCCATTATTTGTCGTAAAAAGTAAATGACAAAAAAAAGTTATTGTGGGTTATCCATAAGAGATAGACATATACCATCGCGGACTTTTCTGTAGACCTTTTCAATGTGTATAATACTTAGTACATTATTTTGATAAAACTCGTAGGGTTCAGCCTGCGTTTGCAATGTAAGCGGAAAAAACGTAATTGTTTACGACATCACATTAGAAACCTCAAAAATAACAGTACTTCTCCACTATTTAATGGATGTTATTATACATATAAACCTTCCTCTTGAATCACTCTATCTATTAAAAAAAACCGCATCAAAATCCGTTGCGTAGTTTCAAAGATTTAAGCGTACAAAGGGACATAGGGACATAGGGACAGAGAAAGCGACTTTGTTTTATACTATGTAGTGAAGTGTGTTTACCTACTGTAAAATTATAGTCAAGTCTTGTAAGTGTACCTACTATACTTCATTACTTGAGTGAAAGTGTTTTACCACTTTGATAATCTATTTATCTTTAGGTTTGCCTCATAAACCTCATAAATATTACATTATAAAACTCCAAAGATACAAGACATAATAATTAACACAAAAAATGATAATTGCAGACACTAGCGGTAAGTGCATTTCGTTATAAAATTTTATTCCCGCGTTTAATTAAAAATTGCATTAAGGATAAACCAAATTTACGACTGACAAAACCCGCGGCCATTTTAAATAACTATAATTATCAGTTTCATTAATTACTTTATTGGGTTCTTATTAAACATTATATTTTCCAATAAAGCTTCACTTATGTTTTACTATATATGGCTCCACCCCTGTTGGTCGTAGCGCAATGATATATAGCCTATAACCTTCCTCGATAAATGGGCTATCTAACACCGAAAGAATTTTTCAAATCGGACCAGTAGTTCCCGAGATTAGCGCGTTCAAACAAACAGCTTTATAATATTAGTATAGATACAGTAAAACAAAAGTGAAGTCCACGGTATGGGGCAGATGCATTATGCATTCATCTGTTTGACTGATCGATTTTCTTTAGGGACAAGTGTACATTTTTTCCTTCAGCTCCACCGGGAATCGAACCCAGGACCCTCCGGGTTTACGCGCACGCATTAATCACTGTACCAAGGAGGCCGTATAGTAAAACATATCTCATTGGTAATAATCTATATCTATCTGATTTTACCCACTACTCAATTTACAACCTGCTTAAAATAGGATACACCCTAATCACCGCAGAAACCAATATTACTAATGTAACAACGCTTTCTATTAATGTATTTATTAAAAATGAATATCCATTAGCAAACCCTCATCAAGTTTAAAATCGATCTGTTAAAATATAATGGGAGCAAAAGTCAGGAACGATAAACGACAGTCTAAAAGCTTGACTCCATTAATCTCTGTTTGATCACAAAAGGGCTGATGTTATCGCTAACTTGCAGTCCAGTCTTCATGTTCAGTCTTGGGAATAGAATAGAAATCAAGAATTCCGCAAGGAATAACGAGGTTACGTTTGGAGGTCAGTGTGAAAAGAATTGCTCCTGCATGAAGATAGTTGTATCACAGTATTACAATATTATTTCCTACAGTAAGGAAACGCCTTTGATGTCGCGCGATGCCGCCGCCAGCGTAGGTACTTACGCTGCCACACGAAAATACGCTAGGGTTGCAACAAATGGGAAATAAAACAATTGTGATTATTAATATTATGATGAAATCATTTATTCATATTATGTACATTCAAAATAATTGCGGTTATTAAATCTGGTGTAATTATTTGTTCATAAATATATAATTACAGATATTGCACTGCTAAATATTATTTACGTGGACTCTTTATTTTTGGATGTTCTTAATTGTATATTATACCATTTAACTAAGTAATGCATTCGCATTGGGATGTACAATCTGATTAGAAAATAATGAGGACAACATATACATAGCTTTGATTTTACTTCAACAGATACAATTAATACAATCTTTCTGAAATATTGTTTCCTTCTGGGATTTCAATGTAGATTTACATCCGTAAACGGAACAGTTTTTGCGCGCCATAATAGAATATGTAAGTACCTATGTATAATAAAATTATTACACAATAAATACGACTGCGTCGTCCTTTCGCGATAGTTAATGCAAACTCAGCGTGATTGCATTAAGCGGCCCGCGTCGCCCGACCCCCCGCCAGTTCCCCTCCGTTTCTCTGCACAAGTACATTCGTCGCCATACTGTAGGAAATATGGTAATACTGTGGTTGTATAATGTAGAATTATAAGAATACTATGTTTTGGTCTTGTAAAATGGAATAAAATAATGTAATCAAGGTATGTATACTAATAAAATAATCGTATATGCAAAAATCTGCGTCTGTATGTAAAAATACAGTAAGATTTTAAAATTTTAATGATGTTCGGTTTTTACAACATAATCTAATGAGAGAGCATTTCGTAGAAATATAATTGTGTTCTCGATAAATACAATGCAACGTTATTCTAAGCTTATCACTACATAGTATAAAACAAAGTCGCTTTCCCTGTCCCTATGTCCTTATGTCCCTTTGTACGCTTAAATCTTTGAAACTACGCAACGGATTTTGATGCGGTTTTTTTTAATAGATAGAGTGATTCAAGAGGAAGGTTTATATGTATAATAACATCCATTAAATAGTGGAGAAGTACTGTTATTTTTGAGGTTTCTAATGTGATGTCGTAAAAAATTACATTTTTTCCGCTTACATTGCAAACGCAGGCTGAACCATACGAGTTTTATCAAAATAATGTACTAAGTATTATACACATTGAAAAGGTCTACAGAAAAGTCCGCGATGGTATAACTTTTTGCGACAAATAATGGCTAATTTTCGAAGCGATTTTAACCAATACAGTATTAATCCTTAACCAATTAAATACCTTGAATACATTGTTCATTTAATATAGATCTATATGGCCCTTTACACCGTATGATTTAAGTGAATATTTTCGAAGATATTACAGATTTAAAAATTGCGGGACGTAGCGTTTGCGGCGGTACCGGCCAGCCGCCCGGCTATCTATTTTATACCCGTGCGAAGCCGGAGCGGGCCGCTATGTTTTTATATACAACGTTCACAGTTTTTCTGTAGTGTATTTAGTATCAGCATTGCACCCGTGCGAAGCCGGGGCGGGTCGCTAGTAAATAACATATTAATTCCATAGCTTTCATTCGTTTTAATATTTAGGTACTTAAAATGCCGACAGCCGCCAGCGCCGATCAAACCATTATGCAAATAGGGATGTCAAAAAGTTACAAAATATCGATGAATTTTAAATAGTTTACTGAGTTTGCTGTTTTTCGAAAACAACTCTTTCTTTGCAGTTTTTATGATAAAACCGTTAAGAAAAATCAAAAAATTGTTCCTACTTTTACTTATGAACTGACGTAAATTTGTATTTACTTTTATCAAAAAGTATGCGGTGTATTACATCACACAAGTGAATGAATACATTATCCTTATAAATTCTGTAAATGTAATTGTTTGTCCGTGTATTATATCATGGATAAGTATATTACTAGTAATAGTAATATACTATTACATAGTATTATTGCAGCTTATAATTAAAACATTTTTTATACTAGACTAGATCCAGTTATTGTTTGGATCCAATTTATCGATAGCATAAGCTCATCCCTAGCCGTCATCTCGATAGCTGTATCTCTTCACACGCTGCTACCTTTCATATGCAAATATGGATGGAAACTTTGCTAGCGTTTCATTTTACATCCCTGAATATTAATATCTGACACTGAAAGATTTAAAAATTGTCAATTTTTAAACGTTCATCACACTGATTGGGTGTTAAATTTATACGATTTAAAATCGAATAACTTTCGCCCTTGGAAAGGTTCGGATTAATTACTTACAGATTATATTAGTTTTACTAAGTATGGAAGCCAAAACATTAGTCTCATATTATTTATTTATTTTTACCTAATAGTAGCCTTCTACCTGAAGCTTCGCTCGCATGAACGTGTTATCCTTATTTTCATTCCCTATTGAAGCTTCTTCAATGCTTGTTTAGTGTTAAGGCGTTACCCGGCAATTTCGACTATGTTCAACCTCTATAAAGTCTGGTACAACATAAAGCACAATACCGAAAAAAATATATAAAATAGGATGGTCTTTGATCTTTAATTGCTCGCGAGGACTTTTTTCCAAAGTTAATAGATTTCTAGAAAAAAAATGTGCCGTGGTCATCGATTTTTCCGCAAATACTCTATAAACTTCGTAACCTGCTGACTTAGAGCTCTGAAAATTTTATGTTTAATAAATTATCAGTTACACAACAGTCCCTGACGAGGATTTTTTGTTTCACTGATTGGTATCTTTTTAAATACAAAATGCGAGGAAAAAAGAAGGTGCAGCGGGAGAGGTTTGAGATCCGTTAAGTATGGTCAAGGTTATTAGCGCATGTATAAGCCTTAATTTAAAATCCAAAAAACGCCTTTATTATCCTGCGAGATTTTTAAAAAAATCATCAAAATTCGTATTTAATTCATTTTTACAAAACAGTTGGGTAGTAACTTTACCTTACTTGCCTATTTATATTACATACTAGGTAAGTAAAAATCATCAGTCACACACTGTGGTCACACATACAGAAGTTACTTTCGTATGAATGATATTAATACAGTAAAAATATAGCTTTAAAAGCACTCCAATCCAATGATATCGAGCCAGCCAATCTCAAGATTCTAAAGTGCCGAAATCAATTATGTCTTACATTTATTTCTCAGGGAACTATTATACCTGATTTCTCTACTACTATGAGATCGTTATATGATTATTGTAAAGTGCACTTAGCTCCGGTTGCTAAGTATAGTACGGTCAGCAACGGCGCTGTTTTTCATATTTATTGGCGAGAACTTTTTCTGAATGTAATTGAGGAATTAAAGTTGAAATGCTAATCTATACTAATATTATAAAGAGGAAAGGTTTGTAATTATGTAATTATGTATGTATGTATGTATGGTTTTCACGCATAAACTACTGGACCGATTTCAAAAATTCTTTCACCATTAGAAAGCTGCATCTTCACTGAGCAACATAGGCTATATTGCATTTTGAAAAAAATTAGAGATCCTTACCAAAAATGCAATAATGTAACCCAAGGTGTAAAAAATTCCTCAATAAAACTTCTTTCATCGCGTGCGCTGTGGAATCTTTTGAAGATAGAACAAAAAAATGTTGTACGGTATTATAGAAAGGATCAATATCTACAAGAAAGTCCGCGATACCATATGTCCATCTTCAGTAGTTATGTTACTACAACAACTTTTTTACGTTTTCAAAGTAAATAGAAGTGCCAACAGTAATCCAACCATGTTATCCATACACATATTAATCCTTATCCCATTAAATGATGTTTTATTATAGACTGTTTCAATACCAGCAAAATACTTTTTAAATGAAAAAAAATTGAATATTCCATTCAAAAGATATAACGAATTTTTAAAAGTGTCAATCTACAGAAAATAGTAGGTATACTGTTCAATACAATGAGCAAGCCGTAGTGCGGGACGGGGTAAAGGTGATTTTCATGTGATTAAAAATTAAACCTATAGTCCGACCTATAGTAGACTTTTCACTGTCACGATATCGCTATCTATGCGGGTGAAACCGCAGGGCATTGCTAGTATTGATATAAAATAATATAGGACTTCGCACAATGAATAAAAAACACGTTCCTTTCTGAAAAAATACATACTTCTTTCGCATTCACTTCTTTTTAGTATTCGTAGGTTACAAATTTTCACATAATATTCAGCTTATTGAAGTGAAAACTTCTTTAGCGGCGTTGGGTATAAAATCTTAAACTCGCGTCAGGACACGTGGTCTGATCGAAAAAGCGTAAGACGGACTTTTTTTTTTTTTTTTTTAAGCCCTTATATTCCATGCGTAAGACGGATACCATTCCAAAATATCAAACATGCTGAACGTTAATAATCAAGTTTTCACTTCTGCCGGCACTCCCGGAGTGCAACCCGTCTTTTTACACGCTTTATATTAGCTTCACCTGTATGTTTGTAACCGACTTCTTTGGGCGCGATTTTGACCCACTTTAAACGGCCAGATTTCGTTCAAACTTTGTAGATTTATTGAGGTCCGATGACAATACACTAATTTGATAAAATAAATAATAGTTAAAAAAAAATAAAAAACACGCTTTTTATAGAAAACCGACCTGAAAGCGTGTTTTTTAGTTTTTTTTAACTATTATTATTTTTATCAGGTATCCTATTAGGTATCTCTGTGATGAATGTTGAAAATAGATATTTATTTAAATATTAATATATATATGCTAAATATATTATTGGCAACCCTAATTTCAAATGAAGTTCATATCATAACATTCATTTATTTCAGGAAAACAACGCACAGTTATTTTTTAAGAGCCATAGTAGATATATGCAAACAGTTTATAATAAATACAATTATGTGGTATGAAAGCTGCACCAATTAAAACATTTATACTTTTAATATTCAGAACATTTTTAAACTTAAATGTATTCAATAAACTTTTTTATTTTACACGTTTTCTATCAAATAGGAACGGAAACTTAGGAATGTTACTACTCATAGTTTTAATGAAGTTAGTCTGGTATCTTAAACAAGGCGCTTACAAGATAAAAAATATGCAAAAGACCTAAGTCTTTCATTCATACACTTCCTTAGAATGAGAAGTTACAATAAACGCAAATAAATCAGTCATATAGGAGTACCTAATATATTATACCCCAAGAACATTATAACACGTCTGCCACATTGAAAACAATGGCTCAGACACAGGTGCGTAAATTACAATAAATCATTTCTCATGTGAAATTCAATTTCATTTGTTCGAATATCACGAAAACTCTTATATTCTCAATTCCGATGGAACCTCCGCTCGCAAGATTAAAATTTCTATACTTGTGTCGCCGATTTCAATACATTTCTAAACGCAAATGATTTGTATTCAATTCTTGTATTGAAATTAATATTTAGGGACTATTATATTTTTATTATTGCTGTTCAATCTTTTAAGATTTTCAATGTTAATAAAATAATTTAGGAAGGAAGTTAAACCCATCGAATGCAAAGACTCAAACGCTATTTATGCACTTTTGATGAAAAATAGATTAATAGTAATTATAATTTCAACATTTAAAGTTGAATGAAAAATAGTTAAACGTACATATTACTGCTATCGTCTTAATATGTTCGTTATAAAATCTATTTCCTAGAATTAATAAGTTCACCATCGAACCTTGCGTAGAGTCCGTGTGTTGGATTATAGACTTAATCCTCAGAAACCTGTGTCCCGGCAGTGGTAACAAAAAATACTAATGATGATTACCTTTTTTCTTCTATATATCATTAGAACCTTTTATTTCGTGTAAGCAAATAAATTTCCTTCTAATCTTTTCTTTTAATGTGTACATAACACGTAATAAAGGTGAAACTGTAAACTCATTACATCAAACCAAACCTAACTCCTATAAACCAAACAGAGCGTTACACTACAAAACTTTAACCACAATATAATACAATATATAGAAATATTTCCCCGTCTATTATACCACGTTAGGTTGAACAAGAGGACAGCAAAACCGAAAAGTGTTCGAAGTAAAGAGTGAAAAATGAATGGAGTTGTCACGGCGCAGGGCCTTTGTAGCTGTATTTTGTGATATTCCGTGTTCACTGGAGCGTGCTGCAAATAGACGATTCGAAGGGCTTTTCAGTTGACAGTATTGGATGTTTCAAATATTGGGAATGTAACACACTTTTACATGAGTCAAGTTTGAACGTGAGAGTATCCTTAACTTATGTTATCTAATATCGTAAGCCAATTCCTACATCCTACTACGTCCTACATTTTACTGATATTAAATTAGAAATAAACTCAAGAGAATAAACGTTTTAAATAACTAACGACATCGCTAAACTTCAAAGAGAATAATCAATTACAAATGTTCCGTGAAAAGACTGAAATAAAAATACGCCTACATTTTACAGAATCGTTAGGAAAATTGCAATTTAAGTATGCACAGCGAGTTATGAAAAACGAACAAATTGAATTTAATATTCGTTCAAGTTAAGTTTGGCCATCATTCCGGAGTACAGCGGGGTGGAATGCTGTAGGAAATAATGCCGCCATTTTTCAAAACCTCACAGCTTGCCGTTATCTTCATAGTAGTTCAAGACTCGTAAAAATACCGCTTCGACTGTTGAGCGCAGCTCGAAATAAACTGAAATCCATTCGCGATATTTATTAAATTGTTCCTCTTTGGATTGCTAGTAATTTCGATATTAAATTTTACGGGTAAATAAATTTACATTTACTTTGTTGCCGGCTTCTATAGCTAACTGTACGATGTAGGTTTAGATATTTATTTGTGACTTATGAAAATTAAAATTTCTATGAACGTATGTGTGCAAAGATAGGATATGTTAAGTGTCGATACTCGTATAATATGTTGTATTTTGAGTTTAATTGTATGTACGAAGATGTAAATAAAGTAATAACCTAACTTAATTCTATTCACTTCTCTTTCTAAATACGTTTAATTCTCACAAAAAAAGATATTGTTTATCCACAAAAGCCAGTTATACACGGGAACTATATAGTTCATTGATAAAATTAATAAACTAGGAGTCTAAAGGTTTTCTTACTCGATATAATCAGCTACTAAGCGTAGATAAGGGTGCGGTTAATTTAAAATTTTCTATTTCATTAAGGAACGTCTGCCCGCTGACAACTTTATTATGGCACTTCGAAGAACTTTATGCTAATCGGTACTCGAGTTGAAAGCTATAATTTTACTAAATCTTTCACTCTGTATGCATCTAGGTAAGAAATCGTTTTCTAAGAGAGTTTTAGTGGAATTGCTTTAATTCAATTGTCTCAATGACTTGAATCTCGAGGGATACTTTCGAAGAAGCAATTTGGCAAATGGTTAGCTGTGTCTTCGTTGTGATTTAAAAAGTTAAGGGTCTTCTTAGTGAACTTAAAATGCGGTGTTTAATTAATCATATTATTAAGAACAAGAAATGATTTAAACCTTGTAATTTAAACTTAGTATAAATAATAAATATCAAATGTATTTGATAACCCAAATACCCCATCAAACATAAGTTCAAAACAACAAAAGTTCTTTCATACACTATTTTTTTTTATAAATTTCCAATAAGTACCTATTTCAGGATATATATTAAATTACTCGGCACCCTTACCTAGCTGTATACCTTTCAAAGCCCCGTATTAAATATGTGCATTTATATTACACCTACATGAATATTCTACGCAACAATAATGTTAATTTATCCATTTGTTTGTGACTCGAACCGAAACATTAACAATTCAGAACCAGCCGTGTTTCGAATTAATTAATAACCCGACTAATTGTGACTCGCAAAGGAAGATGTTGTTACAATGCAAAATTATTATAATATCGTATTAGCTATTACACTAAATGCGGGCCAAATCTTTGGTAATTTAAGACGATTTGAGAAAGCATTATTATGATTTTCGTTATTATTTCATCGTTTTGTACAATTTAACTTCGTCTGTAACTTTGGATATTCATTATAATTACAGAGATGCTATAGATATAACGTATTTGCACGTAGCATCGCGTAGGTGTAACAATATTAGATAAAAATTTAAAGCTGAATGAATTTTCAAAGATCCTTATTACCTCATTATTATCATCACATTATTATCGCAAAGACTTACACGAGTATATATTAAGTTTAATTCTATTAAAAACTTTCCAATACAGGTATAAATCGCAAGCTCAATCTCTCCAAGCTACACATCCCGTCAGCACGGCCAAGACATAAAGTTTCGGAACTTTGTCTGTCCAGTGCTGCCCATTCCAACTTCGTGAATTTTAATCTTGCAAAATTATACTGTAATTTATTTTACTTTGCGTGGCCGACTCAGCACAATAATAGCTGAATTTCAGCTGTAGCTGCGTTAAACTCATCTGAGAGCAAATTGAAACAGCTTAACGAGTTCTTTAACTTTTATTTTTATTTAGTTTTCAATTTTCCAGAGAAAGTTTTCGGCTCGTCGATGAAACGGCCGCATAATTGGTTTTAGTGCTGACTTTAGTTTTCAAGAATTCCCAGTGTTCGTCTTGAGAAAATATTCGACGTTCTACGTTTAAAAATATTTTTTAATTTAATAAACTTCAAAATTAACTTAATAAAATATTGAATGACCGCCTCGAAGTATTAGGTATTTATTCAGGATCTTTAGAAAACGTCTTATAAAAAAAAAAAATATAGCTTGTAAGAGCTATTTTCACAAGGTAAAAATTTTAATTTTTAATACCGAATTAAGTTTCATGTAATGTTTTATAAATTATTTATTTCTAATCCACTTGTATTATTTCTATGCTTTAAATACGCTATTGAAAAACAGAATCTTTGGATGTAATTATCCAGTAGCATAAGCGCCGTACATTGTAAATCAATGGTTTCCTTTAATTAATGGACGAGCCATCGCGTCGGGCAGCAGACAATTAAGCAGATGTTACACTATTTTTCACCTAACCGTACACTAGTGCTAATGTATCGTTATCAGCACGATTACATAATCGTTCTAACGCTCGAAC
The DNA here is from genome assembly GCA_029959065.1 of Colias behrii. Taxonomy (NCBI): domain Eukaryota; kingdom Metazoa; phylum Arthropoda; class Insecta; order Lepidoptera; family Pieridae; genus Colias; species Colias behrii. Next base: position 1,877,084 of record JARWMC010000001.1, on the reverse strand, counting down.
ATTAAACAGTATTGCAGTGTTTTATGATCCAATGAAATGCATTACAAGAGAAAATAAATTTCGTCTAGACTGAGAGGCGGATAACATGGATATAAAATAAGGTAATTTCACTCGGTACGTTAATGGTTTTACATTGTTTCGTCTTGTTTATGTTGGGATTCGGTTTGGGATATGTCTGGGTTTGATTCATTATAATTGGATTTGAAGCTCACAGATATGCGCGGGTTTTTTACGGATTAAAAATTTTGCTCGAAAAATTCAATTGCATCCAATCTGTTCACAAATGTTATATTTGCTGTTTTTATCTGCGATTCGTATAAAATAAAAGAAAGATTTTTCAATTATCGCCAATAAACGTAAAGCGATTTTTATCGTAAAATAAATTATTTATCTTGCTTATTTGTATACAGAGTGTAATCGTTAAGTGTGCGCAGGCGATTATTCAGTAACTATTACAGATATCAAAAAACTTTATACTGATATTGAAAGTACTATACCTAATGAGTAAAATGACAATAATAACTTTTTAAAAATAAAACGAAAATTATCCAAAAATGTTACATGAAACGCCCCCATACATTTTATTTCCTATACATTTTGTATTCAAAGCAAATGTTCGAAATGACATCCTCGTTTTGGAATACTATTGTATTCCACATTGAGCTCTATTTACAGTTTCTAAATGAACTTTAATTAAAATTTGTGAAGTAATTAAAGCGCAAAATCAAATAAAAAGGCAAAACCTTTCATATTAAATGTTTGGAATAGTCATATTTCATACTGAATGTATGGGAGAGTTTGATGTCATTTTTTTGGATATTTCTCGTTTTATTTTTAAAAAGTTATTATTGTCATTTTACTCATTAGGTATAGTACTTACAATATCAGTTTAAAGTTTTTTGATATATGTAATAAATTACGGAATAATCACCTGTGCACACTTAACGATTACACCCTGTAAATGTATAAAGTACATTGCAGAATATTTATTCTAACTGAAATTATTAAAAGACTCACAAAGCATGTTACGAAATATTTATAATTTATCTCAAATATAACGGAATCACTACAAAGTATAAAACAAAGTCGCTTTCTCTGTCCCTATTTCCCTATGTCCCTTTATATGCTTAAATCTTTAAAATTACGCAACGGATTTTAATGCGGTTTTTGTTAATAGATAGAGTGATTCAAGAGGAAGGTTTAAGTATATAATTTATTAGGTTTTAAACAAAGCGGGCGAAGCCGCGGGCGGTAAGCTAGTAGTATATTTAAACAAAGTCGCTTTCTCTGTCCCTATGTCCCTATGTATGCTTAAATCTTTAAAACTACGCAACGGATTTTGATGCGGTTTTTTTTTTAATAGATAGAGTGATTCAAGAGGAAGGTTTTAGTATATAATTTATCATGTTTTAGACAAAGCGGGCGACGCCGCGGGCGGAAAGCTAGTTAAACAATAAAGGAATCATCTAAATTACAAAAGCAAGGTCCTACAAAATCAAATCACAATTTCCCGCCAATGATTTGACAGTAACATGGCCGCCATTTTTTACTGCCTTTCCTTAGCCGTGCGAGTCGTGTCAGACTTTCCTACGTGTTCATGCATAACTAATAAAAACTCTAAATTATTATTCACTAGCGACCCGCCCCGGCTTCGCACGGGTGCAATGCTGATACTAAGTACACTACAGAAAAACTGTGAACGTTGTATATAAAAACATAGTGGCCCGCTCCGGCTTCGCACGGGTATAAAATTTATATAGCCGGGCGGCCGGCCGGTACCGCGGCAAACGTTACGTCCCGCACTTTTTAAATCTGTAATATCTACGAAAATATTCACTTAAATCATACGGTGTAAAGGGCCATAGAGATCTATATTAAATGAACAATGTATTCAAGGTATTTAATTGGTTAAGGATTAATGCTGTATTGGTTAAAATCGCTTCGAAAATTAGCCATTATTTGTCGTAAAAAGTAAATGACAAAAAAAAGTTATTGTGGGTTATCCATAAGAGATAGACATATACCATCGCGGACTTTTCTGTAGACCTTTTCAATGTGTATAATACTTAGTACATTATTTTGATAAAACTCGTAGGGTTCAGCCTGCGTTTGCAATGTAAGCGGAAAAAATGTAATTTTTTACGACATCACATTAGAAACCTCAAAAATAACAGTACTTCTCAACTATTTAATGGATGTTATTATATATATAAACCTTCCTCTTGAATCACTCTATCTATTAAAAAAAACCGCATCAAAATCCGTTGCGTAGTTTCAAAGATTTAAGCGTACAAAGGGACATAGGGACATAGGGACAGAGAAAGCGACTTTGTTTTATACTATGTAGTGATAATACTCGTGTGCCTTGCACGGTAATTTTTTATTTCTACCAATCCATTTATTTTACAATTGAAATTTATTGCAATAACAGCATTATTTATCTTAAAATTGTCTTTTTGCTTCACAACTTATCTAAAAAATAACTAATTAGACTTTTCTTAGTCGAAATAAAATTAATCTAAAAGGTAAAAACCTAAACCAACATTTGCATAACAATATAAATCTTCAAGTAAGACAACGAGTGAATTAATTTTAACTTTAGGATACAAAAAGGGGTCCATTACGGTCTGTTTGTTTTAAATTGTGGTTTGTTATGGTGTTGCCATTGTTAATTATGACGCTGTTAGAAGTTTTTTGTATTTCGTGCGTTAATAAATTATTGTACGTTGTTTTGTGCCCTTATTTAATACTGTTTGTTGTACTGTCATTATGAGTTTCTGAGTTACCTCATATTATAAAACTAGCTGTGCTCCGCGGTTTCACCCGCGTGGCTCCGCTTCTGTTGGTCTTAGCGTGATGATATATAGCCTATAGCCTTCCTCAATAAAAGGGCTATCCAACAACGAAAGAATTTTTCAAATCGGACCAGTAGTTCTTGAGATTAGCGCGTTCAATCAAACAAACAAACTCTTCAGCTTTATGGTATAGATATGTGTTTTGCATTATAACAACTGATGATTTTTCAGACCTTATATTTTCTTAACAAAAAAGCTCGGTCCACGAAAGAAGCACATTACGATACTCTATACAAGAGGCTCTTACCCAGGGCACTGGGTGACACACGGCAGGTATTATAAATTTTATCTATATTAATATTTTTGGAGTTACTGTAGTATTTAGTTAACTGATGTATAGCGAACCTGTTTATCTTGTTCGACGTATTAACATTCATGCTTTTAAGGGTGCTATTACGTATTTTTACAAAAACACGCTGTTTTTCGGTACCATTTTAACTTAAAGCAATTACACGTGAGAACATAGTAATATCTTAATTTAAAGATAATATATTCAGCTCTACGTTCATCTTATAAAAATTGTACGACGTCATACAAAATTGTCGCTGAAATACGATTTTCCCAGCACAATAATCGCATAAAATGCAAAAAAATGGGGTCTAAAACGGTACCATTTTAAGAAAATTAAAAGCCTAATCTATCTTCTTACCTATACATTATTGAGGGATATATAGTCCTTTATAGATTATGATAATTTTTTTGTATCTAAATCAAAATGTTATTTCAATTATTAGCTAAATTAAAAATACTTGTCGATTTCTTTATACATTTTGCTCTCGCGGGTCGTCAGACCGCGCTCAGAAGCGCTCTTGGAAGGACGGGTGTATCGCTCCTCGTCCCAAAAATAAAAACGAATAAGAAAAAGATTATTGTGCGTGCACTGTCGTTTTCGTGATTTGAAATATTTGATACTTTATAAGAGTAAACTGTATAAGTTTCATATTCCAATTATTTGTAATTTAAAATTATGTTTTAAAAATTACGTTGACTGAGATCCTCTTTTATATGGGTTGTTGAACGGATTGGTGGGGTAAAGCAATTTGACAAAACTTAAATCCAAAATGGAAAAGTTACTAGAATTTAGTTACCTGTATAGACGTACGAATATCTTGTTAGACGATTATTCTATACTTCCACATATAACAATAGTCTACACTTAGTCTAGATATATCGATGATATCTATCGATACGATATCTATAGAGATGTCCCCATATCACTGAAAACATAAAAAAGCAACCCTACATCTACACCTTACCTAATTACAAATGGCGCACAGCATTAAAAAGCAATTGCGCTCCATAAAAATAGAATAAAAGATTGTGACTTAAAGTTGGTTTAACTCTTCAAACAGAAATATCGACTGTCTCATTAAACAAACATGGACGACGTTGTTTTATTTGTACATCCCGGGTTTTATGTTGGAGAGAATTTATTTTCAAGATAGTTTTGATTCCTTGCGAAATAAAGAGCTCGGTTTTATGGTGGTTGTGTTTTTTAGTGTTATCTGCATAAATAATGTTTTGTGTAAATTATTTTGTTTGCATAGGGAAATCGTGTAGATTTTTTTTTTATATTCATACATATGTTACAATATACCATTGAATTAAACACGGATTTTGCAAGTGTTTTAAGATATTTATTAAAATAAAATACATGGTTTAATATATACGGTTTTGATGATTATTAATATTTCATTAAGAGATATTTAAAAATTAAAGTACATTTGCATACATTCTAAACATTCAATTTTAATTCAAACAGCGCTATATTTTTTAAAACGAATTACACTTAGATTACAAAATAAAAGGCAGATGGAGCATGACAGTCGTCCATCGCCCTTGTCAAAGAAAATACGAAATCAAAAACGAATACGAACCTCCGCCAGTGCTATAGCGCATCTAGTGTCATGCAATACATCAAAAGGGGTTTGCAATTTTAGTAAAAAAATGCTGTCTTGTGATATTAAAACGCTGTAAAATTTGTTCCCGAAAACATAAAAAAAGATAAAACATCGTTTTACAGGTTTTCTGTAGATTATTTGGCTTATTTAATTTTGTATACAAATTATAATTTTACATATACGAAGGAATACAAAACTTCAACGTATGCTGCCAGTATTTTGAAAATGAATTTGCCATTTTTATGGGTAAAACGGTAAAATGGTTAAAAGATCTTCGGGGTAGTGCTGTTGGATTTTTCGATCGTGAATGTGATGTGATTATTTGTATAGTGCAATGAAGGTTCATGATTATTATTATTAGATAATTTTAATAAGCATAATATTTTTTTTTTTGTTACTTTTATATAGCTTAAAAACGTCAGAGTCGTTTTCGCCCGCGATCTAATTCATTTGAACTCCGTGATGGATATGACAAAATTATTATTATTCAGGAATTATATATATTTGTTATTTTATTTTTATTTATTATCCAATAAAGCAGCTGACAATGTGGATGTCGTAAGGTGGTCACTGAAAATCAGTGTTAAGGTATTATGCCTCAGGTATCCTGAGTGGCTTCCTTTTTTAGCGCAAGCAACCATACATAAATTTATGTTTTCTATTACCTATTATTCATAATTTACAATACTATTGTTGTGTGTTAATGTGTGTATTGAAATAAATGGTTTCTTCCTTCTTTTTTCTAAAAATAAAATGTCCCGTATTCTTGACTAAAACCCACCGCTATCCGCATTCATATATTTTGAAAATAAAAAATAATATAACCATTGTAATATTCAAACATTTTTTTTATGTAATTTATTTAGTTAAAAATTGAATACAATTATTTTCTTTATAATTTATGTAACAAAAGAATTTTTACAATATTATAAAAAAATATCATAAACAAGAATTTATATTAAAATAAAAATTAAAACCTGACAGCTAATTATTTATGTAGCCTACGTCACAAACACCACTACCATAATAATTCAGATGATTGCAATGTCACCTAATAAATCAAAATCGGTTCAGCGGTTTATACTGCAGGGCGTGCCAAAGAAATATTATACATAGATACACTCGAAAAACATAACCCTCTTTCTTCCGTAGTCGGGGAAAATTTTGGGAAAATTTTCAATATCTGGTAACATAACACGCACACAGAAGCACCGTGTACGTACAGTGCAGCGGCGAAATGACAGCACACATAGCTCTAAGGAAATGACGATAAATCATTCGGTTTAGTTCGGCAACGCTCCATCTGTCTTTTATTTTGTAATCTAAGGAATTACAGAATAGACACAATGTCACTTAAGTTGCAGCCGTGCTTCACAATGCCTTTGTACGCAATATGTGTCACCCTGGTCTTTCCTAATGAACTGTTATGTGTAATGCTGTGTATCTTGTTCTTATTCCTTTGACGGGAACGTTTTATAATGATGTCCCGGAGAATTTGATATGTTTTTCCAAGTTAATTTGGTTATTTTTTATCTGTGTTGTTTTGAATCATCATCGTGCGTTAGCGCTAAAAAAAGTCAATATTAAAAAAAAATGTTTGAATTTGAATTTCGAACAGATTGGTTTCTCTTTTTTAATTACGTGACGAGTTATGTGTTGCATTTGAATTAAAAACCAAACTATGCAATGAAGCGTATGCAGAAAATGTAGAGCAATGCATTTTCTTGAACTTAATTAATAAAAATCATTTTATTTTTAAAAGTATAATTTATTTTAAATGCAATATTCCTGTGTGTTAAGACTTTACCACAACACCGACTTGGTATAAAATTAGAAAGGTTTTTTTTTAAATAGATCATGAAAATTTTCCCATGTATTTCTGAAATGCGTAGCTGAAGCCGTGGGGTACAACTAAAAGGGTATAAAACTAATATCAAAACAGTTTCTCCAAATTTTAAATCTATCATCAAAACAAACACAGGAAATACGTCTAACTTTCAGACAAAATCACAACAAGTTCGCAAAGCCGAAACTTATATTCTTGAACACGTGTCTATATCTTATTATTGCCAAAATATCAACCACCCCTTTCTAGGGCTGCCAAATATTAGAACTGAGTATAAAGTTATCACAGAGTATATACCTTTTATATCTCGTTTAGCAGCGAAAATAATGAAGTAATTTCATTGTACTGTGCCTTCCGCGCTTTTTGTTCGAATGTAATTCGCGTGGGCATTCGTGAAAAAAATTTCCATATTCTGAAGATAAAATATATACCTTCTTTTCTTGTTAAAAAGTAGCCTAGTCACAAAATTCGTTTAACGCCCTAGACGTGATATCTAATAGTTAAAAAAGCATGTTTTGTATTTATAACCTATACCAATAAAATTAAAATAAATATAACCCATTTTCATGTTGAATTGTCGTATACATATCTACTACTCAAAGAGAACATTAATTATAACTAAACTAGGTATATTTCAGCAAGAAAGCAAAGCATTAATTATGGAGGAGTGGAGTCTGTGGGGATTTCGGTACATGGATGTCGCCAGACTGAATATACTGTTAATATTATTTATCTGTATTACTATTGACAGATAAATGAGCTATGAAAGGATAAAAAGAATAACTTGACACTGGAATACTGTTCAAAATTATTGCCATGTATGGAAAAAAAAGAGTCTACATAACAATTTTTACAAAAAGTATGTCTATATTATTGAGTTAAAATTATAGATTTCTATTGTGTATCTGAGTATTTGCTGCTCAAAACGATTAGGCGTTACCCAAAGCGCTTATTGCAGACCGGAATTTAGACTCGCGGTCGTTGCGGTCGACACTTATTCCCGCCAAAATTATTGATTTATTCTCGCACCATTTATTTAGGTCGTTAGAGCAATGACATGTTTTGCTCCAAAAAGGCGGGAAATTCTAAATTTAAATAGCTCTATGGTTAAAATTAAAATTATCTCTGCCGTTAAAATATCAAAATAATTAATGGAACGCGTTTAATAATCGTTAGACCAACGTCAACCTTAAAGGTTAAAATTTCAGTACATTTTACATATACATTATACTAAGATACTGATGACTCCTCTTATATCCTTCATATTTCGTGTAAAAGTTGTAATATTATGCTAATGAAATTAAATATAAAATTAAGCTATACAACAAATCTTATTGTTAGAACGTATAAAAAAGACCGCAAACCTAGGTTAATCAGGTTTTTAGAGCAGTGTTTAAATAAGCATGTGTACATTCACTATTTACTTTTACTCTTTGCATTAAAACAATTAGTATTAGACTACACAAACGTTGAAACTTTTAGCCCGGTTGGGTTTATTAATAAAAAAAAGACGGGTTGCACTCCGGGAGTGCCGGCAGAAGTGAAAACTTGATTATTAACGTTCAGCATGTTTGATATTTTGGAATGGTATCCGTCTTACGCATGGAATATAAGGGCTAAAAAAAAAAAGACGGGTTGCACTCCGGGAGTGCCGGCAGAAGTGAAAACTTGATTATTAACGTTGAGCATGTTTGATATCCATCCGTCTTTCGCTTTTTCGATCAGGTCGCGTGTCCTGACGCGAGTTTAAGATTTTATACCCAACGCCGCTAAAGAAGTTTTCACTTCAAAAAAAAAGACGGGTTGCACTCCGGGAGTGCCGGCAGAAGTGAAAACTTGATTATTAACGTTCAGCATGTTTGATATTTTGGAATGGTATCCGTCTTACGCATGGAATATAAGGGCTAAAAAAAAAAAAAAATCCGTCTTACGCTTTTTCGATTAGGCCACGTGTCCTGACGCGAGTTTAAGATTTTATACCCAACGCCGCTAAAGAAGTTTTCACTTCAAAAAAATGGTTGCCTGTAAAGTCGGTTTTACGGGCGAAGATTTTACGTGACAACGTCTTTTTCTCGGTAGAATATTTATGTGCTGCGCGCGCGGCAGACCGCGGGCCTCTCTCTCGTTCGGTGACTCATCGTAACGTTACCGAGCGTTACACTTTTTCATAAGTGACTCCCAGCCGCAACCTAATTTAAGACGTTGTCACGTCAAAATCCGTCTTACGCTTTTTCGATCAGGCCACGTGTCCTGACGCGAGTTTAAGATTTTATACCCAACGCCGCTAAAGAAGTTTTCACTTCAAAAAAAGACGGGTTGCACTCCGGGAGTGCCGGCAGAAGTGAAAACTTGATTATTAACGTTCAGCATGTTTGATATTTTGGAATGGTATCCGTCTTACGCATGGAATATAAGTGCTAAAAAAAAAAAATCCGTCTTACGCTTTTTCGATCAGGCCACGTGTCCTGACGCGAGTTTAAGATTTTATACCCAACGCCGCTAAAGAAGTTTTCACTTCAAAAATAGTAATCCGATATTATCCGATATTCAGCCGATAATATCGATGAGAAAGTGTCTCTTTTTAATTCTCTGATTATTCAACTTTACGATGCGCATGCCCCGCTCCGTCCTGTTAAGTTAAAGCACTTACCAGCTCCATGGATGACAGATGATCTAAAAAAACTGTTAAGAAAGAAGGCGCGAGCAAAGTCTAAATTAAAATTGTCTAACTCGGATACCAATCGGGAAAAATTTAATATAATTCGAAATCGCTGCAATACTTTATGTAGGGATGCACAACGTCAGCACTTTTCCAAATCCATTGACAACGGTGACCCGTCGAAAATGTGGAAATTCCTTAGATCCCTTGGTCTTGGTAAATCCCCGCTCATTTCCTATCCTAGTACAGTCCATGTCAACGACCTTATTTCCCACTTCTCCAATCCCACTTCTGATTTCCTTCCTAACTTAAAATCCAACACCTTAACCCATCTTAATACCTTGCCCCTCCCTACTACGCCTCCTTTCGTATTCCGTCGGTTCTCTGAGTGTAGCGTTAAGAAGAGCGTGTTGTCAATTACCTCGAAGGCTGTTGGTAGTGACTGTGTTGGTCGAAGCATGATCATTCCAATCCTTCCCATCATTAATCCTATCATTACCCATATCCTTAATTTTTCAATTTCTTCAGGAAAATTTCCTAGTGATTGGAAAAATGCTCATATTCTTCCTCTTCCTAAAAAACCGAATCCTGCGACCCCATCTGATTTCCGCCCTATTGCTATCCTGCCTTTCCTATCCAAGGTTCTTGAACGGTTGGTTCAAGAACAACTAAGCATTTTCCTAAATCATAACCAACTCCTAAATCCTTTCCAGTCTGGTTTTCGACCAGGGCACAGCACGACCACTGCCTTAATTAAAATTACTGACGACATCCGCCGAGGTTTCGACAGCAAAAAGCTCACCATACTTACGCTGATTGACTTCAGTAATGCATTCAATAGCGTAGATCATGATGTACTGCTAGCTGTTTTACGCTCTCTTAACTTATCTCTCTCGGCTGCTGACTGGGTACGGAGCTACTTACAGGGTCGTCGTCAGCGTGTACTAATTGAGGAACTTTCCTCAACTTGGTGCAATGTGTCCGCTGGTGTTCCTCAAGGTGGCGTTTTGTCTCCCCTCCTTTTTTCCATATTTATAAATTCCATTTCCAATTCTATTGTGTCACCTTACCATATGTATGCAGACGATTTTCAATTATATAACCACGCCTCACTCCTTGAACTTCCTGAAGCGATTTTCCAAGTAAACGCTGATCTTGCAGCAATTGTCAGATGGAGCAAAAATCATGGTTTAACAGTTAATCCTCTCAAAACCCAGGCTATTATATTCGGAAGTAGGCAATTAATCTCAAAAATCGACTGGACCAATTTTCCGAACGTCATCGTTGATGGTGTACTTATCCCGTACAGCACGCAGGTTAAAAATCTTGGCCTGACTCTTGACCAAACCTTCTCCTGGGATGAGCAAATTAAACAAGTGAAAAAAAGGGTTTTTTCTTCTGCTTTTTCCTTACGGCGCTTACGCAACTTTCTTCCAATCTCAACCAAAACTGCGTTAGCTCAATCCCTCCTCCTTCCTCTCCTTGATTTTTCTGACTCCTGCTATCCTGATATTCGTGAATATCAGCTGGACACCCTTGAGAAGCTTCAAAATTTCTGTGTCAGATTTATATTTGGACTACGTAAATTTGACCATGTCTCTGAGTTTAGGAAAAGATTAAAGTGGCTCCCCATCCGCCAACGCCGGGATACTCATTTGCTGCATCTTCTGTACACTATTCTTTTTAGCCCTAAGTCACCGCAATACTTAAAGGACAACTTTGAGTATTTAAGCTCTAGCAATTCCCTCTCTCTTCGTTCTTCCAACCTGTTATTACTTTGCACTCCTATCCACCATTCCAATTTTTTCAACAACTCTTTTACTGTTCGTGCTATCCAACTTTGGAACGCTTTACCTGAGAGTGTTAGACGCGCTAAAACGCTCTCCTCTTTTAAATCACTGTTAAAAGATCACTACCTTTCCTTACTGTAGCTTTTTCCCTACCTTTCTGTTTCTGCTTGCTGACATCTGTAACTGTAACCACTGTTTTTGAATGTCTTATCATCTGTGTACTATGGCTTGTGTATAGTATGTATTTTGTAATATGTATGTGTATGTTTAGTATGTATTTAATATTATGTATGTGTATGTACAATATGTATTTTAGTAATATTTTATGTATGTATTTTAGTATGTACCTACATATTTTTGAAGTATATAATATGTAATATTTAGTTTATATTAATATGTGTGTATATGTGTCTATTTTACATTATTTGCAATGTATTGTTATATGTAATTGTAATTATAGTCATTTATTTTGCGCTATCCCACGACCTTCTTACATTTCCTTTCCTACCAGGTTGCCTGGTAGAGATTGCTGTTCAGCAATAAGGCCGCCTTTTGTACAAATGATGCCTTTGTAATTTTGTTCTTTTTTTCTGCTTTGTCCATTCATGTTTGTACAATGAAGTATTATAAATAAATAAATAAATAAAATCCTTGTGTACAGTGTCGTCTCGTGTTACAAACTTGTATACTTATGTGATAGTTAAGTAAAATCTTTAATACCTAATTTATATTTTACAAGAAAACGCATTATTTAGTGCAAGAATTTATAATTATTGTATTGTAGAGCGTTTATTAGAAAATCATCTTCATTTACAAAACTTCCCCATTTCAAATATAACCGAGATAAGGAAAAGACTCACCTCAATAACATAGAAACATAAATGTCCGTATTTATGCAAAATGGAACCACTCGACAAATTTCGTTTTTTACTTTTATTGAAGAATACTCATTCAAACGTGGTCTAAATTCTTATACAAACAAGAACCACATGATTTTTACGTTGGAAACAAGGTATACTAAAAGCAGAAAGGAACCACCAGCAACAACGAATAATACCATATTAAGCAAAACCGAACCACAGCACCACGGGACCGCTTTGTTCAAACAAATAAACGATATTACTATCATGTCATTTTATACAAAACAGATCCACACCTACTTGGTACCATTATACATTACACATATTTCTATTAATAACAATTATTTTTAATACACAAAATGGAACCAGGTTTCTGTGGTATGGTTATGCGTAAAATAAATACATAATTTAATTGTAATTTTTTATTGCAAAATAAAACCACAAGCATTCGGTTCTATTATGCATAAATAAATATTGTAAAACATTCTGAAACCCATCACCGCTATATGGAACCAAATGCAAAACTTCAATTTTTTAAGTAAAACGTCGAACATCTGTCAATATAGGTGACATTCAGCGAAGTAGTTCGAATACGTGACGGTGTTTTTTTCCTCCGCGAAGTAAGTTCTATTGTTTTTGTTAATTACCTTTAAAATTAAATGTGAAAATTTTTAGTAATAAATAAATAAGCAAGCAATTGGTAAGAAAAGCATTGGAGACGAACACCGAAGATAATAATGAAGATACAACGGGTAAGTAGTTTTATTTAATGCATTTAAGTACTTATTGAATCTGAGATGCAGGTACGCTTTATCCACTTTTGATTCATTCCCGATTGTGGTGTGATTTTAAGAAGATAGTTCATTAAGTAAGTACAAGAGGAATCCTCTGTGGATTTACGTATTTTAACGACATGTCGTTGTTCACGAAGGCGCGGCGAGTCGAATTAAGAGATCATTTTGTTACGATTCATCTGTCATTGTGAGATGAAACTACTAAAGTCTAAACCCTGTTTTAAAAATAACTGTCGATGATCTAGGTACCTACCTACTATTTTGGTAAAATACGTTTAGATTCAGATTCAGTACAGTACATTCAGCCACATCATTCAGCGCATATAATTATTTGTTTGATTTTAAAACTCGCGCGGCTACTGTTTTGACCGGAACAAGGCCCTAGCCTGCGAAATTCAAAATTTTAACAAGTTTATTTAATTTTTTGCTAGGGTTGCCACTGTTGCGTATGATTTTTAGGGTTCCGTACCCAAAGGGTAAAACGAGACCCTATTACTAAGACTCCGCTGTCCGTCTGTCTATCCCTCTGTCTCATGAACCGTGACAGTTAGACAGTCGAAATTTCATATGATGTATTTCTGATGCCGCTGTAACAACAAATACTAAAAAACATAATAAAAAAAGACGTGTGGCACTCGGGGACTGCCGCGGTAAAGCTATTGCATAGCATGCCTTCAAGCCACACCTCCGAGCCCGTCGGAGTGGAGAGCGTGAGGTTTTTTCGTAATGGAATTTCTCGATTCGGTCCCCGCGCTCAAGGCCCGCGATAGAAGCTATGCAATAGCTTAATAAATATTTAAGAAGCTCCCATAAAATAAGCCGTGATTTTTTTGGCGTTTTTATAGATAATGGTACGGAACTCTTCGTTGCGCGAGTCCGACTCGCACTTAGCCAGTTTTTTGTACATGGCGCATGTACATACAACATACTTAGTCGTCTAGTAGGGACACGGCTTTATAAGAACTAATAATATTTTGCTGTCGCCATATACCTACCTACGTATAAAAGCCACGCGGCTTTATTATTTTGATTTAAAGCTTTTTTCTTTTTATTACAGAAGATAACGAAGAACCTTATACGTCGCTGCCTCTGGAGAAGCTTTCTTCACCTTCTAGCGATATTCAGTCCATATTACATCTCATTCCACAAGATGCACAGTTTTTATAACGGTCTCATTAGTGATGATGCAATAGAAGACCACATAGATGGACTAGACACGGTGGATTTCGAAATCCAATTTTATGATAACGTCGAATAAACGTCCTATATAAATATTATTTTATTAATAAAAGCTTTAATTACGATATTATAAATACATAGTTTCATTTATATCATTAAATCCCTGGGATGTGGTTCCTTTTTGTATAAGAGAAAACCTATCAATTGATAAATGTTAAAAGGAACCACATGCACATTTTCTTAATTATCTAGAAAGTTTAAGAATATTCAGAGCAAATTTATATACACATACTTAAATAAGTAATTTATCAATGAATTTAAATAAAATAAATTTTAATTTTACTTCATCTAACAGAGCTGCAAATGTTTTTGTAAATCCTTTGATATCTCAGAAGTGCGTTTTTGCTGGGTGGTTCCTTTTTGCTTAAATACGGACAAATATCCTCTCGAGGCTTCACTACATAGTATAAAACAAAGTCGCTTTCTCTGTCCCTATGTCCCTATGTCCCTTTGTACGCTTAAATCTTTGAAACTACGCAACGGATTTTGATGCAATTTTTTTTAATAGATAGAGTGATTCAAGAGGAAGGTTTATATGTATAATAACATCCATTAAATAGTGGAGATGTACTGTTATTTTTGAGGTTTCTAATGTGATGTCGTAAAAAATTACATTTTTTCCGCTTACATTGCAAACGCAGGCTGAACCCTACGAGTTTTATCAAAATAATGTACTAAGTATTATACACATTGAAAAGGTCTACAGAAAAGTCCGCGATGGTATATGTCTATCTCTTATGGACAACCCACAATAACTTTTTTTTGTCATTTACTTTTTACGACAAATAATGGCTAATTTTCGAAGCGATTTTAACCAATACAGCATTAATCCTTAACCAATTAAATACCTTGAATACATTGTTCATTTAATATAGGTAGCTCTATATGGTCCTTTACACCGTATGATTTAAGAGAATATTTTCGAAGATATTACAGATTTAAAAATTGCGGGACGTAGCGTTTGCGGCGGTACCGGCCGGCCGCCCGGCTATATATTTTATACCCGTGCGAAGCCGGAGCGGGCCGCTATGTTTTTATATACAACGTTCACAGTTTTTCTGTAGTGTATTTAGTATCAGCATTGCACCCGTGCGAAGCCGGGGCGGGTCGCTAGTAAATATATATAAAGCTCTTTAGCTCTTATCACCGGTAATTCAATGAGAGCTACGACCAACAAGTAATGCATTGCTCCTTAATTAGAACGCTAATGTATACACGCTTACTTGACGAGTAATGAACGTGAAATTTTGTAATCGTTTCGCCCCGAGTAAACCGTGGGTGAAATGAGGAATCCTTGTTAAGCCTGTAATTTGCAAAG
The DNA here is from genome assembly GCA_029959065.1 of Colias behrii. Classification (NCBI taxonomy): domain Eukaryota; kingdom Metazoa; phylum Arthropoda; class Insecta; order Lepidoptera; family Pieridae; genus Colias; species Colias behrii. The sequence goes on along the minus strand of JARWMC010000001.1, from coordinate 1,861,822 downwards.
AGGTACATTTCGTGATAAGGCTTAGGTATGTTAATAAGACTTGCATTTAGTCTAGAAACATCAGACTTTACAGAGCCTCGTATTTACGCTGCAAAAATATACGAAACATTTTCGTATTAAGTTGTCAGAGTCGTAATTTGAGAAATCACATTTTTGCACAATACAAAATGTTTTTGTTAAGAAAGAACATGCTTCACGTCTACGTTTTGACTTCGTTGCGTTATATGAATCTTTAACGATGATGTCATTAATGTTATTTTGTATAGAAATAATATATCACAGTACTATAGTAAAGAACTAGCTTACCGCCCGCGGCTTCGCCCGCTTTGTCTAAAACCTAATAAATTATATACTTAAACCTTCCTCTTGAATCACACTATCTATTAAAAAAAAACCGCATCAAAATCCGTTGCGTAGTTTTAAAGATTTAAGCATACAAAGGGAAATAGAGACAGAGAAAGCGACTTTGTTTTATACTATGTAGTGATGATGTCACTCTCAAGGCTTCAGTTAGCATGGCATTGCTGATATTCAATCACACAAACATTTGTTCGTCTTTCATAAATTACTTTTAATACTTACTAGATCGGGTCCTAAAATGTAACTTAGCAATACTTATGTAAAATCGTTACATAATTCTAGGTATATATTTCTTCAATGCGTGTGTTTGTGAGTTTGTGACTGAACTCCTCCTAAACAACTGGACCGATTACAATGAAATTTTTCTGTGTCTTCATCGCGAGCGCAGCAGAAATGAAAGTGAATAACGTCCAATATCCCAGAATAATCTTGAAATGCTACAGGCATGTAATAAGCCTGTATAGCTGGGACCTGTTGGATCTCTCAGCCCACTGATGTATTTGTTGCTATGCCAAGAATTGTAACCGATATGTCTGAAACGTGACCAGAGCCTAATATTTGGGAAGTGAACATGTTTCCAATTGGAGGTGTCTCTATCGAACATAAGACTGAATTAATTAGCCAATTGAAGGTGTCTCTATTAAATATAAGGCTGAATTAATATAAGAATAAGTTTTTAAATTTACTTATGTACACATAATAAAGATGTGAATGTGTGTAAATAAATTACATACCTACGCAGAAATGTAAAACCTTATGCACCTACATAGTAGGTAATTTAAACTGAGAATTTAAAAAAAGTATAAGATCGCATACCTAACTTTTTACTGGCGCTTATTAATCAAATTAAATTTATACCCATACTGATTTTCTGGTTTATATATTTTCTCTTGTTTTATATTTCATTTATAAATACAAAATTATATTCCTGGATGAAAACAAATTAAACGACCATTAATATTTTTCCAAAAAGAATAAAAAAGTTAACATACAGCTTTGTCAATAGCAATTAATACGGAACGCGGTAAACAATAGCTAGGTTAAATAAATCTGCTTTTCCTCCGAGCCCCAGTTTACATTTAATTTAGCTTCCCAGATTTACAATAATTTGTAAACTTTTGGCGTTTATTCAACAGTACACCGTGATTTGTTATGTCCGATAACGCTCGGTTATTTATTGTTGCAACAATTATCCCCGTGCGGAATTGTTTTTGTCCACAACTACATTCTCTGCACCCTTGTTAATTATCATACCGTTTACGCAAAATATATATATATATATATATATATATATATATATATATATATATATATCTATACTTATAATAAATCTGTAGAGAGGCCAATTCTGTACATGAAATATATTAAAAAAAAAACTATGAAGGGGTGATAAGGGATCGCTACTGATGCCAAAAATGCAATCAGTAAAATTTTTGTCTGTCTGTCTGTCTGTCTGTCTGTCTGTCTGTCTGTCTGTCTGTATATTCGTTATAGAAACAAAAACTACACGACGGATTTTAACGAAATTTGGCACAATTATTCTTCATACTCCTGGGCAGGTTATAGTATACTTTTTATTACGCTACGATCAATATGAGCAGAGCAGTGAAGTGAAATATTGGGAAAACGGGAGAAGTTACTCCATTTTTTAAGCTTCCGTCGCGTGTGCAGCCTTAATGGTTAAAGCTACATAGAAATCATGTACGACACAAATGTTCTTAAATTATTATTATTATATAAAAATAAATTCCTAGACAGCATAATATGTCTATCTTTTAAAATTGACTCACAATAACACGTAGTTTCAATAGCTTAGCAATTCGGAGCTTTCTGATTATATTTGTCGACTCTTACGTTTACAACACTCTCACTCATCCCTAATTAAAAAAGTTAACATTATTACCTATTCAATAATAATAATAAGAATCATGTAAATCGGTGTAGAAACACCAAAGTTATACATATAAAATTACGTAAGGTATTCAATGCGGTTCGCGCCTCTTTGATGGAAACCCATGGAGCGCATGTACTAAGCACGTCTTCTATGTCATCTTCGGTTTTCTGAGCTACTGAATCGATAATTTCGTCATCAGATAATGCAAACACGTGTTTACGTGAGTCATAAATTTATTATGGTATAGTCCTAAAATGTTTTCTAAGAAACAATAGTGTACTTACATTGTCGGCAAGTTTATTTTATTTTATTTTATTTTATTAAGGCTCATTAGCAGCTGTACATCGATTGTTTTACATAAAAAGTACACAAAAAAGTTCAAGTTCTTAAAGTCGGCAACTTATTTTTGTTCGAACAATAGAGATAATAAATTCCAAATGATCAAGTTGTAAAGGTTGTAAAATAAAACGTGCGGCGGGTCCGCGTGCGAGGTTCATACAATATTTGGCTGTTGATGCGAATAGACGTTCAGAGTGTTCGACCTTATTGACAGATTTCTTTTGTTGTTTTTCTATAGGTTTTAGTAGTGTTAAAGCATATTATTAGTTTACATTTTATTTCTTTATAAGTGAAGTACCAGTAGGTACGCATTTTAGTTATTTTGGAAGTGTTTAATTATATTAATAGTTTATTTTCGTAATTATTTGTTTTTCTATAGGTTTTGGTAGTGTTTAAGCATATTAATAGTTTACATTTTATTTCTTTATAAGTGAAGTAGCAGTTGGTACGTATTTTAGTTATTTTGGTAGTGTTTAATTATATCAATAGTTTATTGTCGTAATTATTTGTTTTTCTATAGGTTTTGGTGGTGTTTAAGCATATTATTAGTTTACATTTTATTTCTTTATAAGTGAAGTAGCAGTAGGTACGTATCTTTGTTATTTTGGTAGATATTAATAGTTTATTTTCGTAATTATCATATATTTATTATAGTAGTGTTTAACTATAATTATTATAGTTCATTTATAGATTTCTTTTGTTGTTATTCTATAGGTTTCGGTAGTGTTTAAGCATATTATTAGTTTACATTTTATTCCTTTATAAGTAGTAGTAGGTACGCATTTTAGTTATTTTAGTAGTGTTTATATTATAATATAATATTAATAGATTTCATAAGTGCAAGGTAGCTTCAGTTACTGTTGATTAAAAATACACAATGCCACCTAAAAAAAGACCATCTTTATCTCGAAATTCTAGAGATGCTAAGAGGATGAGAAATGCGCGTTCTCAAGAATCGGCAGAGGAAAGAGCACATCGGTTAAACTCTATGAGAGTTAGTGCCTCAACTTCTCGAGCCAATGAAAGCTCTTCAGAGAGAGAGATGCGATTAGCAGCTGACAGAGCGAGACGAGCTACATCACGGGCGTCTCAAAGCTTTTCTCAACGAGAGCTAAGGCTTACCATTGACCAAGAACAACATGTGTTATCCCGAGCAGCTGAAACTGCTTCACAACGAGAATTGCGTCTCACAGCTGACCGCGAACGACATACATTATCTCGCGAGTCCGAAACATTTACTGAAAGGGAATTACGTCTCACAGCTGACCGCGAACGACATACATTATCTCGCGAGTCCGAAACATTTACTGAAAGGGAATTACGTCTCACAGCTGACCGCGAACGGCATACATTATCTCGCGAGTCAGAAACCTTCACTGAGAGGGAATTACGTCTTACAGCTGACCGCGAACGTCATATATTGTCTCGCGAGTCAGAAACCTTCACTGAGAGGGAATTACGTCTTACAGCTGACCGCGAACGTCATATATTGTCTCGCGAGTCAGAAACCTTCACTGAGAGGGAATTACGTCTCACAGCTGACCGCGAACGTCATATATTGTCTCGCGAGTCAGAAACCTTCACTGAGAGGGAATTACGTCTCACAGCTGACCGCGAACGTCATATATTGTCTCGCGAGTCAGAAACCTTCACTGAGAGGGAATTGCGTCTCACAGCTGACCGCGAACGTCATATTTTATCTCGAGAATCTGAAACTTTTACTCAATATGAAGACCGTTTGACAAATGATAGGGTGCACCATAATATTGTTCGATCACTCGAAGATGAACATGAGCATGAACAACGGCTAGAGTCGGTACGCGAACATTACAATTCTTTGACACAAGAACGATTAATAAGTTTGTCTAATGAAAGATTAAGAATCGAAAATATTCGGTCTCTTGAAACGGACGAACAGCGAGAGGCCCGTCTTACTGCAGACAGATTTCGACATAGTCTTAATAACTTAGATGTACACATAGAAGATCAATCTAGAAATACGGTGGCGTGGTCCGACAAATATAAAAGTGGGTTTGCTTATAACTTCACAATTGATTACAGATCATCTTCTGTAATAGGCGATATGAACGTGGTATGTTCTTTTTGTAATGCTTTAAAGTGGAGTAAGGAGTCGGCTGGATTCTGTTGTTCTGGAGGTAAAATAAATTTGCCTTCATTCGAAGACCCACCGGAACCTTTGAAATCATTACTATTAGGGGAACATGTGCAATCTAAACAGTTTTTCGACAACATTCGCACTTATAATAGTGCGTTTCAGATGACATCCTTTGGTGCTCAACAAATCTCCGAAGGTCCTTTCATGCCTACTTTTAAAATACAAGGTCAGGTTTACCATTTGATAGGATCTCTTTTGCCTGAAGACCAACCTAAGTTTCTTCAAATATATTTTGTATCCGACTACAACGAACAGTCGAATATAAGAAATCAATATTTCCCAAATTTAAATGCTGAACTCATTTCACAACTTCAGAACATGTTGCATCAGATTAATTCGTATGTATGCAGTTTTAAATCGGCATTAGAAGCTCTTCCTCGAGATGATGATAACAATTATAAAATTGTTATAAATGCCGATAGGCGTCCAACGCAGGAACACCCTGGGCGTTATAATGCTCCATCCACGAATGAAGTTGCTGTGGTATTGGTCGACCAGGAATGTGATAGGCGTGATATCGTTATCCGTTCCAGAGACAATCGTTTACAACGTATTTACGAAACCCACAGGGCTTACGACGGTTTACAATATCCTTTGATATATTGTCGAGGGGAAGATGGTTATAATTTTGCTTTATACCAAACTGATCCGCATACAGGCGCACCTATTTATAATAAAAAGATTTCATGCCTTCAATTTTACTGTTACCAATTGCAAGTAAGACGGAATAGGTTTGTATACTTGCAACGTTTTCGTGGCTTATTCAATCAGTTTATTGTAGACATGTACGCAAAAATTGAAACCGAAAGATTAGTTTATATACGATCTAATCAAAGGCAGCTGCGCGCTGAAGAATACGTGCACATTCGCGACGCCATGCAGCAAGATAATGATACGGTGAATATGGGCCGTTTAGTTATTTTGCCCTCTTCTTTTACTGGTGGTCCACGCTACATGCACGAACGTACTCAAGATGCTTTTTGCTACGTAAGAAAATATGGACGTCCCGACTTATTTATTACTGTAACTACCAATCCTAAGTGGGATGAAATCACTCGGGAGCTTCTTGAGGGTCAAGCACCGCATGACCGCCATGATATCATCGCAAGAGTTTTTCATTTAAAATTAAAATCAATGATAGATCTATTTACCAAAGATAACATTTTTGGAGAAGTATTGTGTTATATGTATAGTGTTGAATGGCAAAAACGCGGCTTACCCCACGCACATATCCTGCTTTGGTTAAAAGATAAGGTTCGACCTAATGATGTAGACAGTTTAATCAGTGCTGAAATTCCAAGTCCGATTGCAGATTCCGAGTTATACGACATTGTTAAAACTCATATGATACATGGTCCATGTGGTGCATTTAACGTGAATTCTTCTTGCATGCAAGACGGTCGTTGCACTAAAAGATATCCAAAAGCCTTAGTGGAAGAAACTGTAACAGGACATGATGGATACCCGTTATATCGTCGCCGTTCAAGAGATACTGGTGGTTTCACTGTTGAAAAGCGAGTGTCTGGACAACAGGTTATTTTAGACAATAGGTGGGTCGTTCCGTATTCTCCTGTGTTGTCCAGAGCATTTCAAGCTCACATAAATGTTGAAATGTGTAATAGTGTAGAGTCAATAAAATATATTTGTAAGTACATTAATAAGGGCAGTGACCAAGCTACATTTGCTTTGAGAAATGAAAATGATGAAGTTACAAGATTTCAGTCAGGCAGATATATAAGTTCTTCAGAAGCTGTGTGGCGGATCTTAAGTTTCAACATTCATGAAAGATATCCACCTGTGAAGTAAAAATAACTCGGTCAAGATTACTTTTAAAAAAAATAATTTATTTAAATAAATTACAATTTTTACTTAATCTATGACCTTAACTATAGAGAGCTGGTGTGAGAATGACGAGTTTACTTGTGAATTGCTTATATATCCGAGATATCCTCCTGCCTGGTGGTCCGGTGGTGGTCCGATACCGTATAACCATTAAATTAATATCCCTTTGTTTTATCAATTACGCATTGTCCACTAAATGGGCGTATTGTTCAAGTTGATACGTTCCTTCTTGGATGTCCACGGTGTTATCATAATAAGTTCACTGGAATTCGCATAATGATCTTGTAACTTAGGTATTTGCCTTTTATTATTTATTTTAAAATTAAGTGTGGCCTTTTGCTTTGCTTTACTGTCCCCCTCCAAATTCGAAGTACAGGTTTTCGAACGAAACCTGGATCTGAGAATTTTAACATAGATTAGGCACATTATTATTACAATAGTTATAAATGTTATCCAGCTATATTGAACAATATCGTGAGTTTCAAAATTAAATGCGGGAATCCTCTTCAATTCATTTAACTTAGATGAAATCTTCTTTCTATCATACTTGCTAAGTTCTATTTCAGTTACAGTCTCCATTGGTTGTAAATCCACTTTACCAATAATTATTTTGTCCGTTGATTCCCTCGTGTGAAATAAAGTTTTTCCTGAAACATTCAACTCACAATTTTCTCCATATAATATATTAGTATACTTAGTCCACAAAGTTTCTTTATGATTATTACACTTGATTCCAACTTCAGTTGTCTTATTAAAATACATATAAATGGCTTTTGGGGATATCTCAAAAATTTCCTCTTTAGGACACTTTATTGCTACCATTTGACATTTTTCGCTATTCATTGTATTTAATATTTCAGATTCACAAGTATCTTTCGTCAAAATATTTCCTTTACAAATTAATTCATTTATTTCAATACAATCTTCAGCTTCATACATTTCTTCTTCATTGTAAGCTAAAGTAACCGTTCGCATAATAGGATAGGAACAGGATAGGTTATGTTGGATAATAGGTACAATTTTTCTTGTCCTAAATACACTATTCTTAACTAATGGTATTTCAATTACAAAATATACTATTCCATTAATAATTTGACAATCTACAGTAATAAACTTTTCTAAATCATTAACATTTCTAGATATAACAATTTCTTTTGGAATACTATTAATTGTATCTTCTAACAATTGAGATTGCAAAATACTATAATGATACATTTTATGTTCAGCAAACGTAATAGCTGTTGTTAATCTTTCACTTACATCTTGTAAAGTTTGAGCTTGTAATAACAAAGATATAGCAACTTTTTGTTGCGCTTTACTAGTTAACATAGATAACAATTGATTATTAATCTCTTCCTGAATTAAAGTAATATTTGCAATCTGCTTATTATATTCCTCTAAAGTTTCATCAGTTATCGATATTTGTTTATTATAAGCAATTCTTACAGTTTCTAAATCTCTTTGAATTAAATCTAAATCATTTTGATCTAAATTACCAGTTATCGACTTAATAACACTTCCTAAACCATTAATTAATCCTCTTTTAATCCTATTCTTACTTTGAATATTTAAATGTTTACATATCTCTCTAACATGTTCTAATATAATATTAATTCTCTGATATATATGATTAACATCATCTATCTTAGAATTTCTATAAGCATGGTTTACAGATTGTTGTATACTCTCTAAATTTAATACAATTGGTTTTATTTCTAACTTATGAATAATATACCACTTTCCTTCTAAAATTCGAGCAGGCTTCAACTCAACTATTATTACATTTTCTGAAGGTTCTAACTGCTTGAACTTGTATCCGAAACTGACGTAGATTCTGAAACAATTAGTTCCTCTACATGATATATTTTGCCATTGCTTATTTTATATTTGTTATGAGGTTCCACGCTTAATATTTTGTATGGACCTAAAAATCTTGACTTCGTCTTATGTCTGTCCGCCATAGAGTTTTTCAAATAAACTGTATCACCTATCTTAAATATTTTCGGGGGTTTAATTCTCTCATTCAATCTTTTATTCCTATCATGCTTTTGCTTCTTTAACAATTTATGAACATTTTGATTTAACTCTTTCGCAAAATCTCTATGCTGGGCAGTATATCTCTGTATAGCTACTTTTAAATTATCAAAACTACGCAACTTAGGCTTTCTACCAAAATGCACTTCAAATGGCGTCATATTTATCGCACTATGCATTGTATTATTATAAGAATGTACAATAAAATTAATCTTTTGATTTTGGTCTAAATCTGATTCACGTTGTAAACGAAACAACTCTTGTATAGTACTATGTAAACGCTCAACATCCGAATTTGATTTATGATGTTGCGGTGACGTAGTATGGTTAATAATATTATAAGTTTTAAAAAGTTCCGTGACAATCTCACTACAAAACGATTGTTCACCATCATGCACTATCTTATTAGGTGCCCCTATAAATGCAAATATTTCATATAATACATCATATACTCTACTTTTATCTACTGGCTTAATAATCGCATATTTTGAAAACTTATCTATAATTGTAAGGTACCACTGTCTTTCTAAAGACATAAAATCTATATGCCATACTGACATTGGTTCATGTGGAGTTTCTGTCTCCGAATACAATGTATTATTAGGATGCCTATTATATTTTTCCTTTCTACACAATTCGCAATTTAATATATACTTCTTAATATTTTTCCGCATATTCTCCCAATAATATTTTTCACGCAATTGTTTATACACAATTTCTATACCTGCATGTCTATTATTTAGTAAGTGACATTCTTTAATTAAATTTAATTGTTCTTCTTTATTATCTATTTCTATTAACGATTTAATGTATCTAGTTGGCTTAAACTTACTATGATCAAAATACTTTCTATAAACTTCAGATATTTTATAATATAATTCGTCGTTTGGTATTATAAAAGCATATTTTTCTTTACTTAAATACTCTAACATATATTTTTTAATAACTTCTTCCTCATTATTAGGTGGAATATAAAAATACCACATACCTTTTTCAAACTTCGCGTTCTCGTATGGAGCACTTTCAAACACAACACGTCTGAGACGTTTAGGTGGGTAACTATCAATGATTGGAATACCTGTATCGCTGTCTTGTTGACAAGAGTGTATTGTATTACTCAACGATCTATTGTCTGAGCAACAGGAATTCGATTCAGTGCTTATCGCTGTATCATTATTACGCGGTGTACTGTCTAACGATAATTCTTCGCCACAATGCGCTGCTAAGGAATCTACACTTGTGTGGTTTATTTGAATTCTACTTAATGCATCAGCTACGTAATTTTCTTTACCCTTGACGTGCTCAATTTTATAATCGTAATCTTGCAATTTAAGTTTCCATCTCGTTAATCTTTGATTTGGCTCTTTTAGTTTAGATAACCATATTAATGCTTTATGATCTGTTCTTAAGATAAATCTCCTACCATAAATATAGGGTCTGAATTGATTAACAGCCCATATAATACCTAACAATTCTTTTTCCGTAGTGTTATACTTTCTTTCTGTTTCGCTTAAAATTCTCGACGCATACGCTATCGGATGATTTTCTTGACTTAATACTGCACCTAGAGCTATGTCCGATGCATCCGTTGTTAAAACAAACGTTTTATTAAAATCAGGGAATGCTAAAATTGGAGCATTCATTAATAAATGTTTACACGACTCGAATGCTTCTTTAAACTTATTATTATTAATGTCAATAATCGCGTTCTTCTTAGTCGTATCCGTTAAAGGCTTAACTATCTTACTTAAATTAGGAATAAACTTTCTATAATAACCTATTAATCCTAAAAAACTTCTAACTTGTTTTAATGTTTTTGGAATCGGAAATTTCTTAATTGCCTCTATCTTTGACTGATTTGGCTTTAGTCCGTCTTTGTTAAGAACATGACCTAGAAATTCGATTTCCTCTTCCATAAATACGCATTTATTTTTATTTAATTTTAGATTAACTCTACGTAACGCTTCAAAAACTTGCTGCAACCTATTTATGTGATCTTGCTTAGTTTTTGAATATATAATTATGTCATCTAAATAAACTAAACAAATATTTCTACTTATTTCCGTTTTTAAAATATTGTTCATCATTCTTTGAAATGTCGCGGGAGCGTTCTTTAAACCAAAAGGCATCCGTAAAAATTCATAATGCCCATTAGGCGTACTAAATGCCGTTTTCTCGATGGAATCTGTATCCATTAAAATTTGGTGATATCCCGAAGTTAAATCTAAGGTAGAGAAATATTTATTTCCTTGTAACTTGGAAAATAACTCCTCAATATTTGGCAATGGAAATTTATCGGATTTTGTTATTTCATTTAACCTCCTATAGTCAATAACCATTCTCCATTTCTTAACGCCTGACTGATCTATTTTCTTAGGCACTATGTGCACTGGAGATGACCATGGCGACTCGGAAGGTTGAATTATTTTCTCGTTTAATAATTTAATTATTTGTTTATTAACTTCCTCTTGTTGTATTTGCGGCAAACGAAAAGGACGTTGGTAAATCGGTTCATTAGTAATTAAATTAATTTTATGCTTAATAGATGTAGTTGCGCTATTCGTTACATCCTCCGTAAATAAATCTCTATACGTTTCGCACAAATTATTAATGTCTGAATAATTTTCATTTGTCATGTGATGAATTAAAATTTCACTATTTGGTAAAATTAATTTTCGTTCTTTTAAATCTATTTTAGCATTAACTTGCTCTATCATATCTGTTCCCATTAAAATATCATATTGATCGCTAAAATTAAACACATAGAACTTCATTGTTCCTTCACCCGTATCGAAGTACTTATACCAAAACGGAGTTTCTATTAAACCTACATGGGTCGACGTACCGTGAGATGTACGCACCGAAAATTTCTCAGGCTTATAATAGCTTTTAAAATATTTTGAAGCCTTTTCAGTCATAAACGACCTTTGACTACCCGTATCTATTAAGATTTTTAATTTTGGCTCATCCGTTTCGAAATATGGCAAATAAGACTTAACAAAATTAAATTCTATGGCCCTTTCTTTTGAGAGGCCTTTTTGTAAAAATTTGCTTCATCTATATTATTAGTATGGAAAACTTCCTCTGCGACTAACCCTTTACCTAGATTTGTTTGACCTGGGCGTAACTGAGGCGCTGTCCGCATGGACACGTCTTCCGTTTCATTTACATTTCTATTAACCGGGCGATATTGATTACGCTTGAAATAACTATTCTGAGGCTTATTGAACACATTATTTGGATTTGGCTTCCATGGATATTTTTGATGGAAATTATTATTACTTTGGTTATGATTATTATTATAATTGTTATTATTATAATTTATCCTTGGATTTTGTGGATAATTAGGATAACTATGCTTTTGATTTACAAAATTGGGTTTATGTTGCGAGTACCCCTGCTGAACAATTCGCGGCGGTGGTAAAATGCTCGAAAACTTTTGCTTAATATTGTCGAACCTACCCTCTGCTTCTAATTGTAAAATTCGGGCGGCCGTTTCCTCAAAACCACAGTTTGACACGTAAATTTGGTCATGGTACGGTAAGCTGTTTCTTAATGCATTTTGCGCGGTATTAATATACGGCTCCATCACTTCATCGACTAACGTTTTCTCACTATATTTATCTAACAACTTACTTCTAATAAAAAATAATTTCTGTTTTAACTCAAAAATTAAATCCTTATAGCTACCTTTTCTTTTAACATTCGACAATTCAATTAATAAGGTATTGAACTCCCTATTATCTCCACATTCTTTTTTTAATGTTAATTCTATATTTTTCCACTTAAAGTCATGATCTACCATGGAGATAGTCATGGCAGCTTTCGATTCTAATTTGCTTAATAACAACATTACATTAGGTGGTGTGTCTCCACCTGCGATCTTTAACCAATGTTTGGCACAGTTTATAAAATTATAAAGATTAAATGCGTCACCATCATATGTGGGAACGAACGATAACAAGGTTTTTGGATCCATATTGTCTATGACAGTTGGATTATTACTGCAATTTGAATAACTCAAATCACTAAGACTGCTCTCACTTTCAGAAGGAGAGTGATTCTCTCCAGTATCCCTATAGCTATATACAAAAGTCGGGGGTTTCAAGTGGAAAGGAATGGTGAAAGGATTATGCTACGGTACTTACAGCACAAATCCGATGATGGCCTCCTTTTTCATTTCTTCCCTCGAACTTTTCACTGATTTTACTAATTTGTTTGTGAGTTGCCTAACTTCAATCTTGAAAGATTTTCGTGAACTTTTTCGTAATTTACGATGTATTTACTTTAAATTCACTCGTTAGGCCCCTAAGTTGGGCGCCAGTAAAAATAACTCGGTCAAGATTACTTTTAAAAAAAATAATTTATTTAAATAAATTACAATTTTTACTTAATCTATGACCTTAACTATAGAGAGCTGGTGTGAGAATGACGAGTTTACTTGTGAATTGCTTATATATCCGAGATATCCTCCTGCCTGGTGGTCCGGTGGTGGTCCGATACCGTATAACCATTAAATTAATATCCCTTTGTTTTATCAATTACGCATTGTCCACTAAATGGGCGTATTGTTCAAGTTGATACGTTCCTTCTTGGATGTCCACGGTGTTATCATAATAAGTTCACTGGAATTCGCATAATGATCTTGTAACTTAGGTATTTGCCTTTTATTATTTATTTTAAAATTAAGTGTGGCCTTTTGCTTTGCTTTACTTGTGACTCATCTGGATGTTCATCTTGAAGGCGGTCAACGTATATATTTCAACACCGATTATGTCACAGAACGGTTAGAGAACCCTAGACAAACAACTTTATTAGCATTCTTTCGACTTTGCCAAACTGATGATTTTGCAAAATCTCTTTTATATGAAGAAGTTCCATCGTATTATACCTACGATAAGCAACGAGGTGTCTTTAATCGTAGACGCCGTGGCAGGCCTGTAGATGGCGAGTCAGGTATTTTCAAAGAACATGTTCTTGGTAGAGTATACACCGTTCATCCTAACAACGCTGAGTGTTTCTATTTGCGATTATTATTACATACTGTGCGAGGACCAACCTCATTTATAGATTTGAGAAAAGTAGACGATGTTGTTTATCCCAGTTATCATGCAGCTTGCCAAGCGCGTCATTTGCTTGAAAATGATCAGCATTGGGATGACGCTTTAGCAGAATCCTGTGTTAGTGATAATCCAAGACGGTTACGTCATTTATTTGTAACATTACTTACATTTTGTAATTTGTCAGATGCTGTACAATTATGGGAAAAATATAAAGACAAATTTTCAGAAGACTTTCTTAGAAATATATCTAACAATGATGAAGGCACAACTAATGATAATTTCCGTGATCTTGCCATAAATCAGTGCTTATTAGCTCTTCAGGATGAGTTAACAGCAGTTGGCGGTAAATCACTATGTGAATATGGTTTGCCAACACCAACCTCAGTCGGAGAGGTAACTAATAGGGAATATTCCGCAGAGATTGGTTACAACTTAATGGAACTGCTGACAACATTAGAAAACGGTGTCCCAATGATGACTGCAGAACAACGTTCAGTTTATGACCGCGTGTGCGGAAGTGTTCAAAATAATTTGGGAACAATATGGTTTTTAGATGCACCTGGAGGAACTGGGAAAACCTTTTTGACTAAATTAATATTGGCTTATGTTCGAAATCAGCGTAAAATAGCTCTTGCCGTAGCTTCATCTGGGATAGCTGCAACATTGCTACCAGGAGGTAAAACGGCTCACACTATGTTCAAAATACCAATTGATTTAGATCGCACGGAAAGTCCAACCTGTAGTATTTCAAGAAATAGCGACAAAGCAAAGGTATTACGCGAGTGTAATTTAATCATATGGGATGAATGTACGATGGCCCATCGAAAAGCAGTAGAAGCGGTAGATAGAACTTTAAGGGATATAAGACAAAATGATCGACCAATGGGCGGTATCACGGTTTTATTTTGTGGTGATTTCCGACAAACCTTACCGGTAATACCACGGGGAACCCGAGCTGATGAGGTTAGGGCTTGCCTGAAAAGCTCTTATTTGTGGCGTGATATACAATCGGTGCATTTGACTATAAACATGCGAGTGAGAACTGGAGATAACCCGGATGATAGTCAATTTTCTGATTCATTATTAAAGATTGGTGAAGGTACCTATCCACAACTACACCAAGGAAAACTTATTCTGACGCCTGAATTATGTTGTATAGTGCAATCTCAACCACATCTTATATCGTCGGTTTACGGTGACGTAACAAATATATTAAATAGGGACAATTCCTGGCTATGCGAAAGATCTATTTTAACTCCTCGCAATGACCAGGCATCTGAGATTAATAACAAAATACTGTCGAATATACAGGGGGAAAGCAAAGTTTATAGATCAATAAATAGAATGGTCGATGAACAAGAAGCAACTAATTACCCGATAGAATTTTTAAATTCTTTAAATATGCCCGGACTTCCTTCTCACGAAATTTGTTTAAAAATTGGCATTCCGATTACTCTACTCCGAAATTTAAGACCACCACAACTTTGCAATGGAACTCGACTAAAAGTAACCCAGTTGCAACAAAATATAATCGAGGATCAAATTTTAACAGGTTGCGGTGCAGGAGAAACCGTCTTTATCCCCAGAATACCCTTAATACCAAATAATTTTCCATTCCAATTTAAAAGGACGCAATTCCCAGTATCGGTGTGTTATGCAATGACAATAAATAAGGCTCAAGGGCAGACTTTTCATGTTGCCGGAGTAGATCTCGGTGTCAGTTGTTTCTCGCATGGTCAGTTATACGTTGCTCTTTCCCGTGTTAGCAGTTCTAGAAATCTTTATGTTCACGTGCCGGACGGGTCAACTTTCAATATAGTTTACCCGGAAGCTTTGCGCTAAAGTATTTTGGTTCTATAGGTCCTTAAGCCTCATGTGAACCTGATGTAAATAATATTACCAATACATTTTAAATTAATAATACACAAGGAGTTACACGCTGACGTAGTCGCGGGCACAGCTATCTATACTTTTCTGCCGGAAGTCACTATTCCACGCGGACGAAGTCGCGGGCAAAAGCTAGTATATATATATATATATATATATATATATATATATATATACTTTTTTTACAACTAACCTTTTTGGTGAACGTACAGCTGGCCACTGACACAAATTAAAAAATTGGTTGTCTGTAAAGTCGGTTTACTGAAGATAGTTGAACGTGACAACGTCCGATTGTGCTTCTTTGTCGCTTGTTCCGCGCGCTCGCTTGCACTTCAAGCCTTACATGGAACGCCTCAGAGCGAGGTAACGCCGCATGAGTCATGTTTTTTCGTGCGTGCAGCCGGCTCTATCGAATTATAAGACATTGTCACGTCAAAAATAATTTCCTAGTTCCATTTTTAAACAGCGCGGGACGCGTGACTATATAGGTATCAGGAATTGGTGATTTACGCAAAAGGCTACTTACTATATATAGCATTTCACTTATAAAACATAACGTAAAATATATTTAAGAATGTAGATTATATATAGGCGCGCTCGATCCAACATATTGGTATTCATCGGAAGGCGAAACACGTGTTGAATACGATCTGGTTGGCAAAGAGAGTACTTTTTGCAGTGAATTTATATTTTGTGGATTTCCGTAAAAGATATGTTGAGGAATAATGTTGGAGTTGGAAATAGTTGGGTGAATGTTTTCGATATCAGGATTTCATCCACTGGTCTGGCGATTGTCTGACCTTTTAGTGCGTATTGACGCACACTTTTTTGATATTCAGACAAAAGAACGATAAAGGTTATATATTACTTTAATTATTCTTCGATCACAGTTTTATTAATATGGTCTTGTCTATTTTCAGATCTATCCATCCTTCAATCAATGGCCTAGAAATTGAGATAATTATCGGACAAAATATTTGCAAAAAACTTCAATTTAATCCCGTCTTATTTGGATATAATGAAGGTAAGGCAAGTAAGTAATACGGTTTTAAAAGTTTATAGAGCAACCCTTATTATTTTACACAAGATTTCTTTTAATTGTAATACGTTAAAAATAACCCCAAAAATTCTTAAATTAATTGATAGAAGATCATAATGACCGCAGTTGTTTAAGGTGTAAAAGAGTTTATTAGTAAGGTAAGCTTATAAACGAATGGAACGCTTTTGAAGGCAAAATAGCTTATTGCCTTTACATGCTGGCAAAAGAAAAAGAGAAGTGAAACCTTTACATGAACAAGTGAATGTTGGATCAAAAGTGATATTTTTAACAGAATAATGTTTGAGCTACCGAATTTATTGCGCTGAAATTCGAAAGTTACATTTACCAATTAGCTTGTAAATTAAATAAAAGGCGTATTTTGTTTTGTAAGATTTAAAATACACACAAGTAGTGAGAATTATTAGTTATTCATCACATTATTTAATTCGACGTTCAAGCCACTTAAATCAACTTTCCAGTACATATACCGTTTACCACTATTTCTTTATCCACATTCAAAAATCTAATCATACCACGGCTGACATCTCTAGAAACCTTTTAAACACAACAAATTACCCCACGCATTTAAAATAAAAACTGAATTAATGGAGATAGTTCTCAACAATAAAGTGGCAATTGGCTCTTAAAGAGGTGTCGAGCTCAAAGCTATGCGCTGAATACAGGCATTTTGTTTTTATCAACTGCTAACAATGCTTTAGTTCACGCTTGCTTTCATTCCATCATGACCGTTGATAAAAAGCCAGATGCGCGTTTGTGTACAATTAAAGCTGAAATGCGTTGTTTTTAGCGACACTTTTCAACTAAATGGAGAGGTTTTTTACGTTTTATGCGTTTGGAAGAGGAATGAATGTTAGTTTCTCTATGTACTTTAAAATATCATATTTCTACAAGAACGAGGCCGGCAAAATTCGCTAGCGGTTAATTAAAATTTAATTTTATGTGTTACAAATGAGGGTTAAAATTTGGCGAAGCTACTCTTAAATGTAGGAGTACGGTAATTATAATATTGTATACGTAGAACATACCCGGGTTATTTTACAAACAGCTTATTTTCTCTCTGAATTAAAAACTTGGTAGATATAGAACCAAGTTTTCAATTCAGGTAATTTTACCTTATTGAAATACTATTCTTTTTTCTTGAAATAACTTTAGTTTGTGTTTTAGTGGATGGAATAATATCTTGATTATCTTGCTTTTAAAATAAACATGTTCTTGGAAGCTCAGCAACGTTTATGAGGACACCTAAGTGGTTTCATAGCTTGATAATTTTGTACCTTTTTTGCACTGCTGTTGATTGCACTATTATGCACAACTACATCATGTTCTAAAACTCATCCATTTTCTCAAAACTTTGACAAACACATACACTCTTTGTAACTTTGGGCACTAATTGATGGCTGAGTTAGATGATGCTCTACGTGGAAGGTTGTGGTTTTGTATAGACCGGTTACAGACCCTGACCAAAGAGTGTCAAGGCTTTCATTCTTTTTTCGTATTTGTCCATGAAACTGCCCGATTAGTGAACGAATTACAACTTCCTGAAATCTATTGAACGTTTTAATCGCTCATCAAACCAAAGCAGAAAAGTGAAATTGATTGAAATAATTTTAGACTATTTGAATGAACAGGACATCTCTACGAAGCCGAAGCTGGCAGAAACATCAAACAAACCCATGAGAATTACTCACTCGTGTCCGCCATTCCTTTGTGTTCCGACAAAAATAAGAACAACGGTCCAATTACCGCAAAAAACAATGTCAGCGATTAATGTGATGTTCTTCGGCCCAGAAATAATACGAGACTGTCCGGAACATGAGACGTAAATGGCACGAAAATGATGGATGCACAGCCTTCAGGAGAGCATTGAAAACCTTTGTGTAAATCCTACTCTTTTGTGCCGTTTATCGCATCTATTTTGAGCATTGTAGCCGTCTTATTTATCGCGCTATAGACGAACAACCAATATAGATATTATGAGTATAGTTATTGTTAAGGTAGAGAGCAATGAACAAAATGTTCTCTACCATATCGTTGAGTAAAAAAATGTTTATAATATATTGAATCATGTTTTCAATTTAAAATGAACACTAAAATATCGTTGAGCGAATTGGTATCAGGTATAAAAGTAAGACAAATTTAATTTGGGTATACATTTTCTCAATTAACTATAATCATTAACAATTAACTATTAGATTCAATGTTAGAAAACCAGAACCAAATTACAACAAAAGAATAAGGAACAATATTTTTCACGTTTCGAGTAATACATAAAAACATTAATATTTCAATGCAACCTATCCCGTACCTTGACCTGATCTTAATTCCTAAGTGCTCTGCAGATTCGTTGAACCTCAAACCTATGTCTAACTTTACTTGTTTTAGATTTTATGTCGCTATAAAACTAGACGCCCCCGTGATACGCAGCTACATATATTATTCAGACGGGTCTGGGAGTTTTTAAGAGATTCGTGTAAACCTTTTACTGCCGAAATCAAATCTTGAATGTAGCTTTACGGAGTGAACGACTTCTCGGGATTTACAAACTTGGCACAACTCTGGAATGACTTTGGGGAAAAACTGCTTTGTTTTCGTCTCATTTGCTTAAGAAAGACACGAGTGTTGAACCTGTCCGTAATGAATTTGTTTTTGTTAGATCTACGATCCTTTAAATTATTCTTTGACTGAAATACTGAATTTATTATAGGATAAATCTTAACTATAGAGCTAGGCGTTTTAGTTGGTACTTTTGCTTCTTTTAGTTATTAAATTAAAGATATTAAATTATATGAAGAAACACTTGAAAATATACGCGTTTTTTTCAAATACGATCATATTATGTGGTCAAACGCCTGCCTATCATGTATAAAAAAAAACGATCACATTAATATTCTTTCTACCATTTTAATTTTTGTATCCATTGGTTTATTTAAAAAAACGGATTTATTCATTTAACTCAAACACCATTCGCTAGTAGTATTTCACTTTATAGTTGGTAGAGTCTATAGTTAGCTGTGATATTTACTCAATATTAAGTAGGGTACTTGTCAAAGTGCCACATTAGCAAGCAATATTGCTTTGCATAAATAACATTGCTGAGTATCGTGACAGTCGCGTGATTGATGTACACTCAATCGTACCGTTCATACACCATCAACAAATAGCTTCCATTTCGTGTATAACGCCTAATCTATTATTACCCCGTTTGCGGGTAGGCTATAACTCTCTAAACCGTGCCGTTACATTATATCTAACTATGATAGATGGCACATTAAGTCCTATATATCCTTACTAGATGATTAAAATATGTCATTTTAGTTGAGTAAATGAAGGTAGTTTAATATACCTAACATAGACGTAACTGTATATCAAAATTATGTTATGAAATTCCACGAATACGAATAGGCTGGCTGCTTTCCTAAGAAAACAATCAAAGAATCGAACTGTGAACAATAAAGTTATCAACGTTGAACAAAGACAGAGACGATTCGATAAGGGAGATAAGGGTAACATCATAATCATCCCACCCGCTGTGCTCTCATGCGACCCGTGCCGCTCCAGTCGGCCGATCATGGATGAGCTACCTTACCGATACCACATCCTGGGACACACTCACAACACCTCAGCTCATCGATTGATAAACAAACGCGGGGGCGCGGCGGACGCCTGTTGCGCGTCACGAGACTCACCGGGCAAGAGGGCGAGGATCGCCAAGGCCGCCAGCATGGGGGCCATGGCGGCGACGCGCGGGCATACCACACCCGCGCCCGCTGCGCTAGCACGCCGGCGCGCTCATGCGGCCCACTGACAAACACGGCCGGCCCGAGCGGCGCTCGGCGCGGGACTGACCCCGCCGCCGCTGCCCACCCTCGCACATCCCCACTCCCCCGCACTCGCGGCTGCGCAGCCTTCAGGTGCGCGAAACCTGAGCCCTGCCCCTTGAAAAATCCTGAGATCGCATAGTGAAATCAAAAACTCGTTATACACTTTCGTGTGGGAGAGGTAATGAGGGCCAGTGGCTAATAGGTGCAAGGATAAGTAGGCCAGCGGGCGCAAGGTCGGCCCGGGAGAGTCCCCGGGCGCCCTTCGCGAAATCATTCGTGTAATATTAATCAGAGTGAGTTAACCGCGGATATCTCGTTCATCAGCGGCTCTCACTTTCAATTAGCGGAATGCTTCTTGGCATCAAGAACGTAGAGCTGAGTGAGGCTTTATAAAAAATACCAACTCCAATGGGATTAAAAGTGAAGAATTCACGTTATGATTCGACAACATTGTTAACTGAAGTTTCATTATTCAGTTAATCTGATGGAAGTCGCCCAATGAGAAAATTTAGATGCTAAGCTCTACCTCTTTTTTTACTTATTTAAGTATTATGAGTTCTGTAATATTAATTTACAAACTCTAAATTCTAATAATTCAGCTCAACTATTATTAAAATGAAATTATAATTTACAATTTCCCCATCCATCGTACATTCGTACATCGTACATTTACAATTTCCCCATCCATTTAGCCATCGCCCATGGTGAACACATAAATCCTATAGCACTCAATGACCACGTTCATATCTAACTTAGAAAGAATTTTAGATACAGTACAACAACAACAAATAAATAAACTGTTCAGGTCTTATATTCAAATCTATTTGTACCAGTAGGTACAAATAAATTTAGTTTAGGATAGCCACTTATTGAGGAAAGCTCTCTAACATTACGCTACAACATGCAGAGCAGTGAAAAACTTAAATATTTTTTTATGTAGGTAAAACCGCAAAACATAGCTACATTTTGATAAAAATTGCAGGAGTATGTATGTTTGTTAACAATCCCCTAAAGTACCAACCTTAAAAAATAAATTTTCAAAAAATCTGTTGGTCCTTTACAAAACGCCGTATAAAAAACACCTTAAAACATCCAACTGCTGCTTATTAAAGGCAATACTTTTAGCATTTTCATCTTCTTTAATTACAAAGCATCGTATATTAAAGATTTTTTAACTTCAAAACAGCGTTCGGAACGTTTGAACAGTAGCTAATGGCGTACCGTTGATCATTTTTACAAAGGGCCGGCGTTGCTTCACAAAATACACGCGAATTCCCTTTAACTAATTGGTTAGTGAAAATGTAATTATAGGGCATTACTCTGCCTGACAAGAGGGAGCTGTAATTACAAGTACAAATTATTTTCACACTCGTCAACTTAGAATAAATAATTTAATTTGTCTTTCTAGAGTAGTGTTCCGTTCGCTCCGTTTAAGACGACATGTTGGCAAGATGAATTAAATTATAGCAGCTGTATATCACACATCATATTGTGTGTAGTAGGCCGTAGGAAGTAATAGTCATTGTTGGATTTTATGGGGAATATATTATAGACCGGGAGATATTGACACAAAATTTCGAGTCATTTGTAACAGGATGGCGGTTCTACAGGGGTCTTAGTACGCAATGACAAAAAGAAAAATGATGGTGTGAACGCTGGTACCGGCGGCTTAGTCGCGTGGGCGTTAGTCGAACTTGTCGGCAAAATAGCGAAAGTCAAACGATTTGTAACACAAAAATTTTAGAATTTACCGATAGCCCATAAAAAAGAAGTAGGCGGTAGTGTCATGGCATACTTTTCCGGTGTGACTTACAGCCCGCCATACCGACGCGAATGTGTTGATATGAATAAAACAATTATTCAACCATTTGTACCAGGCTAACTTTTGCACAGGTAACCATCGTCGTGCAGCCATTTACGAAAATCGCCATGCCATACTTTTCGGACGATTCCAAATGGTCGCCATACCGCCGAAAATCTGCAAAAAAAATTTATTTCGCCAAACTTTTTGTACCAGTATTGCATTTGGATTTTTGGAGAGTATTTGATAAAATGTGACCATTATTATATTTGCCATACTTCTAGTAGGGGGAAAAAGTGCTATCATACTTGAAAAATTAATTTATTATTAATTTATATAAGTGAAGATTTCCAACACCTAGATCTTTGAAATTTTGTATTTATATTCGTTGATCCTCAAACTTACAGGAAAAATAAGTGCCATACTGTTACAAATCGTTTGACTTTCACTATTTTCCGACGGGTTCGACTAACGCCCATGCGACTAAGCCGCCGGTACCAGCGTTCACACCATCATTTTTCTTATTGTCATTGCGTACTAAGAACCCTGTAGAACCGCCATCCTGTTACAAATGACTCGAAATTTTGTGTCAATATCTCCCGGTCTATTACGTTCTAAAAGGAGTAAACTACAAACTAATAATGATGTGATTGTATATTCGAAGGAAGTAAAGTGTAAATCAAAACTCAGCTCTCAATTATTAACTTGGTGCATATTCATAGCCTGTCATACAAGCCTTAATAAACGTCACAAAATTAAGATTAATTAGGTCTTACACGATGTCTCGCGTCAGACACTAATAATACACTTTACAAATCGCAGGCGATAGGTTGTTAATTTTATAAGAAAATCCTTACTGCAGCAGTTCAACATACTATAACTAAAATGACAAAGATATTAATAGACGCGCGCTTTGTTGAACTAATATTTGATATTGAGCTTTTTCATATTTTTATACTCTAGACATAATTCTTAAGAAATCTATAAAAAAAATATTGGTCCTTTACAAAATAGACCCTACAGCAGGCTTATAATTATCTCTTAATGAAAACTGAACTACAACTTCTTATTGAAAGAGATGGACCTGAATATTTTCTAAACGAAAGGACCTAAATTAAAATAGCGTGTAGCCGATGCCTTATAAGCACTACTCTAAAAAAATTACTTTGGTTTATAATCGACGTTCTTACTGTTACAAAATAAAAAAATAAAAAAAAATGTGTGCGTGTACACTAGTACACGCACACATTTTTTTCTACTAGTGATTCAGTAAGCAGTTTCTATATAGAAGAGCCGGCAAGAAACTATATAATTGCTCTTTAAAAGTGTTATCAATTTTGCAAAATTTCTCATTTAGATAATACTAGATTTGTGACCGCGGCTTCGCCTGCGTTTTAAAAGAAAAACCCGCATAGGTCCCGTTCCTGTAGGATTTCCGGGATAAAAGCCTATGTTTTATTCTGGGACTTCAGCTACTTACTTTTACATACTAAATTTCTTTGTAATCGGTCCAATAGTTTTTACGTGAAAGAATAACAAACATGCATCCTCACAAACTTTCGCATTTATGATATTATAAGTAGGATGTAAGAGCACTGTATGTGTATGGTGGTTCGCTAGAGCATTCCATCTTTTAAATTATATGAATATGATATATATAACACTGTATTACAAACCTCAAAACCATATCTATTGTGTAGACATTTTTTGTCCAAATTTGATTTATTCACTTTGATAATTCGAAATAAAATAATATTCATATGATACTAAAAGATATTCACACGGGTGAACGCACTCTCCATTCATTTTCACGTATGATGGACGAGGCTCATTGTGTCAGCCGGAGTGCATAGTAACAAAACTATTTCATTGGAAAACACTTCAAAAGCCAGCTTTTTACAGGCATGAATGAAATTCTTTGATGATAAAAGAGAATGGAAATTTACGTATTACGTAAATAGTTTAAAGTTGAGGCTTGAAACATGCATTTTCATTTTGCTGTGAAATAAATTGGTGTATATTTATTACTAGTGAAATATAAAAGGTTTAGGTAATTTTTATAATGTATTTGTCTTCCTTTTTACATTAAAGTTCATGTAATTTTATATTGTAGTCGCATCTTCAATAACTTAGGTAAATATATAAAATATCAATCGTTATCAATATTATATCTATATCTATACTAATAATTTAAAGAGGAAAGGTTTGTAATTATGTATGTATGTATGGTTTTCACGCATAAACTACTGGACCGATTTCAAAAATTCTTTCACCATTAGAAAGCTGCATCTTCACTGAGCAACATAGGCTAGGTTTTATCCAGGAAATCCCACGGGAACGCGGGCGAAGCCGCAGGCGGAAAGCTAGTACCTCATAAAATATAATTACATATTATATGCAGGCAAGGTATTCCATTCCTTCACAGTTCGCACTTTAAAAGATTACGCAAAACCTGTACTGTGAAAGCTCGGTATGTTTACGAAATAAGGTTGGTCCAAACTCTACATATGTAATAATAAAAACTTAATTTATAGTCCTTTTAAATACTTACTTTTTATTAAAATTCTGTTAATTATCATTTCAGGTACAAATCTTTCGTGATTCCTAATCCATCAGAAACTTGGTGACTGAAAAGTTAAGTAGTAGAGAGACTTAGAGAGAAGAGAAAAATGTTTGTCTTGTAATTAGAGCAAATGAAATATAAACAAATGAAATGTAAGTCATATAAACAAATAAGATCTTAAAAATGTAACATAAGAAAACGTAATAATATAATCTTACGACTCCCAATTCTGTTTGATTTGATGACATTTCCTAGTATCATATCACAAAACAACTTAAATTTTTACAACTATCAATTACATGATATCATCATACAAGGTAAACCAGCTAAAGACTATTTTTTTAATTTTTGAAACTTCACCAAAAATCCGATTTATATCAGTTTTTGAAAATTAGAGCAGTTAATATTTAATACATTTTATTAATCTATACTAATATTATAAAGCTAACTAAAGAGTTTGTTTGTTTGTTTGAACGCGCTAATCTCAGGAACTACTGGTCCGATTCGAAAATTTTTTTTTCGGTGTAAGACAGTCCATTTATCGAGGAAGGCTATAGGCTATAAATCATCACGCTAAGACCAACAGGAGCGGAGCAATGTGGGTGAAACCGCGGAGCACAGCTAGTGTAAAATAAATATACCTAGTCTCTATTTGTTAAACGTTCGAGTTTTTAAGGAGCCATCAAAGGCTCTTACACAGAAAAAAATCGCTACGAATTAGAAAAAGTCAAAAGATATAAACATACGGAACTCAAAATGATTCAGAGAGATATAATTTTCGACATTAGCCCCACCTATATATTAATTAAAGGTAAATAGCAGGCGCACATTTGGCATTGCGTACTTTAAGCTCGTGTATGCTTTGAAATTAATATAAATAATATAATTATAATTCTATTGGAATATTTAATATGAATAGTCTAGAAAATAAAGTGGCTTTAGTGACGGGCGGAGCTAATGGTATTGGGGCTGAAATCGTTAAGGCATTTTTACATGAAGGTGCAAAGGCAAGTAACCAGTTTATGTACAATTTAAGTTTTCTTAATTTTTGGGAATAAAATCATATGTGAAATGAGCTGATTTTAAAAGAGATCGTTATCTATAAACAGGTAACAATTTTAGATATCAATGAAAGCGCGGCGAATGATTTGGTATATAAATTGGCGGGAAAACATGGCAAAGATAGAATACAGTTTATAAAATGTGACGTTAGTAAGGAGGATCAACTACTGGGCGCATTCGAAAAAGTCACCAAGAAGTTCGATTATATTGATGTTATAGTCAATAATGCTGGCATAGCTGACGAATCATTTGAAATGTATAAAAAAGAAATCGATTTGAATTTCGTAAGTAGGTAAAACTAATAATAATATTTAATTATTGTCCTTTTTAAAACTTGGGCAAATTCATAAGCCAATCATAAGCTAAGGGATAGGTCAGTATAGTAGTATAGTTAATTATACAAATTATTTGTTTAATTATTAATTAATATAATAACATTTAAAACTATACGAGTAGGATTTAAGAAACAAAATACCATAAAGAAAATAAAGCACTCCAGTTTTCTTCGTCAATGTTTATCTTAAAAATGTGTCAAAACTACCGGCAAAACTTTTGCGAACAACTTTTTATCAGTGAGCGTAAAAATATCGTTACTTTCTCGCTTCGCTCACTTTTCTTCGATAAATAATTTGAAAAGTGTGTAATAAATTATATTATGAATAGTTTTACAAACCTTAATTTGTTATAATCACAATAATTATGTACGTTGCTTTTGTTAATTATCTTGATATTTATAGCAGCATGATTCATACATTAAAATAATTTGTTACATTCGCTAGACTGCAGTCATAACTTCATCATTAAGAGGTATCGAGTTTATGCGTAAGGACAAAGGTGGTAGAGGAGGCACCATCATCAATGTATCCTCGATCAGTGGTCTTTTGAGGATATCTCCTGGTCTTTTCTTATACGGTGCTATCAAGAATGCTTTGGTCTACTTTGGAAGTTCTATTGGGGTAAGTTCTTTTAAATCATATAATTAAGCTTATAAATTGCGATTTTTAATTTTGCTTAGACTTTGTAGCAAATTATGTGTTATAATTTTTACATATCATGGAATTGCTGTGCCCCACTGTTTTACCCGTATTGCTCCGCTCCTATTGGTCTTAACGTGATGATATATAGCCTATAGCCTTCCTCGATAAATGGACCATCTAACCGTGAAATAATTTTTCATATCGGACTCGTAGTTCCTGAGATTTGCGCGTCCAAGCCAACAAACAAACTCTTCAGCTTTATAATACCTATTAGCACAGACTAATAATAATATACTACACTATTAGTAAAGATGACAATATGAATGTTCATTTGTACAATTTTATTTTCTTAATAGTAAGTATCATAATATCTAAATGCGAAAAGCTTTCCAAATTACCTGTGGAAAATGGAATAAGGTTAAATATTTCCGGTTTAGCACGTTTATATGATGGACTCCATTGTACAGTGGAGTGGCTGCCACGGTAGTGCACTAGCTTTTATTATCCTTTTGTAATATCTAAATAAATGTCTCACCACGTTCTATCCTAGTAATATTATAAAAAGTTTGTAAGGATGGATAGAGGTGTGATTGTTACTATTTCACCTACTAAACTAATTTTGATAATACTTGGCCACACTTGGCAGTGATGTAGATTAAGTATCAGAATAACACATAGGGTATATAGAAATACTGGCTTTTATTCGTAGGTTCGTCCCCTTTCCAAAATTGTTTTTTATTAATTTAGCAGTTTTTGCTCTTTTATTATTTACAGATGAAAGAATATTATTCCAGAACCAATGTGAGAGTGATCACAATTTGTTTCGGAGTCACACAGTCAAATATAATGCTGACTACAAAAAGCTTTGATGAACAAATAAATCGTGATGGTGAACAAATTATGCGAAATATTGCTTTAAGAAGTCCTGTCCAACCGTAAGTAGTTACCGTTATGCATTTATTAAGAAATACCTACATATAATATATATTTAATTCGAGAGTCTAGATTCTAGCCTAATTTACAATAACAATAACTTATATATACCTAGCCTATAGCGTACCTCGTTAAATGAGCTATCTAACACTGAAAGAATTTTCCAAATCGAACGTGTAGTTCCTGAGATTAGTGGGTTCAAGCAAACAAACAAACTCTTAAGCGATATATTATATTAGTGCAGATATATAATGTACAGATAAACACATCCCAATTTAAAGGTTATTATTTGATCCAAAATAAATAAAATACTTATTTTAATTGTATTTTTTTTCAGTGCGGAAGTAGCAGCTAAGGGAGTAGTAGAAAGTTTCACAAATGGTGAAAGTGGAAGCGTCTGGCTTGTGAACAATGGAAGAATTTGCGATATAACTGACAGTATAGACCAAGCTTTTGAAGTTATGGCTGAAAAAATAAACATTTGAAATATTATCATTGATCAGCGAATTTCAGACGAGAGATGATCTTTTAAAGCATTTTTCTTACATGATAGTCTGTGTATAATATTTTTTTTTTATAAATTAATTATTTTATGCATAGATAATTAAAAAAAAATATTAATTAGCACTCTCCACTCCTTTTATCTCTATAAATTATAATGTCCAAATATTCTGAAAAGGGAGTAGGTACTTACCAAGTTTTTGCTTCACGTAAAGCCGGGTATCCACTTAGGTTCGCCGTGGTTTGCGAACACGCCCGCTCCGCAAACCAAACATAATGGATACGTCGTGATCGCGGAGCGCGACTGGAGCACGATCGGAGCACGGCGGAGCGCTCGGGAAGCGGTTTTTTGCGCGATCTCAAAGGGGAGCGCAGTTTGTTCGTGGACGCGAGCGTGTGTTTGTTAAGTTCGCGAACATGGAGTGGTCCGATGAAATGATGAATATATGCATTATTTCATTATTTCTTCTTCCCTTATTCATATAATCTTGCCAAAATCGAGGAGGTTGTTTGTATTCCATCACAATATAATGATCAAAATATAAGCTGCACTTCCTACTAATTCTGGAGGCGGCATGTTTGCACCGACCATCTGTCGTGTGTCTATAACTGGAGACCGGAGCGCGGAATTTAGCGCTCCGACAGGAGCACTGATGTTGCAGCCTAAGTGTGTACACTGTACACGTTCACGTTCGCGGAGCACACAGTGTTCGCAATCCACGGCGAACCTAAGTGGATACCCGGCTTAAAGTTTGCATCAAATGTCCTGTTTTATTGTAAGATTTGTATTTCCTGTTTTTGTATGCAATAAAGATCATAAAGACATACATACATACCAAGATTACATCGAGTATTTATTAGATAAAAATTCAGTCAGATATCTTAATGATACCTATATTAAGACATTTTTTTATTATAAACTAGCGGTCCGCCCCGGCTTCGCCCGTGGTACATGTTTACGTTTTCTCTACATAAGAACCATCCTCGTACTTCAAGGAATATAATAAAAAAAGAATTATCGAAATCGGTTCAGCCGTTCTCGAGTTATGCGCTTACCAACACATTTTGCGATTCATTTTTATATATAAAAAGATAGATGTTATCGGACTTCATATACCTAAAATATATTTCATAACATTTACAATGAATAACATTTTTAACTCATCAGTGGGTTATAAGTGATACAAGTTAGCAAGTGTACATAAGCCAGTCTAGAAGAAAATTCATAGTTATTATTTCGGCAAACAGTTATTTATTTATTACCAAATCATGTAAAATAACATCTAATCCTTTTGGATTCTCCCCGATTACTGCTACTATATACTGTTTATTTTAAATAAAACCTAATATTGAAGAAAAAGATAGTAATAAAAATAAATATTATAATAATTCTTCATCGCCTAATGTTTGCTCGATGATAAACTGTCAATGTAAATTATATAATAATTATAGTCCTTTTCACCTATGATGATTCCTGTGACACTTCATTGTGTTCCGAATTACGTATTTTATGTTTAAAAAGCAAAAATAATTTTAATGCATAATATTTTTATTTTAAGGCGGCATTATTACCAAAAATATAAAAATGAAACATCTTAAGCTACTAAAACAAAAACAGTATTGTTTAGTTTAATATAACGAAAAATAAAATAAAATAACACAAAAAAATAATACTTACGCTATTCGTGTACATGAAATGGAACGTTGAAAAATTATAGAGTTGGAAAATCATATAATCGGCGCCCATCTTGTGATCGTTTGTCAATCGCGTCAATCGTCTGTACGAGTCCGTCAGCTTTGTATACAAGTTGCATTGTTATATTGATAATTTACGTGGTATTCTGTTATTATTACTAATTGTTATTGTTCACTTTTTGTCGCTGTTGTTTGCTAAGATTCCTTAGTTAATTGTTGGCGAAATGCCGAAATAACTAATTTTGGTCCTTTATTCAAATCGATTTCATTTCCGTATAAAATATTATCGATTATCGGAAACAATTGATACGATTTCAGTAAAGGCAATCTCTACACGTGTCAACAATCGATATGTCACAGGAATCATCTTAGGTGAAAAGGACTATAGATAGGTAACTGCATTTACATTTTTATCTGTATAAATGGTTACACAACTTTGTAATTACGTGTTTATTATTACAATTAACGGCTCTACTTTTTGAAAATAAATTATAAACTATTAAAAATTAATAAAAATTATAGAAAATTTCTTATTGAGATTCATAAAATCCTCGTAGTAAGTTCTATATTAAAACTTTAAAAAAATGTATTATCTCCATAAATATGGCGTCAATAATCCGATTGTAATTCGTTTTCGTTGAATCCAAATTTTCATCGTCATAGGAATATACTTAATTAATATGGTATCATTGCAAATTTTTATCAAACAATTTATTCATTGTATTATACCTAGGTACAAACCTATGATAAAATTACAAATTAAATAAAACAATTTAAATGTTAAAATAACTGGTTTTAATTTTAAATTTTAACGTACCTTAGTTATTTGTAATTTTATTAAACGCATTTTAACTTTATCCAACGGTTTTTAGTTATAATTTATATCAATGATTATATTAATGTAAAGAAAATAGGTATCTATCTCCTATTTTATAATTTCTTATTATATACGTTTAATGTTCATGTGAGGGATTCGTAACAAAAGCAATGTACATAAAAATACGCTAAGAATTAAATAATTCGTAGTACATAGATTAATAAAAAAAGACGTGTGGCACTCGGGGACTGCCGCGGTAAAGCTATTGCATAGCATGCCTTCAAGCCACACCTCCAAGCCCGTCGGAGTGGGGAGCGTGAGGTTTTTTCGTTACGGAATTTCTCGATTCGGTCCCCGCGCTCAAGGCCCGTGATAGAAGCTATGCAATAGCTTAAAAACATACAGAACTTTAAAAATTATTCACAGAGATATCATTTTTAGTCATTAACAGTCCTGTATAATACCTATAAATTAATTGTAAGGAAATCACAAGCGTACATTTCACATTGTGTAGCCGGCGCATACTTTGTCTTTAAAAACATTTTTATTTTATTGGAATACTAGCGACCCGCCCCGGCTTCGCACGGGTGCAATGGCGGCCGGCCGGTACCGCCGCAAACGCTACGTCCCGCAATTTTTAAATCTGTAATATCTTCGAAAATATTCACTTAAATCATACGGTGTAAGGGGCCATATAGATCTATATTAAATGAACGATGTATTCAAGGTATTTAATTGGTTAAGGATTAATTCTGTATTGGTTAAAATCGCTTCGAAAATGAGCCATTATTTGTCGTAAAAAGTAAATGACAAAAAAAAGTTATTGTGGGTTATCCATAAGAGATAGACATATATACCATCACGGACTTTTCTGTAGACCTTTTCAATGTGTACAATACTTGTACATTATTTTGATAAAACTCGTAGGGTTCAGCCTGCGTTTGCAATGTAAGCGGAAAAAAATGTAATTATTTACGACATCACATTAGAAACCTCAAAAATAACAGTACTTCTCCACTATTTAATGGATGTTATTATACATATAAACCTTCCTCTTGAATCCGTTGCGTAGTTTCAAAGATTTAAGCGTACAAAGCTAATGGTATTGGAGCTGAAATTGTTAAGGCATTTTTATATGAAGGTGCAAAGGCAAGTAAAGACCTGTCTATTTTTTATTTTGAAAAAAAAATTGTGTGTTTTATTCAGCACTAGCGGTCCGCCCCGGCTTCGCCCGTGGTACATATTTCGCAATAAAAGGTAGCCTATGTTCTTTCTCAGGGTCTTAGATTGTCTGTGCCAAATTTCATCAAAATCGGTTGAGAGGTTTAAGCGGGAAAGCGTAACAGACAGACAGACAGACAGAGTTACTTTCGCATTTATAGGTAATACTAGCGACCCGCCCCGGCTTCGCACGGGTGCAATGCTGATACTAAATACACTACAGAAAAACTGTGAACGTTGTATATAAAAACCAATAAAAACATAGCGGCCCGCTCCGGCTTCGCACGGGTGTAAAATATATAGCCGGGCGGCCGGCCGGTGCCGCCGCAAACGCTACGTCCCGCAATTTTTAAATCTGTAATATCTTCGAAAATATTCACTTAAATCATACGGTGTAAGGGGCCATATAGATCTATATTAAATGAACAATGTATTCAAGGTATTTAATTGGTTAAGGATTAATGCTGTACTGGTTAAAATCGCTTCGAAAATTAGCCATTATTTGTCGTAAAAAGTAAATGACAAAAAAAAGTTATTGTGGGTTATCCATAAAAGATAGACATATACCATCGCGGACTTTTCTGTAGACCTTTTCAATGTGTATAATACTTAGTACATTATTTTGATAAAACTCGTAGGGTTCAGCCTGCGTTTGCAATGTAAGCGGAAAAATGTAATTTTTTACGACATCACATTAGAAACCTCAAAAATAACAGTACTTCTCCACTATTTAATGGATGTTATTATACATATAAACCTTCCTCTTGAATCACTCTATCTTTAAAAAAAAACCGCATCAAAATCCGTTGCGTAGTTTCAAAGATTTAAGCGTACAAAGGGACATAGGGACATAGGGACATAGGGACAGGGAAAGCGACTTTGTTTTATACTATGTAGTGATAATAATATTAATAGTATTATTAATAAGTAGGGATAGGGATTAGAAACGACATTGATATTGAGGGGGGATATTAATGCAATGTGCTCACTACACAGACACACTTTATATTTTATTTTCCATTTTACAGAATTGCTAATATATTTTTCATGAAATGAGCTATTTTAAAAGAGATCTTTTAAAAGCGGGGGCACACGATGCGTTGCGGCGCCGCACCGCAAAGATTTCACCGTGTCAGTGGGCACACGAGCGGTGCGGCGCCGTAACGTTGTTATGTCGCAGTGGCGTCGTAGCAGGGTTGGACAGTCTGTTAATGAAAATGGATCGTAAAAGACGTCTGTTGTTGGCGCTACTATTACGCCACCGCCGAAATCGACGTAGAAATCAATCACAATAAACAAAAATACTTAGAAAAAAAAATCGAAACGAGCGAGCGTGTGTCCTTCCTTGTGACGCAAAACAACTGAGCGGTGCCGCTCCGACGTCGCAACGCATTCACCCCTCCCCGCCTCGTCTTGGTGGTTGCAAGTCCGGTGCGGCGCCGGAGCGCATCGTGTGACTTGCCACAGATATTTCTATGTAAGACGACGCAGCGACACCGCTCCGGCGCCGCACCGCCGCCGCAACGCATCGTGTGCCCCCGCCCTTACAGGTGACAATTTTAGACATCAATGAAAGCGCGGGGAATGACTTGGTACATAAGTTGGCGGGAAAATATGGCAAAGATAAAGTACAGTTTATAAAATGTGATGTTAGTAAGGAAGATCAACTACTGGGCGTATTCGAAAAAATCACCAAAGAGTACGATTATATTGATGTTATAGTTAATAATGCTGGCATAGCTGACGAATCATTTGAAATGTATAAAAAAGAAATCGATATAAATTTCGTAAGTAAAACATTATTAAATTTAATATTTTGGATGTCAAACGTAACCCTACGTTCACACGGCTTGCCGAATCTTAATTTCATCGGATTTGAAAAAACCGAATGTTGTATTCACACAGCATATCTTGCTTATTGGTACCACTAAACCGAATCCTGCAAAAAACCAAATGGGTGAGAATGTAGGGAATATAAATACCTATAGGGAAAAAAGTCATTATGATATGAAATAATATACGCAAAATCTTTATCATTTAATTAAGCACATATTTTTCACATTCGCTAGACTGCAGTTATAACTTCATCAATAAGAGGAATCGAGTTTATGCGTAAGGACAAAGGTGGTAGAGGAGGCACCATCATCAATGTATCCTCGATCTGCGGTCTTATTCGGTTAACTTGGTCTTTTCTTATACGGAGCTATCAAGAGTACTTTGATCCACTTTGGAACTTCAATTGGCGTGAGTTCTTTTATGTCAGATTTTCTTTTTTTTTCTGCAACTATACCTACCTACATTGCGGCCTGTGTCCATAATATACACTATGAATGAAAATGTAAATATTTTAGACTTAAATTAACACAGGTATTATAGTTTTGTCACTCTTTTAATATTAAGTTTAAGTAATCATAATATCTACATGCAAAAATCATTCCAAATTATTCATGAAATCGAACAAGCATAAAGAACTTTAATATGATTATTTCCATTGAATATTATATTATATGTATAAAAAAATATTATGTTTATATGTTTGGGCTAATTCAATAAGAATAAACTTATTTTTGCCAATGTTTTCAACTTTTACGTTTATGTAATACGTACATATTTTATTTTCATATATTTTTTACACAGGTTAAAGAATATTATTCTAGAACCAATGTGAGGGTGATCACAATTTGTTTCGGAGTTAGAGCGTTTTCACATTATCCGATCTGATATCGGATATCGGACGCCGATAGCCGATATCCGATATCGGATACAATTTGCCCTTTCACATTGTCCGATAAAATCGTTCCGATATAATCATGAGTGTTGCCAGAAATTTTTAGAGAAAACTAAACTAAATTGCCAGTTGATAAAAAAATATAATTAAAAAAAGAGTTAAAATAAAGATGATAGACACTAATGTTTTCGAAGATAGATATTTGAATTTAAGAACGCAATATATTTTTGTTTACTTCAGTTCAGCCAATTGCCGTATATTTTAATACGGTAATTAAAATAGCTGCCGTAGAAATAGTATTTTTAATGCCTATAAATACTTAAATGTGTGTTTTCTTAATAAAAAAAGGTTTCTTTTAATAGAAAGGGTTTTAGGTTAAAGCAAAGAATTTTTTAAAGATTTAGCGCCCTATAAGACTGAAAATACACAAACTAGTGCTTTTTTGCTGTTGGTATACTGCCTTTTCGAAAATTGAGTTGGCAACACTGAACATTATCGTCCGATAGCCGCTGGCATATCGGTGTCGACTCCGATATCCGATATCGGACCGGACAATGTGAAAGACAGGTACATATTTCATACATTTTACTTCCGATATCGGATATCGGCTATCGGCGTCCGATATCCGATATCGGATCGGATAATGTGAAAACGCTCTTACGCAGACAAATATAGTATCCACATCGAAAACGGAAAAGCTTTGATGAACAAATAACTCGCGACACTGAGCAAACGATGAGTAAAATTCTCTTAAGAAGTCCATTCCAATCGTAAGTCGTTACGTAATCAAGGCAAGTTTAAATTGAATACTTTCCTTAAATTATTAATTTCAATTATAATTTATTATACAGTGCCGAAGTAGCAGCTAATGGAGTGATTACACCTAACGAGTACAGTGGCGAGTCAGTAAATACGCTCTCGGCCGAGAGAGTTGCCGAACCGAGTGGGTGTTTACACGTATTTCACTAGTGGCGAGTCAGTTCAGTTTTGATCACGACACGGACGTCTGCAATGGATCGAAAAAAAAAAGAATTTAAACGGGTTTTAAATCGGCTGTTACCAGATATTATTAACGAATTGTGGGATTTATTAGAAATAATAAATAAAAATAATAATCTTTGATAAAATACAATGACGAAACGAACGAGTGGCGAGTGGCCGAGTGACGCGACGAGTGCGTGTTTATACCTGCCGAGCGGGATAGCGAGTCGCTGCGGGGGCAGAAGAATGAAGCGGGGAGGTGGGTACTCGGCCGAGTAAACAAATTGGGATTCTAGTGACTGTCTCGCCGTTCTTCTCGGCCGAGTACTCGGCCGAGCACTCGTTAAAGTGTTTATACCAACCGAGCACTCGGCCGAGGACACTGACTCGCCACTGTACTCGTTAGGTGTAATCGCTCTATAAAGGAGTGGTTCAAAGTTTCACAAATGGCGAAAGTGGAAGCGTCTGGCTTGTGAACAATGGACAAATTTGCGATATCACTGAGAATAAAGACCAAGCTTTCGAAGTTATGGGTGAAAAAGTCAATATTTGAAAAAACGTGCTAACTAATGGCTAAATAAAATTTATTTCTTGATGTCTTTGTTATGTGATATTTTATTAAATACCTACCTTATGTAATAAATATCATTCAAATCATTAACCAAACTTTATTATTTTACCACTAAATACACCAATTATGTTTGTGTAATCCAAGGTGTAACAATATTTTTACGAACAAAATCGGTATTCAAAATACCTTGTCCAATTTGTTGTGACATGTTTGACATTTGAATAATTTTGATAGACACACTGGTCAATTGTCATTTGTCATTTTGTTAAACAATAGGAACGTATTCCGATGCAATTCAAGTTATCAAAATGAATCAAACAATAAATGTTGATCAGTTAAATTCCGCTTTAACATCACTAAGAACTCTACGATCTAGCGTGAGTCATGTATTCGAAACCTTATCGAATGGCCTCAGAGCCGACCACGGTGAAGACGGAAAGGACAAATTCCTTTTAGAACTCCAGGAACTTCTTAACATTGTGAATATAAACGTACG
>JARWMC010000001.1:12500-20000 GCA_029959065.1 Colias behrii | reverse complement strand
AGTCCGGAAAATTTCCATACGCCAGGAAAATTTCCATACGCCAGGAAAATTTCTATACGTCAGGAAAATTTATATAAGCCAGGAAAATTTCTATACGTCAGGAAAAATTTCTATAAGGTGGAAAAGGATAGGTTAGGTTAGGTTAGGTTAGGTTAGGTTAGGTTAGGAAAATTTTTCTAAGTCCGGAAAATTTCCATACGCCTGGAAAATTTCCATACGCCAGGAAAATTTCTATACGTCAGGAAAATTTATATAAGCCAGGAAAATTTCTATACGTCAGGAAAAATTTCTAAAGGTGGAAAAGGATAGGTTAGGTTAGGTTAGGTTAGGAAAATTTTTCTAAGTCCGGAAAATTTCCACACGCCAGGAAAATTTCTATACGTCAGGAAAATTTATATAAGCCAGGAAAATTTCTATACGTCAGGAAAAATTTCTATAAGGTGGAAAAGGATAGGTTAGGTTAGGTTAGGTTAGGTTAGGTTAGGAAAATTTTTCTAAGTCCGGAAAATTTCCATACGCCAGGAAAATTTCTATACGTCAGGAAAATTTATATAAGCCAGGAAAATTTCTATACGTCAGGAAAATTTATATAAGCCAGGAAAATTTCTATACGTCAGGAAAAATTTCTATAAGGTGGAAAAGGATAGGTTAGGTTAGGTTAGGTTAGGAAAATTTTTCTAAGTCCGGAAAATTTCCATACGCCAGGAAAATTTCTATACGTCAGGAAAATTTATATAAGCCAGGAAAATTTCTATACACAGGCTTTAATTTACCCAAATTTTAACTTTAATTTAAGTACCCATATTTAAACTATTATTTTAAAACTTTTTCAATAAAGAATTTTTCTATTTCTATTTCTATTTAATGTAAGATAATATTTAATGTTAGATAATCTATGTACAAAACTTCACAATTACTGTGTGAACGTTCTTATACATATAACTTTTTGTTAAAGTAATAAACCCTAATTCAATACGCTCTACGGTAAGTTATGTTTTGTGCGTAACCTTCTCCAGATAAAGAAAATCTACTGAACCAGCATAAAACACAAATCCTTAAAACCTAGCCACTACTTTTTTAGAATATAACAAACAATGAATATTCTAAAGTTTTTATTTATTAAGCCTTGATACAAAAAAAACTTGTTATTTAACCAAATCCAGTGAACTCATTTAAAATTAACGAGAGTTACCGCTCTATCGAGACTAATAATAATAATTGATACAACTCCTTCATATAATTAAGTTAAAAGTTTTTCCTTTTAATTGCGGCGAGCTTTAGAAGTTGGATCCTACTATTTTTATTAATTATTACAGGATTATTAAATACGGCCGTCTTAAAATAATGAAAATTAATTTTACGTTAAAGATTCAACTACCTTTTATAAAAGTTAAATATAAGAAATACTTAGTTTTTTGCTCGATTACGATCAAACTTTAAAGGTAAAAGGTTATTTACTATGCAAAGACGGAATAAATAAAAGGTAAAAACGGTAAATAAAGCACACTAACAACTAAAGAACACTAATAATATAAATAAATACAACATATTACAATGCTCTCATCTTCTCTATATATCTATGTAGTCCATCTTCCTGGTGGTGGTGCAGCTAAGCAGTTTGGGCTTCTGCGGCTTCGGCAGTGAAACCGACATTGGCGCTAGTTTATCTGTTTTTGCCTGTAAATCAATTTTAATGATGAATGATATAATTGGAGTGCATGTGAATCTACTGTATTCTGTCACATATCACTTAACTAGCTGCGCTTCGCGGTTTCACCCGCGTGGCTCCGCTCCTGTTGGTCTTAGCATAATAATAATTCCTCAATAAATGGGCTGGGCTATCTAACACCGAAATAATTTTTATCAGTAAACAGTAGTTCCTGAGATTAGCGCGTTCAAACAAACTAGTATAGATTTATAGATTGAATAGGCTCCGTAACTACTGGCCCGATTAAAAAATAAATACATATTTTACCATTTCATTCCTACCTACTAGAACATAGTCTATATTTTATGATGTTTTTTATTCTGTGTCAATCCGAGCGGAGCCGGGACGGGCGGCTAGTAGTAAATAATTTGTCAAGTTCCAACGCAGGCGAACCGCGGGCCAAAACCTAGTTATAATTAATATAAATATAAAAGTACCTGTAACATAAGCTTCATGCGTTTTTTTGCATACACTTCTTTAGAAGGATCCTCTTTCATCATGTTCGAAACCAATTCCGAATAATATCCACGCTTCGGAATCGAATCTCTCTCCGTATTGTCATAAACCACATCTTGGTATTTGATTCTTTTCTTCTTACTGAATGTTACACTCATTTTAACCTATTTATTGAATAAAATATTAATAATTATTAATATATTAATACATATATATTTTATTATTGTCAATATAATTATTTAAAGTGACATTTGGTTTGACAAAAATGTTTTTAATTTTTCGTAAAACCGCAATGATTGTTTTTGGTAAAACTAAAAAAGGTTTTAATAGATTGTTTTATTCAATACGTAATTTGATAATCGCCCAGTTAATTATATATGTATTATTATACAACAATAATGATGTTATCATCTATCATAGTAATGATAATATTATATTTTAAGGTGATCACTATGGTCAAAATCGAAAAACACCTTATACATATTGAATTTTGTTGAGGAAACTGTTGGTACAATTGTCTTAAAAAAATATATATGTGATACTCAAGGATATAATTAACAAAGTGTATTGTTTACTTTTCATTTTAGAACGGCCTAAACATAAAAAAAAAAAAATACATACAAATCAACCCCTTTACGAACATAAAACGCATTTTGTTAGGAAAACCGCTACATAATATATTTTATACATGAAATTTATACCAAAAAAATATGTTATGATATTTGTAACAATTTGTATTGCTTGTTTTATCAATTTTCATTATTATCGTTAAATTATCAAGAAAAAACTCGAATTTATAATAAAACCCACATAAAACCTCACCTCTATTGCATATTTTCGACGAAATTTGACGGTGTCAGTTCGACTCGGACGGGGGACTGTACGTGCGGTTTTTTTTTTTAAATAACGCTAAAATTTACCGAATTTAATGTTTTGTTAAATTAAACCAGATTGTAATAGGTATTTACATGTGCAGATAATGAAATGAAAGTTAAAAAGAGGTATGTAAATAAATAAAAATCTGTTTGTAATTTCGTGTTGTTTTTTTTTGAAAGGTGATAATTTTTGACAGATTTAAAACAGTAACCAGACATTCCCTGTGCCTTGAATATTTTTTAAAAAAAGATTAATTGCTGTTCTATCGTATATTTTAAGGGTCCAAAACAATCCATATACTATAGGATTTAAAAAATTAACCTCGAACTAACTACAAAATACATACATAACAAGTCGAAAAAAACGTGATTTCTTGTCCGTTCCCCTATTTTGTAGGTTGCATGCATATATTCCAACTAGGTATGAAGAGATATACAGAGAACGCTAAATACATTTGCCTGGTCACCATTACCATTAGATACACCATGACATGGTAGAGGCCGTTCTATAGAATTACGTCAAATACACTGAGTTACATGTACTACGTACTAGAGAGGACATCGCTACTACACTTTTTTTAACACGAGTTAGAGTCAATCGTCTCAAACTCAATTTTTATTTGTTACATTGATTGGTTTTAATTGATAAGTTTATTCATATTTTTTTAATAAGATATACAATATTTATTTGTTACATTGATTGGTTTTAATTTATAAGAAATAAGAGGCAGAATATCTACAAAGTGTATGACTCCCTAGCCGCCCCGCGCCGCCGCGCGCCGCGCACAGATTTTGTTCGTGGTGCCCTCTCTAGTAATAATACCTCAATGGTCAAATAATCCTTTATATCTCTGTAGGTGAGATGTTCTCCACCCTAGTCATCATCAGGTCTCCAGAATATAGTCCGTGTTGAATAAAATTAATTTCTAAATCGGTGTTTTCTTAACTGTTCCCCACTCTAGAACTTATAATTACTTGCTTAGTCATCTTAAGGTCTCCAGAATGGGTCATGTAGTAGAGACTTAGCTTAATACGGTTAATGTTGAAAGATGAGTCTTCCTACATATTACATTTTACAATATACATAGTACACAACATTTACTATTCATAAGCTAGTATTTTATAAACTAAGTTTTTCGTCTTAATAAGCCGTTCAAGTTTGTATGTTGTATTGTTTATAGCATTTTCCTACTATTACACCCACTATTTAAATAGCTTGCTTCATATTTGTAAGTCATTTTTTACCCAAAAAATAAGAAATAAAATACCGCCGTAATACGATACGAATTTTATAGATTAATATCCTAATACGGTGGTATAACTCCGAAATAGGAAAAATACTGGGCATGTTTATTCTGCGGTATGTGTTCTTAATTAGAAATCCTGTTAAATATGAAAACGGTTGAGTACAAAATGTTTGTTTCTTAGAAGGGGTAAAAATAGGAAGGTGTATTTTAATTTAGCCGAATTTTTTCGAATTTTAAATTTTCGAATTTTCTGAGAAAAGAGAAACGAAACAGCTAATATTATGATTAAACATTTCGTGGCCAGAAATAATTTAGATTTAAAAGGCTAACCTAACCTAACCTAACCTAACCTTACCTAACCTAACCTAACCTAAACACAAACCTAACTATTAAATCGTCACACATAAACCTAACTATTATTACATTGAGGTTCAAATTTATGTCTATCAAAAATTAACGCCCTCTTTTGTCGTCGTCGTTGTTGTTGTTGTTGTTGTTGTTGTTGAATTGCCGAATTTTTTCGAATTTTAAAATTTTCGAATTTTCTGAGAAAAGAGAAACGAAACAGCTAATATTATGATTATAAATTTCGTGGCCAGATATAATTTAGTTTTAAAAAGCTAACCTAACCTAACCTAACCTAACTTAACCTAACCTAACCTAAACACAAACCTAACTATTAAATCGTCACACAGAAACGTAACTATTATTACATTGAGGTTCAAATTTATGTCTATCAAAAATGAACGCCCTCTTTTGTTGTTGTTGTTGTTGTTGTTGTTGTTGAATAGCCGAATTTTTTCGAATTTTAAAATTTTCGAATTTTCTGAGAAAAGAGAAACGAAACAGCTAATATTATGATTATAAATTTCGTGGCCGGAAATAATTTAGTTTTAAAAAGCTAACCTAACCTAACCTAACCTACACACAAACCTAACTATTATTACATTGAGGTTCAAATTTATGTCTATCAAAAATTAACGCCCTCTTTTGTCGTTGTTGTTGTTGTTGTTGTTGTTTATAATTTATTTAATATGGACCACGAAATTTATAATCATGAATTATTTTTGACGACTGCACGCCGTAACTGCACGCGTGCAAAGTTTTTTGACTTGACCTTGAAAACACATGTATGTATGTATGTATGTATGTATGTATGTACATATGCCGTGCGTGATACGTGAATGGTAACGGCGAAAATTAAACATGTAGAAACTCCTTCGGGGATGCGAGACAATCGGTGTGCGAGGCTAGCGAAGACGGGGGGCGATGCGCGTGCGCAGCAAGCAGCAGCGAGAGATTGTACGTATTTGTATGTATTATTATTTCGTCGCTGTTGTACCGCGTCGCCCGTGTGCTCTGCGCTCTCCTCGTTGCCGCAGTTCGCGTGTCGGTGTGGCGTTGATGTGGGGTTGGTGTTTGGTGGTGAGTCTGACAGAGTTGTAGAGTGTAGTGTTAGTCCTATAAAATAATAAAAGACCAAAGATGATATTGTATTGTAAAAGCGTTGTGCAAACGGCGCGATACAGTTTTTAATCTTTAGTATTTTATGGAACAACAAAAACTCTTCAAATCAGAAGATCAGTGTTTAGTAGTGGTAGTAGTAGTAGTAGAAGAAGTAGTAGTAGCTGTAGTAACATTGCGTCTGCCGACGGTTTGATAGATTGTCAGTTTCGTAGATTGTATTTTATATGTGTAGTGTAATAAATATTACGCATCTTGATACACTCTCGGAGCGCAGACCGTGAAAAATATACTACGACTATTGAACGGCAGTATAAAAATTTTTAATGCTCACATCGCACACGTTTGTGATGTACCAATGGGCTTTTATCAGATGTTTATATATGTGTGTGTGTGAAACACGT
Organism: Colias behrii; assembly: GCA_029959065.1. Taxonomy (NCBI): domain Eukaryota; kingdom Metazoa; phylum Arthropoda; class Insecta; order Lepidoptera; family Pieridae; genus Colias; species Colias behrii. Next base: position 13,846 of record JARWMC010000001.1, on the reverse strand, counting down.
ATATTCCAAAACTTGGTCGCAATTTTCGATCCTTCCACTCTCCGTGCGTAGATTGATCGTTTGCGTCATAAAAGTTGACCGATATTAAAATTTTTCCTTCGCTTGATGCGAATGGGAATTGTTAAGGGGTGTCTCGTTAAGATGATACTTTCAACGGTTAAACTGACTGTGTTCAGATTTATCCACGTGTGCGCGCCCGTGTGTGTGTGTGTGAATAGTGTGCGTGTGACGGTCGCCGCCGTCACATATCATGTTATTTAAACACGCCTCGCGCATATATAATTATATAGAGAAGCAAACGTCGCGGCGGCATCGTCGTGTTACGTTTGAGGCTCTAGCGGAAGCTTTAGTTAGCTCCCTGGTTGATCCTGCCAGTAGTTATATGCTTGTCTCAAAGATTAAGCCATGCATGTCTCAGTGCAAGCCGTATTAAGGCGATACCGCGAATGGCTCAATATATCAGTTTTGGTTCCTTAGATCTTACTCAGTTACTTGGATAACTGTGGTAATTCTAGAGCTAATACATGCAATCAGAACTCTGACCAGTGATGGAATGAGTGCTTTTATTAGATCAAAACCAATCGACGGAGGGCCTGGCGTCTGAAGTCGTTAATTTTGATGAATCTGGATAACTTTTGCCGATCGCATGGTCCAGTACCGGCGACGCATCTTTCAAATGTCTGCCTTATCAACTTTCGATGGTAGTTTCTGCGACTACCATGGTTGTCACGGGTAACGGGGAATCAGGGTTCGATTCCGGAGAGGGAGCCTGAGAAACGGCTACCACATCCAAGGAAGGCAGCAGGCGCGCAAATTACCCACTCCCGGCACGGGGAGGTAGTGACGAAAAATAACGATACGGGACTCTTACGAGGCCTCGTAATCGGAATGAGTACACTTTAAATATTTTAACGAGGAACAATTGGAGGGCAAGTCTGGTGCCAGCAGCCGCGGTAATTCCAGCTCCAATAGCGTATACTAAAATTGTTGCGGTTAAAAAGCTCGTAGTTGCATTTGTGCGCCGCGCTGTCGGTGCACCGCATCCGCGGTGATACTGACACGTTTGCGGAGCATATCGTCGGTGAGCCGGTCGTTAAAAGCCGGTTCAATATCAAAATCCTATCGCGGTGCTCTTCAGTGAGTGTCGAGGTGGGCCGACAATTTTACTTTGAACAAATTAGAGTGCTCAAAGCGGGCTCAAAATGCCGCTTGAATATTTCGTGCATGGAATAATAGAATATGATCTCGGTTCTATTTTGTTGGTTTTCAGAACTCCGAGGTAATGATTAATAGGGATAACTGGGGGCATTCGTATTGCGACGTTAGAGGTGAAATTCTTGGATCGT
>JARWMC010000001.1:0-5000 GCA_029959065.1 Colias behrii | reverse complement strand
TAGGTTAGGAAAATTTTTCTAAGTCCGGAAAATTTCCACACGCCAGGAAAATTTCTATACGTCAGGAAAATTTATATAAGCCAGGAAAATTTCTATACGTCAGGAAAAATTTCTATAAGGTGGAAAAGGATAGGTTAGGTTAGGTTAGGTTAGGTTAGGTTAGGAAAATTTTTCTAAGTCCGGAAAATTTCCATACGCCAGGAAAATTTCTATACGTCAGGAAAATTTATATAAGCCAGGAAAATTTCTATACGTCAGGAAAATTTATATAAGCCAGGAAAATTTCTATACGTCAGGAAAAATTTCTATAAGGTGGAAAAGGATAGGTTAGGTTAGGTTAGGTTAGGAAAATTTTTCTAAGTCCGGAAAATTTCCATACGCCAGGAAAATTTCTATACGTCAGGAAAATTTATATAAGCCAGGAAAATTTCTATACACAGGCTTTAATTTACCCAAATTTTAACTTTAATTTAAGTACCCATATTTAAACTATTATTTTAAAACTTTTTCAATAAAGAATTTTTCTATTTCTATTTCTATTTAATGTAAGATAATATTTAATGTTAGATAATCTATGTACAAAACTTCACAATTACTGTGTGAACGTTCTTATACATATAACTTTTTGTTAAAGTAATAAACCCTAATTCAATACGCTCTACGGTAAGTTATGTTTTGTGCGTAACCTTCTCCAGATAAAGAAAATCTACTGAACCAGCATAAAACACAAATCCTTAAAACCTAGCCACTACTTTTTTAGAATATAACAAACAATGAATATTCTAAAGTTTTTATTTATTAAGCCTTGATACAAAAAAAACTTGTTATTTAACCAAATCCAGTGAACTCATTTAAAATTAACGAGAGTTACCGCTCTATCGAGACTAATAATAATAATTGATACAACTCCTTCATATAATTAAGTTAAAAGTTTTTCCTTTTAATTGCGGCGAGCTTTAGAAGTTGGATCCTACTATTTTTATTAATTATTACAGGATTATTAAATACGGCCGTCTTAAAATAATGAAAATTAATTTTACGTTAAAGATTCAACTACCTTTTATAAAAGTTAAATATAAGAAATACTTAGTTTTTTGCTCGATTACGATCAAACTTTAAAGGTAAAAGGTTATTTACTATGCAAAGACGGAATAAATAAAAGGTAAAAACGGTAAATAAAGCACACTAACAACTAAAGAACACTAATAATATAAATAAATACAACATATTACAATGCTCTCATCTTCTCTATATATCTATGTAGTCCATCTTCCTGGTGGTGGTGCAGCTAAGCAGTTTGGGCTTCTGCGGCTTCGGCAGTGAAACCGACATTGGCGCTAGTTTATCTGTTTTTGCCTGTAAATCAATTTTAATGATGAATGATATAATTGGAGTGCATGTGAATCTACTGTATTCTGTCACATATCACTTAACTAGCTGCGCTTCGCGGTTTCACCCGCGTGGCTCCGCTCCTGTTGGTCTTAGCATAATAATAATTCCTCAATAAATGGGCTGGGCTATCTAACACCGAAATAATTTTTATCAGTAAACAGTAGTTCCTGAGATTAGCGCGTTCAAACAAACTAGTATAGATTTATAGATTGAATAGGCTCCGTAACTACTGGCCCGATTAAAAAATAAATACATATTTTACCATTTCATTCCTACCTACTAGAACATAGTCTATATTTTATGATGTTTTTTATTCTGTGTCAATCCGAGCGGAGCCGGGACGGGCGGCTAGTAGTAAATAATTTGTCAAGTTCCAACGCAGGCGAACCGCGGGCCAAAACCTAGTTATAATTAATATAAATATAAAAGTACCTGTAACATAAGCTTCATGCGTTTTTTTGCATACACTTCTTTAGAAGGATCCTCTTTCATCATGTTCGAAACCAATTCCGAATAATATCCACGCTTCGGAATCGAATCTCTCTCCGTATTGTCATAAACCACATCTTGGTATTTGATTCTTTTCTTCTTACTGAATGTTACACTCATTTTAACCTATTTATTGAATAAAATATTAATAATTATTAATATATTAATACATATATATTTTATTATTGTCAATATAATTATTTAAAGTGACATTTGGTTTGACAAAAATGTTTTTAATTTTTCGTAAAACCGCAATGATTGTTTTTGGTAAAACTAAAAAAGGTTTTAATAGATTGTTTTATTCAATACGTAATTTGATAATCGCCCAGTTAATTATATATGTATTATTATACAACAATAATGATGTTATCATCTATCATAGTAATGATAATATTATATTTTAAGGTGATCACTATGGTCAAAATCGAAAAACACCTTATACATATTGAATTTTGTTGAGGAAACTGTTGGTACAATTGTCTTAAAAAAATATATATGTGATACTCAAGGATATAATTAACAAAGTGTATTGTTTACTTTTCATTTTAGAACGGCCTAAACATAAAAAAAAAAAAATACATACAAATCAACCCCTTTACGAACATAAAACGCATTTTGTTAGGAAAACCGCTACATAATATATTTTATACATGAAATTTATACCAAAAAAATATGTTATGATATTTGTAACAATTTGTATTGCTTGTTTTATCAATTTTCATTATTATCGTTAAATTATCAAGAAAAAACTCGAATTTATAATAAAACCCACATAAAACCTCACCTCTATTGCATATTTTCGACGAAATTTGACGGTGTCAGTTCGACTCGGACGGGGGACTGTACGTGCGGTTTTTTTTTTTAAATAACGCTAAAATTTACCGAATTTAATGTTTTGTTAAATTAAACCAGATTGTAATAGGTATTTACATGTGCAGATAATGAAATGAAAGTTAAAAAGAGGTATGTAAATAAATAAAAATCTGTTTGTAATTTCGTGTTGTTTTTTTTTGAAAGGTGATAATTTTTGACAGATTTAAAACAGTAACCAGACATTCCCTGTGCCTTGAATATTTTTTAAAAAAAGATTAATTGCTGTTCTATCGTATATTTTAAGGGTCCAAAACAATCCATATACTATAGGATTTAAAAAATTAACCTCGAACTAACTACAAAATACATACATAACAAGTCGAAAAAAACGTGATTTCTTGTCCGTTCCCCTATTTTGTAGGTTGCATGCATATATTCCAACTAGGTATGAAGAGATATACAGAGAACGCTAAATACATTTGCCTGGTCACCATTACCATTAGATACACCATGACATGGTAGAGGCCGTTCTATAGAATTACGTCAAATACACTGAGTTACATGTACTACGTACTAGAGAGGACATCGCTACTACACTTTTTTTAACACGAGTTAGAGTCAATCGTCTCAAACTCAATTTTTATTTGTTACATTGATTGGTTTTAATTGATAAGTTTATTCATATTTTTTTAATAAGATATACAATATTTATTTGTTACATTGATTGGTTTTAATTTATAAGAAATAAGAGGCAGAATATCTACAAAGTGTATGACTCCCTAGCCGCCCCGCGCCGCCGCGCGCCGCGCACAGATTTTGTTCGTGGTGCCCTCTCTAGTAATAATACCTCAATGGTCAAATAATCCTTTATATCTCTGTAGGTGAGATGTTCTCCACCCTAGTCATCATCAGGTCTCCAGAATATAGTCCGTGTTGAATAAAATTAATTTCTAAATCGGTGTTTTCTTAACTGTTCCCCACTCTAGAACTTATAATTACTTGCTTAGTCATCTTAAGGTCTCCAGAATGGGTCATGTAGTAGAGACTTAGCTTAATACGGTTAATGTTGAAAGATGAGTCTTCCTACATATTACATTTTACAATATACATAGTACACAACATTTACTATTCATAAGCTAGTATTTTATAAACTAAGTTTTTCGTCTTAATAAGCCGTTCAAGTTTGTATGTTGTATTGTTTATAGCATTTTCCTACTATTACACCCACTATTTAAATAGCTTGCTTCATATTTGTAAGTCATTTTTTACCCAAAAAATAAGAAATAAAATACCGCCGTAATACGATACGAATTTTATAGATTAATATCCTAATACGGTGGTATAACTCCGAAATAGGAAAAATACTGGGCATGTTTATTCTGCGGTATGTGTTCTTAATTAGAAATCCTGTTAAATATGAAAACGGTTGAGTACAAAATGTTTGTTTCTTAGAAGGGGTAAAAATAGGAAGGTGTATTTTAATTTAGCCGAATTTTTTCGAATTTTAAATTTTCGAATTTTCTGAGAAAAGAGAAACGAAACAGCTAATATTATGATTAAACATTTCGTGGCCAGAAATAATTTAGATTTAAAAGGCTAACCTAACCTAACCTAACCTAACCTTACCTAACCTAACCTAACCTAAACACAAACCTAACTATTAAATCGTCACACATAAACCTAACTATTATTACATTGAGGTTCAAATTTATGTCTATCAAAAATTAACGCCCTCTTTTGTCGTCGTCGTTGTTGTTGTTGTTGTTGTTGTTGTTGAATTGCCGAATTTTTTCGAATTTTAAAATTTTCGAATTTTCTGAGAAAAGAGAAACGAAACAGCTAATATTATGATTATAAATTTCGTGGCCAGATATAATTTAGTTTTAAAAAGCTAACCTAACCTAACCTAACCTAACTTAACCTAACCTAACCTAAACACAAACCTAACTATTAAATCGTCACACAGAAACGTAACTATTATTACATTGAGGTTCAAATTTATGTCTATCAAAAATGAACGCCCTCTTTTGTTGTTGTTGTTGTTGTTGTTGTTGTTGAATAGCCGAATTTTTTCGAATTTTAAAATTTTCGAATTTTCTGAGAAAAGAGAAACGAAACAGCTAATATTATGATTATAAATTTCGTGGCCGGAAATAATTTAGTTTTAAAAAGCTAACCTAACCTAACCTAACCTACACACAAACCTAACTATTATTACATTGAGGTTCAAATTTATGTCTATCAAAAATTAACGCCCTCTTTTGTCGTTGTTGTTGTTGTTGTTGTTGTTTATAATTTATTTAATA